>VYZM01023987.1:73686-126604 GCA_013398915.1 Dromas ardeola | reverse complement strand
TATTTTTTTAATAATAAATATAATTATAGAAAGAATCATTTATTTTTATCCTTAAACCTGATTAAAAGGAAAGCTTCTAAGCAATTTTGATAAATAGAGACTCTCCAAAAATCTTTAAAGAGTTAAAAATGCCAATGCTCACAGCAAATCCACTCACAGATTTTTTTAAACGGATCTCTGTCCCTGGTTATGTTCATGAAACCATGAGGTGCGAATCTGATTTGATCTTTTCACTTGATTTCTCTGCTGGAAGAGAAGAGAGTTGAATTAAGTGTGAACAGAAAGTTGTAACCATGCTGTTTATTTAGTGCTTCTGAGAATTCACTGAGAAACGTGCTTACTTTGTACTTCCCATTTTGTGCATGTTCATCTGTTGGTCTGAGTCAAGGAGAATATCGATACCTTTGAAAATATTCCAGAAGAGTCATAGAAAAGACTGTGGGGTCTGGCATAGAGTATATTGGTTTTGCACTTTATTCCTTTCACTTTTTAAGTGTCCTTCCAATATTCAGGCTGATTATGTATTAGCATTCTGCTCTTCTCTGCTGCATAAAAACAGGGAGAGAATAAGTAGTCCAGAATAAATATCTTCATTAAAATATGCAAAGGCAGAATCAAATCTGCATAAATGAACATCTGTATATAGTATATAAAGTACACTAACATAATATTTAGTCAGATGATCACGTATGGATTATGGCTGTGGCCTTCAAAAGAAACTCCCAAAACCTACCTCTCAGTATATTTTGCTGCATAATAAGCTCTTTCCGCTGAATTTCTTGCATTAATGCAATTATTTTATTGTGATGAAGTAATAAGACTGGCATTAACTGATGTAATACATGGATAAATATTAACTTGTTTCAGTTGATTAGTTGCTTATACAAAGGCTCTCGAGACTGTGCACGGTGCAAAATAAAAGAAGCATTTTTAAATCTCTGTGATTCTGATTGAACAAAGCCCTTGAACACACAAATAATCACACCTCCATGGGTAACAGGTCCCAGATTGACAAGACCCTTGAGGTACAACTGTTCATCTGTCTTTCCTTGAAATGCGAGAATGCTGGAATATAGTGAAGGCTTCCAATCTCTAAAGCTTTGCTTTACCACAACAGCAACAGTAGATACATGAATAAACTAGATCAAGACAACTCTCGACTACAGATACCCGAAAACTTTGAAATGTGTCAATCTGGAAAAAGATGTGAAAACCCATGTATTGCCTGCCCATCATGTTATTCCCGGATGGGGTGCAACTCCAAGAAATTTATAATGACATCCTGATTTGAATAATCCCCATGCAAGGTTTTTTACTCTGCTCCTTGGAAAGCCTCCTTCGTTCATCAGCTTTGGCTATGCTCACTCCACCTGCCATTCCATTGCCAGGCCAGCCCAGTATGTTTAATGAAAATGTGCTGTGTACTGCCACTACAAATGGTGAACAACGGGCCAAAAACCCATATCACCACATGCTTGCATGTCTGCAGAACCAGGATCAAGAAAACTTGTGAACTGTGTTTTTAAAGCTGTTCCTGAAACATGATCTATACTGGGAGCCATAGTATATTTTTAGTTTCAAACTCTTCCTCCAGTATTCCTCTGGAATAATAATGAGGAAATGAAGCTGCCATCCATAACTATCAATATTAGAAGCTGAAGGAAGTACCATGTTTTATGCCTGCTTTAATAAACATATGTGAAGAATGGGTATAGATAGTTTATATATTTTTTAGTTTCCTTTAAGGATCTCGATAGATGTGAACTGGAATTTAGCAGTTCTTCACGTGGCCTCGTGCTCCTGCACCTGGAATGCTTGAAGAGCTGAATCAAAACTCAGACTCTAATCCACCAAGATGACATTTAAAATGTAAATAGACATAAATGCAGAACAATTTCTAAACTTTTATAAGGTTTATGATAGGTGCAGTTTACTCTGTTAAAAATAATATAATGTATGTGATAACTGTGGAGAGAGCTATTTTGGAAAGTAAAGATAGGTGTTGAGTGGATTGCTCTTACATCCAGTTGTAATCCTGTAAAGTTTGTCACTTCTATACTGTTCGTTAACTTTTTCACTGGATTATTAGAATCTTTACAACATCAGAGTATACCCCACAACTGGTAAGAAGTTTGTTTTGCTAACAGTAATTTAGATCTGCTGTCACGCAAAAGCCATTATCACATTAGTTTGAATTTTAAAATAAACTTTATCTTATATGTGAAAATTGCTTGTATAGTTTTGAAATAAATTAATGCAAATTGGGAGCTTAGAGATGTTAAATTTTTTTCTTGCACCTGTGAAATGCCTTCCTGAATTTAAATTTATAGCCTTTGAACCGTGACCCGTGTTAGATGAAGGAGAGATTTAGACATGGTTGGTGCAGTTGTAGATTAATGTGTCGTGCAACCTGTGTGACTACAGGTTAGTCATGCCCATTAGTTTTCCTTCAAAATTTCATCTTTTGATACAGGAAATATGGTTTAACTTTAGATTTTGTTTGTATCTAGCAGCACTTAATCCTCTAGATTAATTTTTGGTTTTTTTTTCTTTTCCTTTTTATATGGTTTGCTACATAATTTGTGTTGTAAAAGGCAAAACTTCTGTTTCACCTACCAGTTTCTCCTCTGGGTAGGCAGCATTGTAAATTATTAAATACAACTACAGACAGTGTCATGATAACTTTTAATGTGATGGTGAAGTGAGAGCATTGATCTTATGTAATTTGAGTCAGAAAAATCTGAACAGGTAAACTATTTGTAACTTCTTACAGCTGAATAGGAACATAAGTAATATTAGTAACAGAAAAAAGGCCATCTGGTCCAGCTTGCCTGAGTTTGTTTGATTGGTTCATTATAATCTCAACCACCTGCTTTTCCACTGAGCTCTACTTCACCACTCCTATTCTATTCCAGAAACAAATGTATCTGTCTCTTGTACACCTTTATAAATCTTTCCTTATAACTTTGATTATTCAGACCTTATGTGGTGTTATGGTAGAGAAGATCCCAAAGTCTCAGAAGAGATTGGAGCTGGTGGGTTCTGGATGCTCAACAAATGCACAGAAAGAAATGCTCCTGATCTAAGGATTTGTAATCTAGTTTCAGAGAAAGGATGTGGATGATTTGAAGAGTGGCCTGATAGAATTAGGTGAACATCTATGTGCTGATACAATTGCCTTGACCAATTACAAAATGCGTGTGTTTATTTTGCTTATAGATTTAACAACAGACACCTGTACTATTTACAATCTGTACTGACATCCTGCTAAAACATTTATTATTCTTTTCGCCAATTTTTATCAAGGCAGTACTGTCTTTCTTGTAATTTTGGGGGGGAATAAGGGGAGTATTTGGCACAGAGAAATTTACTGTTCTGCCCATATCTCAATTCCATTTAATTTTATCAGACATGTTGCTTCTCTACAGTGGTGGTTAAATAGTTGGGAATCTTATTTAAATGGGATTAAAATGATTTAAATAATCAATTCAATGATGGTTTGATCTGTTTCTGCAAAATAATGTCAACCTTCATATCCTTCAAGTTCTTTATAAACACATGTGCATTTACTGTCCTGATGTGTTTCAGCAACTAAATCTAAATTAGGTTCACTTGTGTTCATTCAATTTTATTTATTTATTTATTTATATCTCCTTCCTCCTCCTCCCTGGAGATGAAATAAAAAAGGTTCCTGTGCTAAAGCCACTGTCCTAGATTTTGTGATACTGGCACCAGGTGCTGTAAATTATACTGCTTTGATTACCAGGGTCTGGATTCCCTAGTGTAAGCTCCTGGAAATTCCTCTGGGATTTTAGTAAAGGATATTTCTTAGGCTGGAGTGGCACGGTTGTGCTGTGCCTCCCTCTGGTCGTTGTTCAGCTGCCGTTGAGTGTCTTTTGGCTGAGCAGCTGAAAGAAAAAAACAAACCTTCATCCATTGCTGGGGCCTTCTACCAAAGAATGTAATGTAGTGCTGAGATGAATACGGAGTAGTCATTTAACTTACAAGCTTTGAGAGCTCTCATGCTGGGTATAGAGATAATGGGTACTGGCATGCATATAAAATATCCTATGAAATTATACATAAATGCTTACTGTTTGATATGTCTTAACACACTGTAAAACTTTGTACTTACAAGTATGTTTTCCATAAAAAAATCAACACTTTGCAGATAAAGAGAAAGATTCTCTGTTTCCCTCTCCTCCCCTGCTAACTGTGGGAGGAGACTGGCTGTGGAGGAACAGGATTTTTTTGGTAGACTAGAGTTATGTTTGGCACAATCTGCCTGAAGAGGCCAACAGCACGCTCTCATTTTGGGTCAGTTCTTTTGTCTAGCAATGGATTTTAACCAGAGATCTCAAAGCATTAAAAAACTTCTATTTTTATATCGAAAATAAAATACCCTACCCTTGCCAGATAGTATTGACACTTTATAAAATAGAGGAGCCTATTTTTTTTAGACAGATCTGTTTCCTATATACAATTTTAGTGGTTGAGGTAAGTCTGCAGTCTAGTATCTTGCACTTCATAGCTTTAATGCTTATTTTTGTGTGTTTGGAAAGTACAAAGTACAACAGATGCATCCTGCATTGAGCTTTCAATCTTAGCTTATTTTATAGCTTTGAGCAAACAGATAACGGGTAAAAAATAATTAATTTACAGTGGAATGTACTAGAATGTCATAATTAATCAGTTAAAAGCATTCTTTTCTGTACTTGATATTTTCTGTCTCTAAAATCCTTTTCTTTCTGTTAGCTCTGCTAGTAATTATCCAGCCACTAGCTGTATGCTTTTAAAGTCAGAAAATGCAACATCAGTCAAGAGACATGTGGCTGCAAAAACCAGTGAGCATGTAGGAGGAGTGCCTTTACAGGTCAAGTGCTATAGCTGTTCTTTGACAAATCAGTCTGAATTAGCATCACAGGAGCCTGTTGGTATTCCCGCTCCCCCACACCTCCGGCTTCATCTGTTAGCTGCTGCCGTTGCCAACCCTCATTTTGCACTCCCAGGCCTGTAATCTGTTTCAGAGTTTGCTGGCAGTGCTGGAGCAGCTTCGGCCCCACGAACGTCACTGCCAAATCATTGAAATAGACTCTGCACCTGAAACTCCACTGTCTGTGGCTTCAACAGTCTTCAGCTAGTAATTGTTTCTTAATATTTTGAGGAAAGCTGAAATGGAATATAAAGTAACTCCTGTGACTGATGGTCAAAGTTCAAGAGGTAGCATCAGTACCAATGCGCATTCAAGTAAAAGGCTTTCTTAAAGGTCTTTTTTGCAAAATGTGTTTGATCATTCTGCTGGTACCTGTAACCCCAGGGATGGCTCCAATGGAAAGACCTAATTGTGTAGACCGAATTTAGGCATATGTCTTTGTTCCCTGCTAAAGGGACAAGGTAGGGAGTGGTGGGAGAGAAAACCTCAAAGATATCATTTGGGGACTCGAGGCATCCTCTAGATAGTCCTAGCTGACACACTTAGCAGTAGGGTCTACAAGATGGAGCCCAGCTTGGTGGGATATGGAAGCAAGTTTATATGCCCCCCTTCTTTTTCACTTTTAAATGAGGCTGTGTGCTTTGACAGTTGCCTGTGTTCTGGTCTCTTTATCCAGTCTATCTGTTTACATGGCTTCCGTGTCCTTCTTGTTAGAGTGATAAATGGAAAAGGCTATTAAAGTTTCAGCATGCTTAATAGTGTCCAGAGCCAATCCATTGTATGACAGACACAGCAATAGGTAGCTACTTGATGGACACAGAGGATCTATGGTAGCAATGTGCTTTTAGGAATGGGAGTGTAATGTAAGTACTGACAATGCTGGTCCAAATTAAATCTGTGGAACTGCAGGCTTCTTTTTGTATGCAGCACATGCGCTGTGAATAAGCAGTATGACTACCAAATACAATGGATCTGTCACTGTTAAATAAGCACACAGTATCTTTTAATATATTGGTTCTTTTTATTTCTCAGAGAAGTAATTTGACGCTTGTAAAACAATTGTATAAATAAACATGGGTGGCTAATCTCACTAAATACCTGAAATCGACATCAAAGGGTTAACTGTCCTTTCTTTTGAATTGTATAAAAATATAATGAACTTGTTTCAAAATCTTTTAAAGTTAATGGATATTTTTCAACTGAATTCAGTAAGTTCTGGATCAGGTCCACAGAGAGTACAAAACTCATGTGCATTACCTAAAGTGTCTATGGTTTTTCTATGGTTTGCAAATCTATGAAGAAGTAGGACAGAAATTGGATGTAAATGGTTTTTTTTCTAGAATATTTTTAAAGTTTATTTACGGGTAGTGGTGTGTCTTGATGTCCCCCAGGCTTTCCTGGTACCTCAGTAAATTTCAGTAGATTCCTTTGCAAATCTAGTCTGCATTTCCACACATCTATCATTCAGGAAGTTGGGTTAATAAATCATCTAAAACACTCTGCAAGAGAAGCCTGTGTAGAACTAATTCCTCTTTTATGCCAAAATAAGTCCATTGACTTATCGTTGTTAATTATTGCTGTATCTGCCTTGGAAAAATGAATAACCAAATAAATGACTGCAGGAATTCGACCTACAAGAGAAAAGTTACATGAAGGGTCCATGGATATTTCCTTTGAAGAATTATGCTTGTGCCTTTGAGTTAGAGCACTTTAATTCATTCCCGTTCATCCTTCTTTTTTTTTTTTTGTTTTTGTTTATTGGGGGTTGTGTGTGTGTGTATTTCACTAGCATTCTTTGAATGTATTGTTCTGAGGGGCAAAGAGTAAGATTAATGTGGCTGAGTTAGTATCAATTATTGTTTTCTTCCTAATATCCTGCAGCTTTATGTTGCTTTAACGTATGCAAACTCAGAGTTTTGAACATTGTGGGAAAAGGTTTCACCGGCATCCATTCTTGCCATTAAAGTGCTTCCCATCTGAATATTTCCTGCCAAAGTATGTGGTATCCTGCAGAGCAAGAGGATGAGGACATCGATTGCAATGAAGCTGAACAGTTTGCACTTCCTAACGGTGACACCAGACATCAATCTTTTGTAGAGACAGCCCAGAATACAGGAGAATAAGAACTCTCAACCCCACTCCCCCACCAAAAAAAAAAAAAAACAAAAGGAGAATTATCTTCTCTTTTTTTCCATTTCATTCCAGCAGTTTCCTTCTAAGATCCTCAAAGATGAATATGTTCTCAAATTGCATTAGCTGACATTTCAGTGGCTGAGATGCTTTTGGGAAAGGGGAAAAAAAAAGAAAAGAAAGAATTGAGTAAAAAAGAAAAGTAGGTTCTCTGAAGTAATTCGTATTTTAAAAAAGAATTTATTTAATTTAGTCTCAGATCTCTTTATCATCAAGCTAAGGACTAGAGTGCTAATTTGGTCACAGTTAATGTGTTTAACACATTTATACCGGAGTTTGACAACAGTATTCAGTAACACCAAGTTATATTATACAGGTTGGCAAATGCTCAGAACTGAAGATTGCCAGTTCTGTAATCGGCCATATTTGGAGAAGCTTGAGTCAAGTCTGCAGCTTGTATAAAGTGGCACAGTTCCGTAAAAGTCACTTTGCACCAGCTGCTGAGGATCTTCTCTTTTACACAGAAATTTCATGCAGGTTTTTATTTTAATATATAAATCTAATTTCACCAACAGAATGATTTATAGTTGTGCAATTAATGAGCCATATGCTCCTCTTTGTAGTAAAAAAGGTGCAGAAAGAGCTAAGTACTGCAAAAAAATTGCTACATCAATGAGCTGCAGAAGTTAACATATACTGTGTCATTCAGTCAAGAGGTTGTGATGGTGTAAGGTGGATAAACCTTGCTCTAACCAGTAGGAACCCTCACTGAAGAAAAGATAGTCGAAAAACTTGAGCGCAATATTGGTGGGAAATGCTTGATAGGGCTTGTGACTGGGTTCACAAACAGGATTTTATGCTATGATTTAGTTATTCTTGAAACTGCCGTGGCACCAATTTATTTTTTTGGTACAAATCAGAGCTGTTTTCAGATTCTTACACCTAAAGAACCTGTTACAAAAGCCAGAACAACTGGAAAACAGGGTACCTGAATCAAGCCTTATACACCCATGAAAGAGACAGGTGACAGTGTAACAGCTGCTACCATCATGGTTCCTCATGACGCAAAGACTCAGATCTTTGCTACAGAGATCACCCAGAGCTCAGGTAAACAAAACTTTAACCAGCTGCAGAGCTGCTCCAAGCAACTAGAGAACTGGAACAACTGGCTTTGGGAAGGTGTGAGAAACAGGTTGGTTGCGCACGTTGGTATAGTGGAATTTGTGACACCTGCTGTGTACTGAAAGACTTGCCGAGTATTCCACTGTTTTCAGAGGTTACATATATACGCATTACTAAAACTTCATTCCTTCTGTGTGTTTCTTCATCTTTTGAATTTTTCTTATTTGCCTCTGTGGAAGTGTCCAAACCCAACGTTTGCATGCTAAAATTGCTTTGGATCATTTATCTTCTCAAAATGTTTCCCCACGAAGGAATGCACATTCATTTTCTATTAAAACTATGAGTGAAGTCAGAGATTGAGTCACTGTGAATTAATTTCTGAATCCTTACCTAATAAACTTTATTCCTTTGTGGTTTTCCATGGCATGTGTGGAAAGAGACTGTTCAATTCCTGCCAACTGTATGAAAAGATCACAGGCCGTGGGTTAGCACTGTCCTAATGTAGTTAACTGAGAATCTTACTCTTGTTTACATTGATAAAACTACGTTGCATGAAGCTTAATCCATGCAGTTTAGCTTCTGAGGGAACTACTCCTAGAAGAGACTGAGTCTTCAGGAACACTGGCTTTTTCTAACCTTGCCATTGGTATCCTAAGCTTATGAGGATGCCAAGAAATAACATAGGGCACATTAGGATTGACAGGACCATTTTTTTTGACCTGGCCAAGCTCTGCTTTCCTAACCATGTGATACCTTAATTATTTTACAGATTCAGAAGCGTATCCGAGTGTAAATCACAGTCCCCCGTATTCTTGCTAAGCGGGGATATGATCTGGCCCATTGTTTGTTCTGGGTAGCATATGTAATACTTTGGCTTGTCTCGATTCTTCCCACGTTTCCCAAGACCATTCTGCATCTTAAGTTTTGCAGATCTTATTGTGGATTTTTTGTGTGGGAGCAGTTTTGTGTTTTCAACTGGTATGGCAGCAGATCAAGCAGGAAGTTTTGGCTTGTGGACAGATTCTGGAGGCAGGTTTTGTAGAAGGTTGCTTCAATTTTTGGCTTGTAAGGCATGGGAGCATATACCATGTATAACTTGATTATAAGTAAGCCCACTCACTAAATAGTTTGCTGACCACATACAGTAATTTAAGAAGAGGGCTGAAAAAGAGAGATAATACTAAACAAAGCACAGAAAAAGCACATCTCACATCACATCTGATCAGAAGGATCAGATGCTGAATGTCTAGTGACATTTCCTAATTAAGCTGCCGGATTGCAACTATGTAGGTTACAGCGTTGTCTCATGGTAGTGTTATTTTCTGTTTGACAGTGGCTGTATGACATGCCGTATGATTGCCTATCCTGGAATTACCTGGGTACTGCAATATATGTCATTGCAAAATGACCAAAGAGGACTAGATAGTGCTGAGGCTGAAGAAGCGCTTCAGAGTTGTTCCACTTCTCCTGACAAACAAACTCCGGGAGCAAAAGCTAATGTAGTCTGTTTTTTCCTATTATTCTAAAGAGTAGTGGAACTCCTACTTTCTAAATGCTGAGAACTGGTCTGTGTCAGGTATATGCAAAGATAGGTGCTTCTAAATAAAAACGTGCAAAAGAAGAAAATTAAGAAAATTGTTTGAAGCTCTATAGTGAATCAAGTCTAATTCACCACTTGAGCTCAGATCTCCTTACAGCTAGTCTTTCGATTTACATATATGATCATCCTGAGAATACAAACTGCTAACACTCACTGTAGCCAAGGCCACAATGTAAGAAAAACGTGTCTTATTAAAAAAAAAAAATTGTACGTTTCCCTGTATACACGTTTCTTTGTGTGTGGTATATAATACAGTCTTCCAGATAAATTCCTTGGATCTAATCCTGTTCTCATTAAACCCGCACAGCTCTATGCTTACACTAATGTAACTGAGGAAAGAATTTGTTCCTATAAGAATTATATTTCTAATAAGAAGGAAGCAGAGACTTTTGGCAAATAACCTATCTTGCAACTCTTATTGAATAACACTAAAACAAAAACCATAAAGCAAAGTTGGATCAGAAGAGTAACAACAGAGGGACTACATGACAACAGATTAAACCGGAGAGTCATGTACGGATCATACCTAATTCTGTTGCAGAGATGATAACTAATCTGTGTAGACAGATTTCTGTTTTAAGATGAGATGGAATGGATTCTAGGGTGACTTCCCAATTTTAAAAAAGGCATCCACTCTGGGTCCCAAAATACTTTTTTAGCCAACTTATATTAAAAAAATCTGGTAATTGTCTCTCCCAGTAACAAAACTTAAGTGGTGCTATGTCTCAGTGGTTATTCATTCAATGCAAGCGTAGAATCCATCAGGGAATGAGACTCTCTGAAAAAGGCCTGCATGCGAAGAGATTTATTCGAATGTTTCAGAAGTATCAGCAGAACAAATCAGTTAGAACAAGTCAGGAAGGTAGCACATAATCAAACAGTTGCTGTTTTGTGAATAAAAGAACCTAATAGTTTAGTGGAGAAATTATTTAAATACTATATATTCTTCTCTGTTTCGTCTTTGTAGGAAGGGTTGAAATGGATATAAAAGCAATGACTGGAAGATTTACCTTCCAAGCCATTTTTCTTTCCTCAGTCATCCTGGGGTTTCTACTAATTCAGACTCCGGAGAGAAGTAGACCCATGAGATGATGCCTTTTCTATTGCTGGCAGGGAAATGCAGCACAGAGCACCTGCCTCTGAAGTGCTGCAGTTTACAGCCGCTCTAGGAAGCAGCAGATTCCATGCTGGGGTCAGCAGGGACCACATCATGGGCGAGGGGTTTCTTGCCACATGTTTGGCTTTGCGGAGTTCATCGCAATGTGGTAATTCGTGGCACAGTGAATGTAACTTTTGCTATCTTCTAAGTTTCTAGCTGGGTAAGTTGTAGTTTACTGAATGCTGAAGGTATCTAATCTTATAAGAGGTGGCAAGCATAGTCAAACTGAAGTATTTGCTTAAATTTAAGTAGATGCTGAGGGGAAACTTTCACCTGTTCTCCTAGCTACAGTCAGCATTGACTGAAAGAGAATGGAATCTTTGCATGACTCATCACATGGATTTATTTCTAAATCACCTGTATTTTTCTTCCACTTTACTTTAGATCCAGGTCTTACAAAGTTGTGTGCAAACAAATTGCCCTCTTTTAATGAAAAGGTCTATCTAATCTTTTTTCACTCACTAAATATTCATAAAATATTTACCATTTCACTGATTTTGAGGATTGTGTAAAATGGTTGTTTTCATCGATATCACTCCTTGAAATGACTGCAGCGTTTTTTGGCATACATATTTTCTCCTGTTGTTAATGAATATGTGTTGAGCTGTGGAAATCACTGAAAGCTACAGAAATGAACAACAACATAGTCTCATTTTGAACTCTCCGCATTATGTATTCTTAAAGAGAAATCTTCTGTGCACGGTGACCAGTTTCTACTACCACAAAAGAAATACTTCAGAAGTAGTGAAATATGGCCCAGGCATTGGATCTATCTTTGGGTCTCTTAGAAAGGGATTTGACTAGTGCAAAAAATGAATTTGAAATAGAAAAAAAAGATTAAGGGTAAGTAACTTAAGGATAACTAGGAGGTGGAGGGAAGAAGTGGAAAAGAAGGATAATGTCATTAATCTTTCTTCCTTTTGGAGAACCCAGAAAATAAGATAAAGTGGGACTGCTGCAAAAAGACTGGCTCCAGCTTCTTGAAAACTTGTGCTTCATTGGTGCTGCAAGGCTACTTTTAAGTCCCCCAAAGCCTCCTCATCTCCAGTCCACTTCCCTCAGCCTCTCATTTGCTTTCTTCTGTCGGTAGACTTCGTATATTGGACTAATGCTAAAAAAGAGAAATCTTAATTTTTCATTGGTATTAGGATACAAATATCTCAACTGCTTGGAGCCCACTGATTTTAGCAACTGCAGGTCTGACTCTGAGATAACTTCATGGAGACTTAGGGAGCTAGATTGAAAACTGAGGACTAGATGATAACTATCCAGCAATTCCTGTGTAGCACTAATTTTCTTTCCTTCCTCGCCTGTATACATGACATCATTCATTCTCTTCTGGGATTACATGATGATTCTTTTATAGTTTATATTGGGTGATGGAAGAAAATACTCATTGATTTTGTACAATGGTAATAATAATGTATTTAACAATAACTAACTTCAGTAGCACAAGGTAGTTGTTCTGTTCTTCCCCAGATGTGAATAACTCATCAGGTCTCCAAACGTTAACATGAGCCTTGGGGAAACCACACCAGGAAAGGAGGCCCACAACTACATGAAAAAGAAATGCTACCTTTATCTGCTGTTAGAGATAGTTCTTCATAATAGCAGAAAATGCAGAAGGTTTCCAAGACCCAGCTGGGTGGAGTACTCAGGAACTTAAAGCTGGTCCAGCTGTGAGCAGGACATTGGACTAGAGACCTTCTGCAGTTCTCTCCAGCCTGAATTATCCTATAATTCTACAATTTTCACTCTCCTGAATAAAAAGTAGCATGTTTGTGCATATGCATATTGCAGTTATGTATTTTTAAAGTTGTATTTACCAACCACATTTGACTTAGAAAACATGAAAAATTCCATTAGAGCATTGTCTGGTGGCTTCTCCAACTCCATCACCTACTTTTTTCCTGTGGCTTCGCGGGAGAATTTGACTGATGAGATCTACAAAATAATACTTCCTGTTTTCTACATAATTTTTTTTTAAAAAAACTGTGTTGGAATTGGCCATATGTTGGTCTTGCTCTCTTTTTTAGTCATTGTGTAATAATACATATAAGAAAGTGCATGTGAGAGTGTCTTTTATAATTTCGTTCTCATTCAAGTAACTTTTCTCATTTTGCTTCAAGTGTTCATCATTATGAATGAAAAAGTGAAACCACAACTCTTCTATAGACACATAGATTTTGGTTTCTGTCACGGGAAGTTGGTGAGCAGTCAGCTCCATTCCTTGAAGAGTGCTTGCTCTGTTTCTTACATTTGTGAGATGTCTTTTAGGTGTTATGGTTGTAATATTTTTAATGTACTAATGGTTACAGACTGAGGTTTGGGGTGATCTATTTCACACTTATTCATGATGTTATTCTTTTGCTTCAAATAAAAAGTTATTGATGATCAGTTTCTTCAGAAAAATTTTGAAGACAAAAATTATTTCCGATCATCAACGCTGCCTATTTTTCCAAGGAATTTAACACAGTTTGTGTCATTGATGTCAGCAAGAATAGGATTAAGGAACAGGCTTTAATTTACTTAGCTGTAACAGGAGAAGTCAGAAATAGCTCTAGCAGTTAAATTACTTGTGGCAGAATTGTTTGTTTATGTCCTTAATATTCCTGTGGTATATTTTTGAATGATAGATCATTTAAGCTGACTCACACATCTGAGAGATTAACATTGTACCAATATTCAGTTACCTTATTCCATATTCTTGTTAGTGTAAGAGGCAGTTTAACTGAAAAATGAATGCTAATAAAATGCCTTTTTAGTAATTCATTTTGAAAAGCATTTGACCTTAACTACAATGAAAGCAGACTGTAAAAATCATCATAGATTCCCTTCCTTGAACTTTTCACAATGCTGAAAAATGACTGAGGGAAAGAAGCAAGATCCAGTTACTGTACCCTGTTTGTACAGCTGTACTTCATTGAGTGGAGGCTTGTGTTACACACAGTTTGTGATAGGAAGTAAATGCTTTTAAAACAACTAAGGAGACAGGTCTTTAACCTCCACCTTTTCAGATGCTTTGTTCACTCATTTAGCTTCTGTCGAGGTCTTGGGAAACATTTCAAATACAAATTATTATTGAGTACTGAAGCTCACCTGAATAATTCATCTCCTACTGAGCTCATTAGGCGGAGATGCATTAAGATGTTGGGGTTTTTTTGAGAGAGATCACTAATTCTTGATATGGGGAACACTTGTTCCTTCAGGAACAAATGCATTTAAAGAAGGAAGAATTCTCAGGTTGAGTGTTACATGTCTTATGATAGTTGAAATTACAGTTTTAATTTAGCAATTGTAAGAATTTTCAAGAACTTAGAGGACATTCAAAAATTACGTTGTCATGTAAATTACCAAACTGTCAAAATTCATTAAATTTAAAATTCTTAGCTTCTAGCATACAAGACTGTTGCCTCCTGTTACAGGACTGTCTAGTCCCCTGAAATGATCAAGACACCTTGAGGTTCATTAAGAGGATTTTTTTGGCATTACTTTACATTGCAAGTACACCAGACGTAAACTATTTGATGTAAGCTTGGCACCAGATAATTTCAGGACTTCAAATGCACACTATAAGATCATTCTGTGAATGTGATTCTAGTATCTGCAAAAGGCACTTCTCTGATTGCTCTAGTGAAACAAGCCAGTGGCAATGGGAGTATGCACCTGGCAAACAGCCAGTTAACTTTTAATTTCTGTAATCAGCTGAGGCTTTGTGTATACTTCATCCCTTGAAACACATGCGACTTTAAATTTAGGTTTATGCTAAATAGGCATGATTTGGGCTGCATTAACCACCCACTTTCTCATTTTGCTATAATTAAGGTCATCCTTGTAGACCATGAACATTTCTGTCTTAACCTCCCCCTTAAGACTGTCCAGATATCGATACACACTGCAGAAGGGCCACCCAGATCTGCACTTAATGAGAAAATGCCTTGAAATACAATCAGGATTTTGAAATATTCTTCTTCACTGCTGTGCATTAGAGGTGTCATGCCTTCAGAGGACATGGCTGACACTGGTTTTGCCCTTATTCCAGCAACTTTTTTTGAACTGTAACACAAAAGACTGTAACTCTGGTTGGGTCCAGAGTTCCGAGCAAGCGACCGTTTGTTTTTCCATTTGTCACTAGTGAGCAGGCAATGGGTGTGTTTTGTGGTCTGTGTACAGGTGGGCTTGAAGATTTATGTCTTTCAGAAAACTGTTCAGACACCAGTTAAGTTGTTTAAATTTGACATGTAAGATTTTTGGAACATTTTGTGTCCCCTTCTAGTCTTGAAAGATAACTTCAGTAAACAAACACAGGCATGAAAGCATCCTCAGTCCTTGTCCCTCTGAACCCCATAACAGAGCTCCTACTTACTCATGTTATCAGGACTCAGCTCAGGCTTTCTGGCCGTTTCATCCTCATCTCACACGTCCTTCTGCTCTTCCAGCAATGATTTTAGTTCCTGCCACAGCCTCGCCTTCCTCAGCATGAGAGTTACACTGACTTGTGTCCACTTACTGACGTTTAACCCAGCCTACCCAAACTCAGCTCTGAGCATCAGGTTTTATTACCTGCTATACTATAGTAAAATAGCAAAGTGTAAATTGGGGGACTAGTTGCTTTTAGCTTAAGAAAAAAGGCCTTGGGAAACAAATGTTGCTTTGTTCTCTAGTATATACCTCATTAGAAATTATGTGTTTTGCAGAGGTTAATATACTGTGGGCAGCACACCAAGTACATCACAGTTCTGAAGATTACAACTTATTCACAGCCTTGAGACAATCTGTGCTGCAGAAATACACCTCCTGGGTAAGTTGCACAAGATTTGACAAATAAATTAATATCAGCAAGATTTAGTAAAAGTGAAAATAACAGTGTTTGTTTCCCTTCGAAAAAAAACATATAAATTATTTAAGAAGTTTGACACTGAAATCACAGAAGTTACAACTGAAGAATCTGAGAATCATAAACTAGAAAAATAAATTCATTAATGTTTTTACTGCAAACCTGAAAAGTGATACAGAAATGCAGTTTCAGAATGCTAATAATAATTCTGCATTTATATTTTCATAACTTTGTGAGTAAAATGGGACTTTTTTCTTTTGGTTATTCATGCATAAGTACAGGAAAAGATCAGAGTATAACATAACTACTCTAGAATATGTCTGTATGACTGAAAGGAGCAGGGAGAGAAATCATTACTAAAGATTGCTTTGGACATGCAGATGTATTTATTTGTCTCTGCTCATTCATGTCATGTGTCAGTACTCCAGTAAGTAAGGGCAGTATGGAACTACTTTTACTTAGTGTTATTTCAGATATAATATATTTTAAATGGTGAGCTGTGTACACATGCAATATAAATTAAGAGGACTACTCATTTACAGGCTTAAAAATGTATATTTCCAAATACATCCATAAATGTAACATACTATTCAGTGGTTAGTTTTGGGCCCAGGATAACTGCTGATTTCCTCAGTTGCGCTCTCATGTTCTCTTTTGACTCTATTTTTTACCTCAGGTTGTGGTTTCTTTATTTATTTTTTTTTTTAAAAAAGAATAATAACTTCAAAATTTGAACTTTCAGAATTAGAGTTCAAAAGCAATATTCAATGTATTTTTATGTATATGAAATATATAAATGCTCTTCTCCAATTAGGTATAATACTGGTGGTGGAGGAAACCTACAGTCCTCTAGCCCATGAGCAAATGACTCAAAGCCAAGAGTGTGTGCTCACAAATACAAATCCAGTGTAACTCCATTAACTTCAGTAAAGTTAGTCTGGATTTATGCTCACGTAACTGAGCGTGGACTTAGCCTGTTGTTCATAACTGTTTCAAGCCCACAACATTAGATGAGTGCTAGGTTCCAAAATAAATGACCAGTTCTTCTGGAAATTGTGAAACAGATACTATTAATTTTCTTTCTTAAAGTCTTCTCTGTAATTTGTTACTTTTTTAATTCAGAAAATAGTCATCTGATGTTATTAGAAGTGTCTCAAATTTAAATGGCCACAATGAACAATAGTGGAAGTGATGCATCTCTGTCACAACTCTGCTTCCTATGTAAATACTGCCACATTAAAGATTTAACCTTTGCACATTTACCCATTGGGACCATATGTGCAAATGCTTAACAAAAACAATAATTCAAAAAAGACAAAAAGCCTGTGTGTACGTATGGGTGTGTGCATGAGCACTTTGTCTCCCTGCGTGGTTTTGAGGATGATACCTCAGAGACCATAAAATATTCTGGAAGGCCAAGATGTCTGGCCACCTTAGTTTCTGGAGACCATCCTCAGGACCACACTGCTATCCCTTGGCAAATAATATATGTACATTTAAAATTCATTTGCTTTGACCAAAGAGAAGTGAACCTAGGAATCCATAATACTTTTGTGTGCAGTGGCTTTTCCAACAAATATTTGGTATTAGCCAAGACATTTGACCAATGTAAATATTGGTTTACCTCCCCCTAGAACTTTTCAGAGGTGTGCCAGTTTTCTTTCTCCAAAGCCTTACTGCGTATGAACACGATTCTTATTAATTCTTATAGTGCTGCTATTTTTTTGGACTGCCAGACTGCTCCAGAACCCCATGGATGCATCTGCCTCGAAGCTGAAACTCAGTGAAGCCTTTAGTTAATCTCTGAGAGTGATCGGATGTTGCTGAATGTGTGCTGTTGAATGCAGTTTGACATCCAGTTTTGTGCAGGCTGTGGGAAAGTTGTGGTGGACGATATGGGATTGTGGGACTGTTCTGCTGCCAGCTTGTATGTGTTTTCAGTTAAATGTTATAAGATAAATAAATCAGCATATTAATCTGTGTGGGTTGTGCTTGAGCTGATTGAAAAGATGTGAAATGAAAGAGAAGAGAAAAACATGCTTGAAGTACAATCAGTGGTGTGAGATGTACTCCTGAACTTGGAACCGAATGTGCATTGCTTCATATCATTTGCACACACAGTGTTTCTGTTACTCCAGTGGAGGGGCCATAGAGCAGCAGACCTACTATTAAGACTGAGAGATGGTTTTGAAGATCATTTTGTGGGAAAAAGATGTGGAAAAAAAATGTATCTTGATTTTTAAGAAGAAATCAGCAAGCTAATGCTGTATAAATTTTTTGTTCTGATGAAACAGTTAAAGTGTAATTGTGAAAGGAGAGAGCTGCACATATAACTTGAAAAGCTGTGATTTAATTCTTTGGGTACCAGTTCTCAACTTTCCTCCAAGGGTAAGATTTAATTGCAAACATTAGATCCATAATAATTTGATAGCCTTAGACTATACATTTAGATAAAGGATTGAATCATGCCTTGTTGGTTTAAAAGCAGTGCAAACAGCTATATATAAATCTGGAAAGGGAATTGGTAACACTGTTCTTTTCAGCACAGAGTCACAAAGTTCACTTCTTATCTAACGAGGAGTCCGCCAGGTCTGGGATCTATAAGGGATGGGGGGTTTTGTTTGTCTTTTTTTTTTTTTTTTATCCTTACCTTTAACTCCTGCAGAATCCTCACAGAAGTGTAGCCCACATGAACTGGCTGTCAGCAGCTGCCCTGCGGCTCCTCTGTGCCCTGCAGCCCCTCCATGGCCACATCGGCAGGTGGCCCCAGAGCCCTAGCATGGGAGCAAAGGGGCTCAGCAGAGGAAACTGCTACACATCAGGAGCTTCAGATTTTTTTACATTTTTGTAGTACAAGCGTTTTAAGCTTTTACTTACACATGAGAAGGAGAATGGTAGAGCATTCCGACTGTGCAGCGGCCGCTCACCCATCAAAAGGGGCAATGCCTTAAGCGCGAAGGCACACAGCTGCAGCGCGGCAGTCAGGTAGGAACCCCTCTCCATCCCCTCGCTGAGTGCTTTTCCCATCAGGTTATCAGTTATTGTGGCTCACTCTCAATCTCTGCTGCTGAATCCACAAGTGGGAAAAGATCTGTGAGTGTGATAAACGTTTTTCTGCATTTTTGACCAGAAATTCCATCTTGGAGCCAAGAAAGCTTTTCCTCTACAGATTGATGAAAGCTGGTACATTCCCATGAAATGTTTTGGTTTGGTGAATTAGCATTTCCAGTGAAAAGCTATTTAATGATTTTTTATTTTTTTTTCTGACATTGATCTTATTTTTCCAGTGGAACCACAAATAGGAGAAACCAAATCTTTTGTATGGGAGAGGTTTTCATTCCTCCCTATGGGTTCTACTTTTCTAAATGATCTTTGAAATCCTGTCTGTGCAAAATAAAGCTTACATTGCAAGGAAACATGAGGCAGTTAGGAAAGCATTCTCCTTTGTCAATCTCAAATTTACCTGTAAATTTATATAAAATTTCCCTCATCTCACCACTTAGCGGGGAAATCCTAGTACTCATTGTGAGAAATAGGTTAAAAAATAAATATGAAGATGATCTTTCCTTCCCCTCTGAGTCATCTGTAAATACCACCAAATTGCCTCTGATACTTTTAGGGAAAAAGCATATCATTTTTAACTCTGATTTCAATCCTGCAACCACTTCCATGAATAATCTGAAAACCATCTGGGTGTTGTTTTTTTTTTTTTTTTAAATGAACTTCCTCTCCATTTCTTTTAAAAAATTTCCTGCTCTTATCATACCATTAGACAGGTATAATCAATAATAGAAAACTGCAGTAGCTTTACTTAAATGTGGCCGTGTGTTCTACTCCTTCGTTGGCTTCTTTGTAAGACAACCTTTGAGAAAAACCATGACAGCCTTCTGGCTGTTGTGGGACAAATGTGTCTCAGTGTCTTTTTTTTTTTTTTGTAGCTCACCAACTTTTAATAATTAAATACTAAGGGGGTCCAGGTTAGAGGAAGGAGGAAAAAGGAACTCAGAAAAGAGATTGTCTGCATGCCAGTGTTTAGGGCATTTCTTCTAAAGTATGGGAAGCTTACACTACATTTCTGTTTCAGAACCTGAAGAATTGTAGGTGTTTCAAAGTCACTCTTCTGTTTGGTAGTCTTCTGCACAAGGCAGTTTGTTCTGCATTTTTAATTCTTTAAGAAGGCTCATGCCCACCTCTACTCCAGAATTTCATGCCTAAATGCCACTTCCCCCCAGTGGCATTTACTAGCTGCCACCTTAGGGAAGAGTTGCCATGAATTTTTTGTGAGTAGACTGAATGATTCTTTTGGATTGAATGTGCAAATTTCACCTTCCAAATATATTTTCCTTTATTTTTTGTTTTATAAATGTTATGCAAATGCTTCAGCCTTTGAGGATCGCACTGATTAAAACAAAATAGCCGTTTACATTATTTCCCCCAAGTTCCAGGAGCTCAGCATAATCCTTGTACCACCTTTGAATTCCTTTATTTCTTGGAAAAGAAATTCCAAGACGTTCAACCAGAAATGTCCCAGGTGCAGTTTGTGGAGCAGCTGTGATCCATGAAGCCTTTGAATGTAGTTTTGAAATCACAGCTGTCCCAGCCCTACCAGGTGATGCTGAAGCTGCAGTGACTTAAGGGTTTCTTTTTAGTGCTTCAGTTGTTGCCTGGTGTTGAAGCTAGTAGACTGAGCTGGGATTGCAGGGCCTTAGTCCTCTGTTGACTCATGACAGTGAGGTATGGCTGTGGTGACTTTCTTGAGAGCATCAGTCACAGCATGGGGTTGGAGGTGTCACAGCCCTGGTGTGACATCTTACCTATTGGGTAGGCTTTTTGGCAAAAAACTGAGAGGATATCAGCATTAAATGTTATGTACAGACCTACACTAAAGGAATTTCTGATTAAGAAGGCCTGTCATGGCTATCAGATTGCTTTCTCTGTTGTTCAAAGATTTGATTTTTGTGAGAAAGACAATAGGAATTTGAAAAAGGAGTTTGCTAATTTTGCTCTGTGTTTCACAGGAAGCTCTTATCTGCTACACAGATTTTCCCTGAGCGCTAAAGACGTTTAAAAGTTTGAAGATACCTCTGCTACTGTTTGGTTTAGAAAAAAATCTCTGTATTTTAGGGAAGGATTAACTTCTGAATGCAGCTGGTATAACACAATGTCAGGTGGAAGAAGAAAAAGAAAAAGATAAGCCTTTTTCTGAGAGTGACTTTTAATATGTGAATGTCTTGGAAGTCTTATTCTATTCAGCCAATTAAGCAGTTAATTGTGAAATTCCTGGGACTTTACTCTGTATTTAAGATACCAGTATCTTTCCCAAGTAAGTAGTTTTCTGAAACCGTTCTCGTGCTAACACATCTTTATAACTCAGCAATATATTAGAGCTTCAAGGGGGATGACGCGAGGAAGTTAGGGTGAGAATTTATAATTAACTTTGAAAGCCAAGTAAGCTGCCTTGCCCTTATGGTGCTCACGTAGGGAGCTCAGATGGAAAAGTTATAGTGTTATAAATTCACACCTTGCTTACTCTGTGATAATTCTCCCCTATAAGTGAACCCTTCATGTCAAGGGTATGTTGCTGTCTGCTCCGTATAGTACCCAGAATAAACATCTAATCTCAGGATTTCTGAGTTCTTTTCTTGATCTTTCTACTTGCTCAGTATGACTTCTGGGAAATCACTTTTGCATCAATTTATGTCTCACTTGCTGTAGCACATCTAGTAGTAACATAATAATCAGTATCAATTTTATGTAACGTCTACATTATGGAGGTATTAGAAGAAGAAATTATCCTGTGCAGTGCTTTGAGCTCCTGAGATAGTACTTCGTTATATAATCACAAGTTTAGAATTATATATCTAATGTATATTTTCTTTCTCATTTTTCAGATTTTCAACCTGCCCATGGCTCTTTTCATTCCCCCTTCAGTGTTTGCTGTTCATCTACAGTTTAATCTGCTTTACCAGTTTTGGATACATACAGAGGTAATCCAGGTTTTTAAGCCATACCTAAACAGTTAGCCTGGAGCAGTGTCCTGGAAATCCACTAGCAGCTGATTTATTGTGTAAGAAAAATCTTTGTCTGACTTCTTTAAGGAGAAACATCTGTTCGTTTTTATTCCTTTTTCTGAATATATATTGCTAAATTTATAAGAAGCAATGAGGCCAGTTGGTCCCAATTAGATTTAAAAAAAAAAAAAGTAACTGTAAGGAATCAAAACTTTTTGCTGTTTTAATACTATATTTTCCTATCTTGCAGCTTATTAAACATTTCTGGCAGATACTGAAACTGCTTTCATTTCTAAGATAAATATTTTGGGGAAAAATATCCAAAAGCCAGTGCTTCTTAAAGACCATTTAGTATTGCAACTGGAGTCAGATATTGTTTCCTTCTTAGTGCAAGTAATTCTCAGATGAGATTCTGTAATTCTTTGATTATCTGATGGCTATTTGTTTATGACTGCACCTATTTATTTCTGCTTTGTGAGTGCATAGACCATACCTAGTTTACATACATACACAGTTAATAACCCACTGTAATGAGTAAGTAGTTCCCCACACTTCTCAGGTAGTTGAATGGCCTTCTGCCTTCTCCCTCGCACTACAGTAGAGGTGTTTAAAGGTATCCCATGTTACATGTCAGTAGCATATTTCTCAGTAGCCCCTAGTGGGCTGCGGGCTAATTATCTCTACAACACTTATTCCTTTGATTATTCTGACTATACAGACTCCTTTTTCCCTCTGTAGTTTCATTATGCGATCTATAGCCCAATTATTTTGGAAGGCAATTTTATTTTTATTATCTGCTATTTTAGGTGATTGTGTTGCATAGATTATGGTTTTTATTTTCTCTTTACTGTGTGTTTCCTTAAAAAAAACCCCACAAAACACCAAACAATTAAAAAAAGGAATAAAGCTACTTAGAGTGACCCAATAACAAACTTCTGTTTTTGAAATTTCACTTCTGTTGGGCACATTTCTAAAATCATTAATATACGTCTGATGCTCTGCAACATTATGTGAATAGGGAAGACTTACAATAAAATGTCACACACATCACCAAAACTGGCATAAACTCAAGCAATACACAATTAAGCTTGTCAAAATGTTTTGAATAAATTTGAACACTTTGAAATTACACCAAATGAATACTCTGAATCACATGGTAGCAAAGTATCTTTGACCATGCCTTAGGTTCCCCAAACTTATATTATACTGTTATACTGTGTTTTGCCACCAAGAAAAATATAATACGGATCATCTACGTCTTCTCTGCTGTCTGAAACCTTTTAGTCCTTGGCTGAGAGGCTTCTAACATTCTGCTGCGAGTCTCAGGACTGGTGCCACAGTGTGCGTCTAAAGTTTCTAAAGTGAATTTCAGAGGCTTATGAATCACCTACATCCCTCTAAAGCGCTAAATCCTTCATAGGGCTTAAAAGGAATTTCCATAGCGTATGTGCGATGTGCCAAGTTTAGACACTAGTCTAAACAAGAATGAATTTCAGTCTCAATGAAAAGATAAGCACTCCTTACTATTAGATTATTGTGCCAGTAGAAAAACAATGGGTGTTTTATACTGATCCAGTTGATCCAATCATAGATCTTTGTTTACAAGGGAAGTTATTCTTAATGTTGATATTGTTGATTTTGTAGCGCAGCTGAAATCAGTTGAAATACATTGAAGTCATGCTTTAAGGTCAAAAATGATGTCAAAATAGAAATAGGTTTACACCATGTATCAGTAAATTTCCTACTCTCAAGGACAAGGGTATAACAGAAATGAGACGTAAAGGAAAGAAAAAGTAGCAGCTATTGCAATCAAGCAGGTTTATATTAGCCAATATTTTTGCTGAAATTAATATGATGCTTCACCATTATACTGGGGGCTTTTGCAATTGTTACAACTTAACTGTTTAAAGCTGTGGCATCTCATTTTTTTTCCTAACAGTCCTTTTCCTGAATTTTAACGGTTCTAGTTATCTTACACAGATGATAGTAAAATGAAAATCCTTTCTGTATGTCTGTTTCCAGCAGTTTCCCAACATATGAGGTTTGTTTAGGGCTGCAGGCCTGCGGTTATGCAGAAAACAGCATCCTGTCTCAGTGACTACTGCTAGCCCATGCTCTGAGTGCTGAGATTCATCATGCCCCAGCAGCTTTGGTGTCCTCTGGGCGCCCGTGGTGGGTGCTGTTACAGGGTGGCAGTGCGTGTCATTAGGGATATAGTAGAGATAAGCTTCATTGTTTCTATTCTGCTAGTGAAAGATGTAATAGTTTGCTTCTAAAATGCAGGAGCATTTGGTGAGAAATGTTAAGTTTGTCTTCAAACTTCTACTGCTTTTAATCAGTATCGATGTTTCCTTAGACAAGATTTGGCCCCATATTGACTAGTCAAGTATGTTTGGAAATTTTAACTTCACAACTTTTGATTACACATCTTTCTCCTTCAGAAAAAGAAAATCTAGTAAGATACAAGGAAAAAAATCTCTTTTCTTTGATAGGTAAATTTTTTTCATAGCACTGAAAAACTTAATAAAGGATATGCACAATTTACTGTTTTATAAAAGAAAAAAATACATGATAGTTAAGTAGTAGTAAAGAACAAAAGTATATGAAAGTTTCTCAGGGAAGATGTTTTGTTTTGGGAGTAATTTAAATTAAATTCAGTAATTACAAGAGAATGATCATGTTGTGCTGAAACTTTCTATGCCCTTTTTCAGCGTAGAGCAAAAGTTTATAGCCGAAGAACGATCCCTGATACTTTCCTATGCTTTAATTTTGAATGTGTCCAGTGTTGTTTCAAACAATGCTAAGAGAAGTTTCCTTTGTTATAACTTTGACCTTCTTCAATATTTGTTACGTCAGTTTTTGTTCAGCTTTCCTACCAGCAGATCAGACATGGTCTATTTTATTTTAACTCTGCCTTTCCTGTATCAATAGCCCATTTTGATTTTAGTAATAATAAAAGATCTCTAGCACCAAAAGAATGGTATACTGTCTTCACAGGAATGTACCAAATCATAAAGATGGAAAGTACCCACACGTTCTACTTCAGTTAGACTTCTTTATTTCCTGCATACTTGGTCTTTTATACAGAATAGTCCAGCATTTTAAACACCATAAATCTTATATAAAGATTGTATTATACCATTCTTTTGATGCTAGAGATCTTTTATTATTACTAATATTAGAATGGGCTATTGATACAGGAAAGGCATTTATGTAATTAATAAAGAAAGGTTGGGTGTGCTAAAGTGAAAGCACAACTTTGTGACTTCAGCTATGCATCTGCATTTAACTATATTCTCCCATTACAAGAATTTTTGCTGTCTTAAGTCCACTTTTTTTTTCACTGCTTCTGTGCATTATTGCACTGTGTACATGGCAATCTGAAATGATACAAAGAAATTTCCAAAGATCTTTTAAAAATCTCTGAGTAGCACCAAGGTATAGAAATAAACTCATAATAGTCTACTTAAATGAAAAGTGAAAAAAAAAAATCCAACCCAAAAACAACTGAAGAAAACACTTTTCTGTAATGGTGCATAAAGATAGGAACTCAATAAATCAAGAGAAAACAATTTTTCGTCCTATCCAATACTATTTAGGTCAATAGAATAACTCAGTCAGCAGATCTGATCTTAAATGGCCTGGGAGAAATGTTTCTATGACTAGACCATTCTCATCTAGATCATAAGGGGAGTAAAAAAAGAAAAAAAACACACTTCGGTCAAAGAGCACTAAAAACCTAATTTTTCAAAAGCCACAAAATGTTTCAGGACTGTTACTGACAGACAGAAATACTCCATTTCAGTTTATTTTCACAGGTGATTCGGAAGGTCTATGGCTCATATTAAACTATATCCTTCCGTTACGCATTTATTACAACCAATAAGTTAGGTGTGTTTATAACCTGATAGACACCTGTGAAAAAACCAGAAATTAGTTTCTGTTGGTTTAGCTGTAATTTTTATGAGATGTCAAATTGTATTTGGAAAGTATCAACTGAATCAATCCCTGTTGGTAGTAATTGCAGCAGCAGATTATTCCTTGCCTGTTTGATCTTTGACATGCATTAGTTTCTGTTTAATTTTCTAATTTAAGGAAAGACTGTAATCTGCCCTTTACCACACTTACGGAAGTCAAGTTTCTTAAGGCATCTCTTTTTCCCTTGTTTAAGTCTTCCTACTTCATCAAACTCTGGGAGCAGAAAAAGGTGAGCCACTACTATTAACCAGGAGTTAACATGGATGAGAACAGGCGAGGAATGGGAAAAATTTTGGCAACGCCTCATGCAGGCTGGAAAAAGAGAAGTGAAACTGATACAGATATAGGCCAAAATAAGTTTGGTTTTGTCAGAAAACACCAATTCAGTAAAACTGAATCTTGCTGTGAAAGTATATTGTATTTGTCAAAAAATATTTTGTACTTATATGCAGCGTGTGCTGATCTAAGTTATTGTCTATGACTTTCTTTAGCTTTGACTTCTGCTCATTTTTCTTTAATGAAAAAACTTTGAAAGAGAGAGAGATTGTGGAGGCTTCATGCTTTCCTGAAAAGGAATTCTCTTCCTGGCAGGAAGCCACGCACAGCCCATCGGGGCTCCCTGAGTACAGGTGAGCTGTCGTGGCCTAATCCTGAAGCCCTTACGTCAATCAGCTCTTACCTAGGAAGTGGCCAGATTCAGAAAAAAATCTTCTGTGTTTTGATTTTTTTTTTTTTTTCAAATATGAGCATAGGGTCAGTAGGAAGTTAAACAAGCAGATTAAAGAACTAAGTAAAATTAAGTAAAATACCTAAAAATGTATGTATTTCTTTTAAGTAGGGGTACACCTGTGATTACCATATCAATAGCAAAAGCTATTCTTGAAACTATAGAGGACACATGCATCTTTTCAAGCAGAAACTATTTAAGTCAAAAGTCTATTGGATGGGGTTTAAAGAATCATAAAATCTTTAGGACAATGTGATAAATAAGTGACAGGATGACACCCAGATAAAATATTCAGTTATTAATTCCCAGGCCCTAACAATTGAGATCGGTCCTCTATTTCTCTGAATTTAATTTTTCCATTTTCTTGGACCTACCATTTCCACATTGTGTGCTGTAGTCTCATTTAAATAAACAACAAAGGAATGCAGGAGTAAACAAGTGTGACAAGGTTTATTTAAAGTTCTTTCAGTAGTTTAGTAATTTAGAAGCAATTTGGTAATCCATTTCTTAAAACGGAAAGGTAAATTTGACCAAGAAATGAGATTTTGAATTTTTAAAGCATTTTGACAAAACTTGGTTGACTATAATCCTTTTGAGTGTTTGCAGTGGGAAGAAGATAGTTTTGGTTTTGTGATTATTTTGTGTAGTTGAAGAAAGATTTTTGGTAGTGAGCTAAAATCTTCAATGGTTTGCAAATGAAAAATGGAGTTGCTCTGCTGGTAAGTAAAAAAATCTTGAGGCTTGTTTACAAAGACATGTATTTATGCTTAATTTAATGTACTGTGAATAGTTCCTATAAGGTCAGTGAGCAGTGAGTCAAATTGGTATACAAGTGGTATTGAATGGATCACAGTGGAAACAGAGTATGATGGACTGATCTGATTCCTGGGTCAAGATGAGAAATGTGGTTTGAGGTTTTTGGGTTTTTTGGGACTTTTGTGTTGTGTTCTTTTTTTTTTTTTTTTTTTTAATAAAGAGCATCGCCAGTAAACGGTAAAATCAGTACTAATCCATTGTATTTATTATAATTGGGAAATTGCAGTCTCTCTTGAATTTGATGGTGGAAACTCATTTTTAATTCAAGTAGCATATGCTAACAAAACCTTTCATTTTCTGTGTTCTAATACATTGTATCATTTAATGAAAAAACAAGCTAATTTTCTTTAATTCAGCCACTATAGCTAAAAATAGACATGGGTCTGTCTGATGTGCCCTTTTAAATAAGAAACACACACATCTGTCCTAGTCAGGTTACAAGGGATCAATGTAAAACCTTACCATTCATGAGACTTCTGCTAAAAGTCATCAAAAAGATGAATTTAATTAGAGGTGATTACAGACATTCTCCTGATCTGATGTTCAAGACGGTCTCTGACAACTCTCAGTGATGCAGATGATTTGAGAGGAATTCCTAGAAACAGGTCACATCGTCTGACAGCCTACCAGCTTTTAGAAGTTAGATTTTCTCACTGTTACAAAGATCCAAGAAATTATTCTAAAACCAGTGGGGAATGAACTAATCGCTGATTTGCATAAAGAACAAATTTTTGGTTTACAAAAGAAAGTTCTGGTCCTGTTCCTGGTAGCTGATGCTTTTGTCATTCAGAAAGTTGTTGTTCACCTGACACAAACTGTCAAGCCAAGCATTTGCTGTGGAGAGGAGGAGAACAAATTAATCAATAAATACCAGGGAGATAATACTTTCTTTAATGCAGGCAGTGCCTTTGTAGGTCCAGACAGGATGTACATATACAATACAGACAATAAAACTCAAATATGATTCCAAGAAGCAGAGAGATCTCACTGCTTCAATCCAGCCCGTCTGCCAAAATGGCTCATTAGATTTTCTGACCAACCCATGGGATGAAAGTCTTGTCATCATTGCCAGAGTGTCATCATCGCACTTGCCAGAGTGCGAAGAATAGCAAAGTTAACGACACTATCACTAAGCAGAAGTACTGGCAATAACTGAAACACGTGTTCCACTCATCTGTGTTTCAGTCCCCCCACAAGGGGAGAAAAGTATTGACTCTACAGATATATAGAGCATATAACTCTGATTTTTGTTTTAAGTAAGAAGAATCAAAAAAAGAGAGAGAAAATAAAACATTCATAAGGGAGCACACTGTTCCTCTGCTGAGAAGTGTAAGCTGCGCTTGAACACAGTTTAATTGGGGAAAAACATTGTGGGATGAGGTTTGGAGTTCCTCCCTTGGCATCTAGGACCTCAATGATGATTAGGAAGGCTGACTTTACACCTTAGTAGCCCCAGGATGAGTCTCCTATTTTAAACCTAAGGGCTCCTTGGCACTTTTAAGTATCTGAGTCTACCCCAAAGTGTCTTGATGTGATAAGTATTTTATTCTTATCTAGTTTCTCTTTCAACTGAACTGCAGAATAGAGAGGAACTTAAAAAATATGTAAGTCATTTAAAAGAACTGAGCAGTGCTCTGCACCCAGTAGCTCCGAGTTCAACGTGCAGCACAGGAGCTGTGATCTTTTTCATTCAAAAAGTGGCTGCTCCACAATAATCAGCTTATGTTGGAGATTTGCGTTTGATGTGCAGCAATCCAGGCAGAAGAACCGTTCTCTTTCCCTGTTGAAGCTGGGTCACTGGCGAGGCCAGAAATGAAAAGATTTTGGGATAAGGACATAAGTAGGAACTTGACTTTCATCCTAATAGTTAAGTCCTTGAGTCTGAGTGTTGGTTTCTGGTCCTTGCACCAAAGACTCTTCCTGCAAGAGACAGCTGCGAAATGTTTACTTCGGCAGCAGTGGGCCTGATTATTGCTAATCTGCCTGCAGAACTCCTAAAACTAGAAGTAGTATTTCAAGAGTTTCGTTTAGACCACTTGTGTCTCTATGTCTCTGGAGAATTATCAAGATATAAGTGAAATGAGCTCCTTAGAGATGCAACGTGTTTCAGTAAACTCTGCATCCTGCAAAACAAGGTAAGCAACTCATTTACCAAATAACGTTAATACAGTAACAAAAGGATACCACATTAATGTGGAGTTAAGTTAGAGATACTGCTCTCTGTCAAAAAAAAAAATCTGATTTTCCATCTTAACATGTTACATGTAATACTCTTGAGGTTTTCTCATAGCTTGGAAGCATTGAGAATCTATTTAAATTAGTTATGCGTCCAAAGCCAACAGAAAATTTGAAAGACCCTTATTTGTTAAAAATACAAAGTGTAGGATGCTGACTATATTTTGATCCATTTAAAGAGGAAGGTGAAGAGCTACATTTAGCTATATTTTAGTTTATTTCAGGACTGGCATACTGATTTATTACTTTCTGGGTTTTTCCCTCCCCTCAATTGCCAGCATGTATTTGTCAAGCTGATGAAATTGTATAGCAATTTTTCTCCTGGAGTTTGCTTAAAACGCTTAACTTGATGTACAACTGAAAGAGTGACTTTGTCCACGCTCTGCTATTTGTAAGGTTGCAATTAACACAACCAGTCAGTGTAGGTTTTCTCTCATTTTTAGTGGAAAAATTGATTGAAACTTCCTATACGTGCTCATCTTTCCCACAACAAGGCTTAATTGGAACTTTAAAGAAAAAAAAAGTTGCATCCACTTATTGAAAGTGTTAACTGAAATATTCACGTGAGATGCCAATTTGATTCAAACCTTACCTCCTGGTTGAGGCATAAAACAATGAAAAGTGACAACAGCCTGCCTTCAAGATAATTTATTATAAACACATTTCTTAAGTGTGTGTGTTTGTTATATAAATATATCCTAAACCGGACTATCCATTAAAACCAGGCTTTCACGTCCCATTCCTACAAACCAGATTTATCAGAAATTTGCCCCCTGTGAAACCCTTTATGATCCCAACAGGCCTGATTCCTCTCGCTTGTTTTATTTCTAAACTATAAATATTGTTTTTTCGCTCCTCAGTGTGGAAATTTGGCTACATCCATTTTACATGCTTACTGGAGTAGAAAACTACCTAATCAGATAGGAAAACAGTTGGCGGTATATAAATCAGGGTTTGCCGAGGATTTCAAAGTGTGAAACTGGCAGACGAGCACATATCCTAGGAGTTCTGCCTTTCCCCAGCTTCCCTGTAGAGATTTCACATGGCAAATCTGATCACCAGGGCCATCTGTATAAATACATGGGTGTGTTCTCCTGAATTAACACAGCAGCTCTACTGGGGAATGTAATTAAGGTCTTATTTTTGAATTTCCCCACCAGACTGTCTGAAACGCAGATTTATATACCAGGAATAAAAATCTTATCTTGATTTTCATGAGGAAATCAATAGTAACCTGTGCTTTACTACCAGCTAGTCTAACAGAAACCCCAAAGTTAAGTTCAGAGTGCTCCTTTGTGATGCTCCGGGGATGAATTTACCCTCTCCTGTCCTGTAGATCAGTAACACCATGATATTGAAAGTAATGCTGTGCTACAAACAGCTTTTCTTATGCTCAAAGAAAAAAAAAAAAAACAAAACTTTTTACATACGAATGGTTTTACCGTAACATTGCCTGCTCTGCTTAGTCGACATTCCTTCCTAACTTTCATGTTGAAACAGAGTTAAGTAAAGATTCATGTTGTAGTGGTGACAGGAGGAGTTGTTACACAAGATGTAAAGTTTCCCATGGATTTCATGTCACGATTTTTTCTCATTATTTAAACAAGAACTACATTGAAGTGGTGCAGGTACCAGGCAATAAAGATTTCCCTGGGTGCTGACAAACTCTGAGACCGCAAACGGAGGTGCTTACATGCCGCAAGAGATATTGCATAGTGTTCTTTTCCTTTAGGCTAGGGATTGCTGTCACAAAGGAAACATCTTTATATAAGAACTACTATTACAGAAAAAAACCACTTAGTTCTCATTATATATGAAGATTTCACTTCCAGCATGTTTTATTCAGTAATGTATGGAAACTGTTTCTCAGCGTGCAGCTTTTAGATTGCCTTATTTATTAAACTGCTCATGGAATGGTTTCAAGTATTGTCAGTAGTTCTGCTTTATCATTCAGCAATACCCAAGTACAAAGGAGGGAATATGTTGTTTGTTTAGAAAAAAAAGAAAGCAAAAAGGAATACATGTTTTGTGAAGAGATCTGACAAAGCTTTTATAACTGCTATACATAAGATACCTACGTATCTGAATTGTAGGTAGTTTATTGAGTCCATTTGTAAGGGTTTTGGCAAGTGAAAAATTATTTTTGTGGCTATGGGATGTTAAAAAATAAACAAAGCAAACAGGAAAAGAGTTTTGCTGGAATGCTGCAGTTCATTTGTGGGTCACTGGCATGGGAGTTGAGGTGCACATGATGTGTTAATTGAGAGGGGAAAAATTGGAGACAGGAATTGATTTTCAACAGCGGGTATCTGTATCAGGGAAACAAACACAAGTGTAAATCCCCAGCCATATTGGTCAAAATACAGATAAGCTCATTGCTGGACAACAGTTTGGGTATTTCAACTTTTAGGGCATTGGTAGCTATTTTTCTGTATTCCCAAAATTGCTGCCATTTGATGATATAAAGAACAAAAATATTCTGTATTCACAAGCAGACTCTTTTTCCTTTCAATAGTATGAAATAGGGTTTGAAGTACAGCATTGAATAATGATGTTTCCACTATTCTTTTTTTTAATTTTGAAACTATTTTCCAATAAAAAGGTTTAAAACAAAACTTTCTACTGCATACTAAAATCATTATAGCAGAAAGCTTTTTCTTTTTTTTAAAATCCTGATTACAAGCCACAAAAACTGAGCTGTTCTGATATAATTATCATATTTATTTTGTTATTTTATTAAATTTTTAATTTTTTTTTCCTAAAATGTGAAAATGGTGAAAGATCTTTTTCTAAAAAGTCATTTTGAATACAAAGCTATTTTAAGCTGAAAATGTTTTGCTGCCTTGAATGACTGAGACAGAGCCGCGTATGCGCTTTGGTGACTGGTTGCAACTGCTGCGTAAGCCTGGTTACTGCTACCATGAAAATTTACCACCCCCTTTGCAGTTGCTGTTCTCTAAGAAAAAAGTCTGGCCACATCGAAGGCACAGAAATGAGGGTAGAACTGACAGTTGAAAGGTACCTGGGTTGGTGTAGTACCTGCCGCTGCCTTTCTCCCCTCTGTTGCCTGGTAGGCATTCTTTTGAACGTGGGCTGTTGTTACACCATGTTAAATTTTGTTACGAGTCAGTTCCTACAAAATTCATTCCTTTCTCTGTGGTTTCAGTAAGTTCCTGTCAGCCTGACATGACAGGGTCAGAATCGTGCCTGGCAAAAGTTGTCTTACTATCCTAGCCTTAATGATTTACTTTGGTGAAAGACCTGCTTGTAGGAGTTTTGCCCTTGGTACAATGGCAGAATATAGAAAAATTCAACACAATTCAGCAAAATAAGTATGTTTTTTGCCATGTGGTGCTGCAGGAGGCTTCAAAATTTAGCTTTCCAGAGGTGAAATGTTTCTGTTTGTTGGAATGGTATATGGATATATTTATAAAATACACATTTATAAAACATTTGTAAAATTTTTGGCACCAAAAGTTTTCCACTGACTGTTTTTTTCTGTTTTAGAAAAGTGCTGAATATACAGAAGTAAACTTACTGATAGCAAAGGAAGTTTCTAGCAATAGCACCGTGTACCATTTGCATATCTGAAAAAAATATTTTTTGATGTGTTTTAACCGAAGTGTTGATTTATGGATTGCTAATTTCAGCATGCTGGATTTTTGTTTGGTTAGGTACAGAGCTCTGTACCACCTCTGAGCTTGAATGTCATGCGGTTATAATTGTTATCTCAGATGATATTTCCATCAGCGTGTTGCTAGTATGCCTTTGCAATAGAGGTAACCTTGGCTGAATAATGAATTGAAGTAGGATCAGCCATCAATCACTAATGATGCTGCAGAGAAGATATTTCACCAGATTTGTAAATGTCATCACCCAAAAAAAGACTGTTTTAAAGGATGAGAGAGGTTTCATTTTCCAAAGAAAATACTTTGGTTAGGATTAGTCACAAGTATTTATTTAAAATTTTACGTAAGTTCCTGAGGTCCTTAGGGCACCCAAGACACAAAGTTCTACGTTATCATACTGATGTATTAAATGGACTTTCAAAAGGAAAAATTTTTATTTTAAACATTAATTTAATCAGCTCAATATTGAAGACTTGAAAGCATTCATTCTGAAGACATTTTATTATAATCCACCTGTAGACTAAAAGTGAAGACTGCTATCCCTGCTCTCATAGCACATATTTTGTTTATTTTCACAAAAATTGTTGAAATAGTGAGCTAAAAATATATTAAAACCAAGTGTATCAAAGTTAGGTGTGTCAAATAGATAAATCACTGCTCTCTCAGGTGCTGCATTGCAGTTCATTCCAAGACATTTGACTCGGATTAAATTAATTTAGCTTAAAACAGTGTGATTTTCTGCTTGAGAAATGCGGGAAATGGAGCTAGCATAGATAATGAATAGTTTCTCACCTTTAGGTGGTTGTTTCAGGCTTGAACATATTTTGTGGGAGAACTGAGAAAGACAAATGGTCCTACTTATGTTGCCCTTGGCTCACGAGTTAAACAAAGCAAAACAAACTTGTCCCAGTATTCTGCTTTTCCAGTTAATTGTGTGCTGGGTTTTGAGACAGAAGCTCCAAAAGTTACACTTCTCTCTATTTGAAGAATTTGCTCATTTCTATACTTCTTTAATTACAGAAGTGCTCTACTTAACCTATTATGTAGTTCTTTTAGCTGTTTTAAAGACAAAAATGGACAAAAGTTATTTATTCCTTTTATTGTGGTATTTGCCTGATTCATAAAAAACTAAATACATCTGAAGCATGTCCTGTGTCTACTTTTTGAGTCCAGATCTACTTGCATTTGCACAAGTGTGAATTAAACAGAAATGGAACTGGCATATTTCAGGACTTTGTTCTAAATTAAATCTGAATAAAAATCCTTGTTTGGTTGGTTATTTAGATGAATAGGCCTGCTCTCATGAGTAATGACTGTCTGACTCTACTTAATGTGCTGTTTGCCAATATTATCTCTATTATTATAGTACAGATCACCCATTTCTTCAGTATGAGTATTAAATTTACTAATTAAGTTCTGTAAAGACAAAGTTATAGGTTCTGGGTTTTGTTTCTTATGGCCTAAGCATTTTTATTTAGCTGCTCCACCCCCCAACCCCCTTTTAAATTGCAAGACATTGTGGTCATAATCAGACATAGTGACTAGATACCATTTTAGGATATATTGTGAACAGAAATCCTTTTTGGTCATCCAGTGATTGCATCTATTTGTGATTGATGGTTTTGTGTTTGGGATTAGGCAATGGGAACTTTGTTTGTGTATCCACACACTGTTCTGTTGACCTAACCAAAGCACAGAATTTGAAGTTAATACTGCCTTTTCTCTGCCTCCATAATACAGGAGAGTACCTAATTTAGCATAAATGCTGCTCGTACAAATTTAATTCACCAGCATTTTCTGACAAAACTTGAATCATTACGTTGAGTTTATGGCAATCAACGCTTTCGGCATTGACCAGACCATTTTTGGTCTGGCACTAAAATGATGAGGGCTGGATTTCCTGTGGTGTTGAATCATTGCCTTAGATAGCTCCACTATGAATTTATGCTGGTCTACTTTCTTGTCATGCCTCTGGCTTGTGCCAGTGTATTTGTGACCATATGTTGGATCAGATTGAGGAACTGATCCAGTTAAACTAATTTAGAAAAACAAAACAAAATTAGTTTTAACTTGCATCAGTTCCCTAATAAGGTTTGTTGTGTTACTGCATTTGTGCTGGGGTAAAAGAAGAGTATTGATAGAAGGAACAAGCAGTCAAAGGCGCTGAAGGAGGAAGGAGTACTTGTTTCTGGGTCAGTGCCAGCCCTTTGCTGATGTAAAGTGCTCACATAACCGGGATCTTACAGCTACGCTGCATCCCAGGCAGTGCCAATGGATATGGGTAAAAAATGCGAGTGAAATGATCTGCATGGAATCCTGAACTGAAAATAAAAATAACATGAAAATGTGCTGCTGGATGAAAAAGAAATCTGATTTTTAACTTTCATTTTACTAAATTTTTTTCATGAAAATTCTTGTAACAGTAATACAGTGGAATTGTTCAGGCAAAAAAAAAAAAATTGCATTCTTGTCTTTTTATGCAATTCTCATTGAGGTAAACATCCCCTTTATGCATTTTTGTCCCACTCTTTTCCCTCCTTGTTCTTGATTTTATGCAGTATTTTTGAATCGATTGAAACATTACTTTTCTTAAGGTTGTCACCAAACTTGGGCCCCTGGAGTGGATTCTTAATACTCCCAGTCATCACAGAGTTCATCATGGTAAGCTAAAAGTGTAACCTCTTATTCCTCAGTGTGTTTTTTCTCATGGTCACTATTTGTATAATAAAAATAAGGTATTAAAATTGTACTGTAAAATTAGTTTTACAGAAGGATTTTCATTTTGGTCATTGCTTCAAAAATAGTCCTTGTTCAGTTCAAAAATTCACAGTATTTTAAAAACTTTCTTATAACTTAAATTTAATTTTAAAATTTTTATATTTAAGAATAATTATTGAGCAGAAATTAAGCCTGGATAACATGAAACAATGTGAAGACTTTGAGCAAAACAGTTCAACACTTGTAAATATGAATGTCCTTCCCTGACTACTAAAGCACCATCAACTCTTTAATAACTAACATGCTTTTTCATTCAAATTCAAGCATTGAATGTGCGAAAAGATATGGTTACCTTTTAGAAGAACTGTTAAATGTTTTAGTGGAATTTGGTTTCAGCTGTCTGAATTATTGAAAAATCTCACTTTACATAACTACATTGATGATTGACTTTTCATCAATATTCAGAGGCATTCAAGACCGTACTGCAAATGTAAATTGGATTAATAAATCCACTGCATACTGAAAAATGTCATTAAAATATCTGAGGAATAGAAGTGGATTTCATAGATGACCTTGGCTCATTTAGTGTGCAGAGATAACAAGTAAAAAGTAATAGTGGAATGGAAGAACTAAATAATTTGAAACAGACTCAAATGCTGTTATATGTACAGAGGATGTTATTAATATTTATTATATCCTCCATGTGTAAAGTGTTTATGGCACAGTGTAGACTTTTTAAAAAGACTGTGGTGCTGTAAGTGTCTAATCCTTAAAATTTGAACAAGTACTGGTAATCCTGGAGGGAGACACTCTGCTCTTATTTGCTCTGCTGTAAATCCAAACTAATCCTCTGATCCTGATCAGAGTTAAGCAGAATCACTCTGGAGCTGACCAAGTGTTGTACAGTCACTCCAGACAATCTCCACAAACTTGAGCATATGTAATCGATGTTTCTTTGCTCATACTTTTGATAGGACAGCTTATATACAAATACATTCCCTGAAAAACAGAGAGAAGGATCAGATTTTCCTCACACTGAAGTTAATAACAAGGAAGTCAGGATCAGACATATGGCATAGAAGATAGAGACAGCTGAAATCCATTAATGAGATGATTGCACATAAATGTATTTAACATATCTTTTCTTAGGTATAAACTGGTGAAATACCTTTTTTTTTTCTTTCTATTTGGTCTTTATAAATATATTTTGAAATCAGTTTACTCTCCAGATGAACCCTTTCTTTTCATGGAAATTTTGGGTATGACATGTTTGATTTATGTGTTTGAATCTGAGTAGAAAGAGAGCAATAAGCCTAGTAAGAAAAAAGAAACTTTATAGACGTATAAGGAGTGGTGGGTTAGCTGTCTTTTAAAATTATTTTTAGATTATAAATTGATGCTAATAATGAAGATTTCCCTCCATAATTCAGTTGCATGTACTCTTGTATATGTAATTACTGATCTCAAACCCTATTTTTATTATAGGTAGAAATCCTTACTGCATTGATAAAAATTATGGCGGCACACTCATTATCTGGGACAGGATATTTGGTAAGTAAAAATAAGTGTGTTCTCTCATATTTAGTTAGTGTGGCAAAAATATGTATACTTTTGAATTTAATTTTTGGTTGGTCTTTTTTTTTTTCTTCTTCCATCAGGAACATTTGAGGCAGAAGATGCAAAAGTTGTGTATGGTTTAACACATCCAGTAAATTCGTTTGATCCCATCATGCTGCAGGTTTGTATTACCGACTCTGATATCTTCAACAAGCACTCGTGTTCAAAAGAAACTCCTCTTTTAGGCACAGTTGAGGCCACCCTTGCATCGCTACACAGTCAATTAAATTATCTACAATTTCTTTAGCATTCCATTACAAAACAATTATTTCTGCTCCTTGCATTGAGTATATACAGAGCTTGTAGTCATCATGAAAACACAATACAGTAAGATTAACAACTAATTACAATGGAGATATAACAGGCTTTGGAGTGAGTGATGTCCATTTTGCCTTATCCAGAGTAATATGCAGTGAAGCACAGACAAAAATATGTATTTCATCTGTTTGTCTTCTCTAAATATTGCTATTTCATAAATAACCCCATGGTGTAATATCTTTATTTTTTTTTATGTCCTCTGCATATTTGATATTCAAGGTACTCCAGAATGATTTGTTTTGACAGCATTATATAGTAGCTATCGTGATCTCAACAAAACCTCCAGAACAGGTTGAATATAGCGTTTTATTTAAAAAAAAAAAAAAAAAAGAAAAGAAAGAAGAAGAAAAAGTACTTAGTGTGGTGCTTAGATTTATTGGTCCAGGCTTCACTTAAGCTGGATAAAAATTCTCTGTAAAAACCTCAGGGACTGAGGAGTATCGAAGGCCCCGTTTGCTTTTCATGACTGTTCACCCAAGGAGGCATCTCAAAGAAGGAGAAATTCTACTGCAGGTGTGGCTGGGCTGGAAGCTGGAAGGATGGCCACAGCCTGTGTAATTATATCTATTCCAGTCAGGTACTAGGTAATTTAGTTATTGAGAGTATGTCACGTCAAGGTCCCAGTAATCAAATTCTAGTTTAAAACTACCATAAATACAGCTATACAACATACTGTTAAATACTCTGGACTGATTACAGGAGAGACAAATTTTCCTCTGGGCAGAAGTCATTGTAATCCTCACTATAAACCAAAGGCTTGATATGGCTCCTGCCTATTTCAGTCTGGTTTTCTGAGCTTCTGACTGTCTTCATCTATTCATAATTTATTCTCTTTACAGACTTTGAAAAATTATTTACTTAAGAGCTAAAAATATAATGTTTTATTAAATTTTATTTTACTAACAATGAAAAATTACTTGCTCTTTTATTTCAGTTACGTCCCTTGGTTCATATTTGGAACACGTTTTGGGCCACACCTGGATTCCGCAATAAGCTTTCTGTCATATTCAAAGGGCCAGGCTGGGGACCAGGCAAACCTAGACTTGGCCTTCCTGAGGAAATCCCAGTGGTAAATAGAACATGCACAGGCTTTCAGTTTTGTGTAATTTACTTGGACCTCTTAATGCTACTGGATCAATGTTAAAAACTCTACACATGCTATTTTAAATTAGCAAATTAGCAGTCATAAAGCATAGGGGAGATGAAATGGGAACAGAAACTGAAGGAAATGAATGGTTTAGCTGTGTTTTTTTCTTTTTATTTGAAGGAAAAAAAATATATTTTTTTATTTATCTTTTCATTATTCATTTCCTAAGGAGATTTTCAAAATTATTCTTTAGAGTACGGTAATTTCTCTTTTTCTTTTAGCTGTGAACATACATGCACACAGAGTTAAACTCTGTCTCACACTAGGTAGTACATAAGTTTGATAGTAGGTTATCTTTGTGCAATTATCTAGGTCTCTTAATCTTTTTTGGTTTTGTAAGTATAAAATGTACTAAGGGATAACAGGCTGGAGCAGGTCACTGTTGAAGGTTATTATCTGTTTTGCTTTATACAGATCACTGGAAAAGAAGTTCCCTTCAATCCAAGTGTACCAGCTTATCTTAATTGCTATGCAGTTGTACATTTTGCTATAATAATGGACTTGTATACGGGACTTCTTGGTACCGTGACTGTAAGTAATTTCTGCGTTTATCAATGGTATCTTGTGCTAACAGTAATATGACACAAGGTGTTTAAATAATAAAGCATTGAGTGGAGGCTCTACAGCCTGACTCATATCTTATGTAAACTATTATAATAATAACTAGATTCTGTAAAAAGAATCAAAATAAATGGCTAAATATATAATGCTTGATATTGTTTATTAAACAATATTTAATAACCATATTAATTATTTACAGGTGAATATGCTTAAGTTAAGGAATTCAATTAAAAAAATAGTATTCCATAGACGATGTATGTGTCTACTTCAGTTTTTAGGACCTCATGAATGAAAAAAACCTATCTTAGACTTGAAATTAAGTAGGCTTTAAGATGTCTTCGTCATATTGTTAGATGCCAATAATGTCCAAGCTTTAGAAGGAGGACTGCAAAGCCCTTGCGGTGCTTCAAGGAGGGAAGCTCGGTGTCAGCATGGGTTCAAAGTTAGAGAAACACAAACTCAGGACAAATCCTCCTTCCAGTCTCAAACATACAACAGCACTGATAGAAATACAGCAAGGAGAGGCATGTATTTACCACCTCATGTTTGAACTGATGGGGTCTCCCTGGTAACACAATGGGGTCCCTCCAAGGATACCTGGCGGTCTCTGAAGGTGAACTACAAGACCATCTCTACACACGAAAAGCGAGACATTAACTTCTTCCACGGCTTCACACCCTTCCAACCTCCTTTTCATCCTTCCTTCCTTGACAACTCTTTCTACTTTACTAAAGCTAAAATCTTCTCGTTATAAAACATAATTTTAATGCATCTAATATTCCCACAAATCTGTCAAAGGCCTACCAAGACACCACAAATGTCTATCAGTTTGATAAAATGGCCTTTGGCCTGCTTCTTGAACCCTTTGTACTACCTCCTTGGTTAAACAGCAGTCTTTCCATTGTATTTGTGTCACCCACATTGGCACAGGCCTGCTGTCAGAGTGCCAAGGCCCCCTGGGTTCTTCAGCCTCTGCCTGCCCTTGGACCTGCCTCGTCCCGGCATACTCGACCGGCAATCTCCGGCCCTTGGCCAGCGGTCGTTACTGTCCCGTGCCCTCCTCCATGGGTGCTGTGGGACCTTCCCCCCAGGGCCACAGCCCTGACCAGCCCCCTGCCCCTTCCCCAGGGAGCAGCCCCTCTCCCTGCACCCCAGTGCCTTTGCGCATGAGCAACATGTCTGAATCCAGCCAAGAGGCACATTTCTAGAAATAAGTCTCTGTTGCATATCTGACCACGGTCGTCAGTGAAGGCTTCCAGAGAACTGCAAAACTGTTTCAAAGCTGTCAGAAATCTTCTCCAAATGTTGATGGTTTGATCTTCTCAGACATTCCTCTTGCATCCCAGGGCAAGAAGGGCAGGAGAGGGACCCCGCCGGCCATAATTTCTTGGGATACGTGGCAGCAGGCTTAGACCAGCTCTGGCAGTTCTGCATATACAAGCTGCTACGGCCCTTTTTTTTTTTAATATTTTTGGTTAGATGTATTCTGAGTAGCACATCAGACCAGTAGAATGATCGCATTTTTGAGAAAAGTTTAAAGAGTACTTATTTTATGTAGCAATCCCGATATAATAGAAAAGCTACCTCAGGCATACTCTTCTGATTTATATTAAGTTATTCTACACAGAGTGTTCACCTCTGTAAAGGGTCACACTGCAACTGTGGGGAATTTGGAGATTACCAAGACATCTGAGGCTTAGTCTATTCTAAGAAATTTCTGACGACAGGAATTTAAGCCAAAGGGAAGGATAAATACCTCCAATGTATACAAGATATACAGTATACATGATTGCCAATGTTCTTATATTGAGAAAAGCCTCTGCAAGATTTTCCGGACATGCTCCTAGATTCCTACATACCAGAAGCAGGTCATATTTGCGTAGGGATCAAACTGCAGGGTTTTTGTTTGGTTGGGTTTTTGTTGTTTTTTTTTTTTTTTTTAATTTTGTTGCTGTTTCTTTTAGCAGCAAAAAATAAGGAGTCTGCTTGTGAGTTTTTTTCCTATTTTATTCTTTTCTCTTTTTTTGCCTTTTTCTGGTCCTGGAAAGAAAAATGGATGGTCCAAATTATTTTCTTTGCTGATAACTGCAGCTGTTTAAGAATAAGGGAAGCTGAAAAATGCACCCAAGCCCCAGATGATCATTAAATTCTTGCAGTCATGGAGAAAACATCCTGAAGATCCACCATTTATGAACTTATTGTAGAAAAATAACTAGAAAATTCTCTGCACAAAACTGTGGGGTAATAAGGTAGTAAGGATAAGGAGGGCACGGGGGACTAGAAGCACCTCATCTCAGGACATAAACCTTTGGCGTGGGTGTAGAAAGTGCTGGTCCAAAGGCAGAGTTCCAGCATCGCTCTGCAGTGTAGTGGGGAAGCTGTCATGAGAAGGAAGCTTGTGTATGAATAACTTTTCTTGGCAAAAATCTTTCTTCAATATCAGTTTTCCACTACACTGAGTTATGAAATGTCTATGGATACAACTGGAACTTTCTGTCTGGCTATGAATTATGTCATAACTGTGGCATAGCTCCACAAATGGAGAAAGCTAACTGTTTTCCTCATTTTTAGGTATAAGTTCCATTTCATAATAGCCATAAGACACAGCACACAGCTATTACATTTCTCAAGTGATTACAGTTGCTCAGTGTTTGGTCTCACGCCCTGTAGAAGTGTTAAATTTCTCTATATGTAAAGAGCAACCATATACCTTCGGTCTGAATGACCTACATTTAACTTGCAAGAAGAGCAAAACAAGAAAGGACAAATATATATTTTCCACAGGAGAGAGCATCCAGTGTTTATTTTCTATATAGCGATCTGCATTACATCCAGAGAATAAAAATTACTTCTGAGCTCTGCACATCTAGATCTGATCCAAAGCTCATTGAAGAAATGGGATTTGGATCAGTCCCAGAGAGAGTGCTAGGAGTGTAAAACTGCAGTACATTCAAAGTAAAAGTCTCATAGCTCCAGAACTGCGTGTATCACATAAATCAAAGTGAAGTGTACCTTAAACACATTTTGCACTGTCTTTTTTATTCTTGATAGGTACTGTAACTTTTACTGTGCTTATAATGCTATGAATATGTGAGCAGTTTCAATTAGATGAAAAGTAGTAAGGGGTAAGATTGATCTCTTGAAAGCTGAGAACGCAATTAATATATTAATTGTGGACAGTGGGACATTCAGTAGGACATCACCAAGTAATGTATATGGAATATTGCTGAGAATTTACAAATTTTTTTTAGGAATTCTAAGTTAAAATACATTCACGCAGACAAAGTTTGCTAACAATACATATTTCATAGCATTGTAGTAGCATTCCTCATTTAAATGCCGAAAGTGTCTGATATAGGACAGCAGGGCATCTGTTAAACTATGAAATGTGCTGACATTGTTCTTAGCCGTTCTGTTGAAACACTGAACACACAAGGATGAGAAAATGTATCCATGTTATTCTTCAAAAGGAATAAAAGAATCCCAGTCCTTTGAAATATAAAAGTTAATTTGGAATCTTTCAATTTTCATCCAAATATGCATTTGGAATGACATATTTCCTTCATTTAAATGAATTATTTTTTCATTACTAAAAAAATATAAAACAATAATGCTGTGGCAATACGTTGATTACAAAGCCACAAATTCTGTAACCCCCCTTTTTCTTTAGGGCTCCAAGATATTTTTAAAGCTTTCAATGAAATCAAAATCCAAAAGAAATATTTTTTTCTGTTTGATTGCAGCCAATAACCACATTGCAAAGTTGTGGCTTGCTTGTAATTGGGGAACCTGCTGTGGTCCCACAGGCTTCTCTGTTTATACAAATACTCTCGTATATAAATACTAATTTATTTTATATATACATCCATGCATATTATGTTTAAGTGGAATGAGGATGCTAGCCCTAACGAAGGTGTAAAAGGCACATTCTTTTCACACTACAACTTGCAGTGTGTAGATTTAATATATGATGTTTAGTTTAGTGATATAACCCACTGACTATTTTGTTGATTTTGGTAGAGTAATGCCTAGAAAATGGATGCCTCAGCTGGCAGCATCCACTTCAGGGGGTGATACAAGTTTGAAAGTAAATAAAAGAATCAAGGCAGTAGGTAACTATACTACTGGAGCTGTAATGGGAAAGTTATAGAAGCAAACTAATAATGCTAAAAGTTATGCTACATGGCTGATTTTCTAAAAGCTGTTATTCCCAAATGGCATCATGGTGTATTTCACAGAAAATTTTCTGCCCATGATTATGAGCACAAATGAGGAAACACCTTTTTTTTTTTTTTTGCTGTGCGTGAATGTGGTGCATGTATCTACAGTGAAGGGTAACTAACATCTCCTACCTTGGTGGTTCCCAGTAAGGTTTTATGCCTCACCCTTCATCACTCCAGGGAGCTGAAGACTTGGGAAGTGGAAGGCTGCAACGCCGTACTCAGGCATTACAGTGCCATGTGTTTGTGTGAATCTGATGGTAGTTGGCAGTTTGGAAATAAATGTGATCTGCAGGCTGTGTTTTAGATTCCTCCAGTCCTTCGCATTCTGGGCCACAATTCTGGGTATTGGACCATAAGAAGTTTTACAAACAGCTAGTGTTCAAAATGTTATGGTTCAAGTAGGACAGCATCTGAAGAGAAATAGAAATTGGCCTGAAAAGCAGAATCTGTAAAATATGATCAAACCTGTCTCAGGTAGTTATTATACCAACAAGCCTCATATAGCATTTTTACCATTTTAAGATAAAGGCTTGTTTGTATTTGGGTTTGATTTTCCTAAATTATAAGGTTGCTTCAGTTCTTTCTTCTGATTTACTAACATACATTAGGTTGTATTTCTATTCATATTTTTTTTTTCTTGAAATCCATGTTTAAAACTGAACTGGAATTTAATAATTTCCTTTCAAGTTTTTCATCTATGGTTTTTTCTTCTGTGGCTAGATAAATGTGGAGTGTCAAATGATAAATCCAGGCTTCAATTTTGCACATCTTAGATAAAATGTTCGAGAAGTTTGCAGGGTTGCACTCCAAATTCTCGTATTCAGTCCTTCCTTTGTTTGTGGAGAGAAGGCTGCAGTCTGAATTACAATATTACAGTGTCTCTGATATCAACCTTATAATTATTTCAAGTTCCATCAACAACAATATAATAAAACAAATTGTTATTTTTTCCTGAAAGTATGTTAAAAAGTAATTTATTATTTTTTCGTACTCTTTCAGAAGTGACAATTATAATATATCTTTAAGCAAAGAAAAGAATTCTGATAGAAGTTATGAGAGAAAACACACTGAAAATATGACCCAAAAGTGTCTGCTTTGGAGAAGTGTTTCCATGATCCACTCAAATCCAACTCTTAGTGTACAGACCAAATTTAGCTTCTAAACTTGCTGTCTAGTTAGTGGCAAGAAATAGAATCATTTGCAAAGTGCACTTTCTCCACTGATTACAGAGAAAGTTTAGGTTAATACAGGTTTTTTGGAACTTCAGTGAAAGTACCTAAAAGAAGGTAGAATGAATCAGCGCCTCAGTTTTAACAGACTGGAATCACAAGGAAACCCAGATGCCTAGGACTTGGTGGCTGGTTGTCTAGTGTTAGTCAGCTCAGAAACACTGGGAGGGCAGAGAAGCGTGAAATCATGCAGCTCTCTTAAATTGGAAATTGGAGACACACGTATTTATTCATAGTAGGTACTGCTGGATCCTTCTGGAAGAAAAATATTAGCATTTGTTCTCTCAAAACCATTGTAGGTTCATTCGTTTTCCATAAAGTGTGATTATAGCCATATATTGTAACGTAGCATTTATGTGACTTGCTTGAAATTTGGATTTGATATTCAGTTCTCTTTCCTGCCTAAGGGGGATACAAAACCTTACATTCCTTTTCTCTGAATAGCACCCTACCACTGTGGGAACATTTTTAAGGCATTCTGTTGAAGCTAGTGCATTGCACTGGAAACACAAAGCAAAATCAGACCCACCTGGCCAGAAAGACTAGGTTTAAAAAAAGGTGTAATTCTGCAACTTAAAAATGAGGACAGTCTCTAAGGAGGAAAGTCTTGAATTCCAGTCCTAGTTCCCTGGCAAACTCCTTTATTTGACAAGCAACAATCATTGAAAAACATATCAAAGCATTTCTAAGAAATTTATGGGTGAGTTCCCTTATGCCTGTGCCAAATCATGTTTTTCTTCACTCACTCCTTGAATTTTTGTATGACCCAGTTTCTACAGGAAGCTGAAGGGGGAGTTGAACTTACTTGTGGCTAGATGAGCAGTTTAAGAACTTTTTTTATTAAACTTAAATAGAGTCTGTGCCTGATTTTTATAAAAAAAATCTCTGTCCAAAAGTTTTGTCACTTCAAAATAAATTGCTTCATATTAACAATAGAAAGTCTTTTAAACTTAGGATAACTGTGGGATTTTCGGATTCTAGAAACAATGTTTTCAAAAAGAGCACCCTCATTTTAATCTTTTATTGAGAAACTCTAAAACTGGTTTCTGGAATTTGCGAATTTATTCCAAGTGGCACAAACCTTGATAAAGGATTATAAGCCCATCAGAGCAGTTTTTACTATCTTGACTTAAGTGAGTCTCAATGCATAACTGCTATACTGACTTCCCCCCCAGGGTCAATATCTAGCTCAATATCCTGTCTCCTGTGATGTTCAATAGCAGATGCCCAGGCTAAGAGCGTAAGAAAAGTGTAAAGAGTGTCCTTTCTCGAGGTATACATATAAGTAGATGATGGTAGTAATCATCAGTCTGAGGTTTTGTAAGTTTATCATAAGGAGGGGTGGAAGAGATTGCAAATGTAGCAATGCAGTAATGAGTTTGGTTTCTCCTGGTAGAAATCTGTGCAACAGAGTGGCTTGGCAGGTGTCATTTGTGAGAAGGGTGTTCTGGCTTGTAAACTGGTGGGGCTGCTGTTTAGCTCGCTTGTTGCTGGGATTGTGTTTTCTTTGTTCAGTAACTGTTTGTTAAGGATATCTAAGTAGGTGCTTGTGATTCTTCAGTAAAACAACGGAAACCTACCCAGCCTGAGTGTGTGGTTTGATGTGTTTTGCAAACATGGGCACTGTAAGTTCACACAGCTGTAAAACTTGAGAATATCCTCCTGTGGCCTCCCACGCTCACAGATACTTTACCTTAGATCTCTTCGAGGGGTAGGGGCCACCACCGAAGGAAGATGGGCATGTCACCGAGTGGGATTTATTGAAATCAGGGCAGACTTTCATAGATTTTTAATTTTCCTATGCCTGCAATCTTGAAGTGCAAGATGCTGTTCATAAACCTTCGTGCTATTGAAGCCAAAAAAGATTCCTATAACTCAGCAAGATCCACTACTTCTGTTTTGGGTTTTTTGTTGTTTTTTAAATGAAAAAACAAAGGCTTTTCAAAACTAATATTTGAAAGGAAGTCAGGGAGGGAATAAGAAAACTGATTAAATATTTGATTTTCAAAGGCAGATGTGTAGAATACAAAAAAATATTTAATAAATGAAAAGAAAAAATCAAACTTCTCAATGAAAATAATTTCTGTTTTCCTGAGTTTTGTTTATATCATTTTGATGTAAATTTTGAGGACATAAATCTTTATGCTGCTATTCATCCAAGTATTAACACACATGCTAATGTTTAAAAGTGTTTTAAATCTGACAGAAGTTAATGGTATGAGTTGAAGAGTTGTTCTGAATTGGGAAGCAAGTGTTAAATTGTCATGAAAGGACATTAATTTTGTTTCTTGTTAAATATGGTTATATTGTCATGTCATGTGAATTCTTATTTCCACCAATGTATTGCTTTTTTGGTATCCATTGGGATTGATAGATGACTATTGTAAAAACGTTGTAACATAAGATGAAGAAAAAGAACAGGGCTGCTGGGATTTTTATCTAGAAAAAAGTTTGTTCCCTCTTGGGTAAAGGCATCAGGGAATTGAGTTACTTCGGGAAAACACCTAGTGCAGAAGGGAATATCTTAAACAACATTTTGGAAATACAGCGTTCAGGAAACAACTATACAGGTGATTACTCCAGATGAGTGTCTTATCCAGAGCAGATATTTTTGTTCTAAAATTTAAAGTAACAAATTACTTTAAAAGCAGGTGCTAACATCACTGAGTGAGGAAGTTGAAGCTACTGTTCTGTTAAAACTCAATTTCTCTTCAGAAAAATACTTTAAATGAATTTCTTTGTCTACTTTTTAACAGATGTTATCACAGGGAACTATTCTTCTGAGAATTGGCTTTATCATTCTGTCCCTGACGTCTTTCGGACTACTTATGGAGAACAGGCAAGATAAAAAACACACTTTTATTTCTTTTCTCATTATGCATTATTTATCATTATATGGAAAACTCAAGTGTTTCAAAATATATTGATAAAGAACTATAGATACACTTGGACACATAGACTGCTATCTGTTGAGCAGAAAATGATATATGAATAGCAAGCACCTGAACCCAGGATTGTTCCTATAAAGATTAGTGTCTATATCTGTATTGTCCCTTGCAGAAAAGTTGCAGGATGGGCAATATTCTTGCATTTGTTGGGTCCAAATCTCTGGTTTTGGGCCAGGGCAGTTCAAGCTCAGGCTGCAATCCTATAGTGTCAGTCCTGTGTAGCATGCCATAGGTGTCAGACACCCTGATGGTATATGAAAAGCACACAGTGTAGTTCGGAGTAGACTCAAAATCATGTGAAGGATGGCGTGGACTTAAGACTAAATTTAATCAGTATGGATTCAAACCAATTTTGATCTTGAATACACTAGCCCAGTGAGATGTACACTATGGGAGTAGTCCGTATGGACACCATGACCCTACAAAATAGTAAATAGCAGATAGTTTCTTACAGAGAAACTGTTTGCCCTTCCAGAACAGAAATGTGGAATAGAAGCTTCTTCTGAGATTGAGGTGCCAGTTCCGCTTTGCACCTGCTGTTCATTATGTTTTCAGAAAGGAATACCTTTCACTTGTGTGAACTGAATAGTTTATTTCAAGATAGGTAAAAACCTGACAGTATGCCAGAGATGGGTATAACTTAGTTAATAATGTGAATTAGTAAAAAGTTACAAAAATAGACCGATTAAAAGATTCTGAACTACTCATGTAGTAGTTTTCAGAATTTTGTTGTTGTAATTTTTGAGATCAAATGACAATAGCTATATATACATCTACATTTGTGTGAGCTAATATATAGTTTGTGAGTATGTGTATTCTCCCCCCCAGTAAATTCAGTGTTGTAAGTCCATATAAGGTAGATACTATGAAAACTTAACTATAAGGTTAAGAAAGACGACTTGGTGTTAGTGCAGGACATCACAGACTATTTCTACGTTCTCTTTTTCATTGAAGTTAACAAAGAAGAAAAGACTGGATGTTAATCGGAATTACTTCCCATTTCTAGGCCTAAAGCAGACATTTTGGAAATCATCCGCTGCTTAGTTTTCGTAGCTGTGTACAAACTTGGCCATTTAAGGAGTCAGTTTTCTTCCTTGGGCTATGCATATGAGGTAAGACATGTATTTTGAAATGTCTCTGCTGATTGCCCTGGATTTTTTTATCTTTTTAGAAAAAACAGAAACACTAAACATTTATATTTTGTTCCCTTATATTTAATTATATTATTTGAATAGAATATTGGTTTTTTTTCTTATCTCTGTATTTCTCCCTTGTTATGATTAACTCGTAAAAAATTATTGGGGTTCATTACAGAGATGTCAATTTATATTAAAAAAAGTCAGGAAAGTGTATATTTATCATTTCCTACAAAAATAAAATATTCAAATTTCTTTGAAGGCAATAGCAGAATTGTGTTGCTGAATTTGAATTGATTAACTCACCTTTCATGGGGCAAATCTAAAAATGTTTGGAGGCTGGAAGAGTCTTAAATAATAAAATAATTTTTCTGTACTTATACCGTACCTCAGAAACAGACTTTTATCCATTGACAAAGGTAAGGTACCAGACTAAATAGACCTTTGGTCTGATTAAGTTTGGTTGCTTTTGTGTTCTTAGGACTTATTTTTATCCTGTTTGTGACTTTTGCTTTTTAATCTATGTTTTTCTTTTTTCAGTACAGTTGGTATTTCATAATAACTCTTTTAATATTATCTGAATTAAATAACACTGTTTCATTAATATGATTCTGATCTGACTAGCATTCCCAAGCTACCTAGTGCTGGTTACCAGCAAAGGCAGTTATCAGCAAGGTCATGAAAGTTTGCTGGACTAGTAGAACTGTTATCAGAAAGTTACCTTTTGGCTTAAAAGCAGAAAAAATGAAATAAACCAGTAGGTACTGAAACTCAGACCACGTTCAAAATGGTTCCTTTGACTTGAATCATCTGCAAAATTTATAGAAACTTTCCTAATTGGAGATTTCTGGTAGTGGTGCTTATTCTCCTGTTTTTCCAAGAGATCAAGCAATAGGAGGATGGAAAACTACCTTACCTTGTCTTTTTTCCTTTTTTTCTTTTATCTTTTTACCTGGGATAGGAAACAATAACTATTGGACAATATTTTAAGCCAGATAAATGCCACTAATCAAGAATTGTTTTGATTTTTTTCCCATATTGTTACATTGTCAAATGTTGGTATATAAATCAAAAAGTTCTTGAATTCCTCTGATAAGAGTCTGCCAGAACTCAGCAGATATTTTAAGGATCTTGCTCAAATATCATTTGGAAAATGTTTTTATTATTTACTGAGTAGCATACTACAGTAGACAGGTTTGAAGTGAAGAATTCTAAAATTTGGTGATTAATTCTATAGCCCTTGAGATACAACTCTCAGATTTGGGGACAGTTATATGTCTAAATATGCACTCTCAACTAAAAAAAAAAAGAAATTCATGTACTTGCTTTGTTGAAGGGTGTGTGTGCATATGTAAAGTGTCTCTTACTAAGAAATGAGTAAAATTATCAGATTGTTACTTCTATTGTATGTAGGGAACTATACAGCTTCCTATTCTGCCATGAAGAAGAAAATAAAATGAAGTAATTCTTACTCTGTTCTTTACATGTATTTTTCATTAAAATGTTAACTTTTTGGCTATCTCAAATTAAAATGTTAACTTTTTGGCTATCTCAAGTTCTTCCCTACTGTACTTTCCTATCCTTTCTTCTTTCTATCATTTTTCCTTTTATCGTTCATGTTATACTTCTCTGTTACTCTTTTCTTAGTCCCTTATTTGGCCATTTTTAACAAGAAATGGGAGTTACTTGCTCGCATGTTTTTCTTTCTTTGAAAATACTGAAAGAATAGATGTCTTCCAAATCGTTTGCTCTCAGTGAGACCAAAATAAATAATGCTTCCGAGTAATGCCAATATGTCAACTCTAGAGACTTACATTTTATCATAAATCAACAAGTTTGTGATATTAATAACTTTGCGATGTTTGTGATGAACTTCAAAGGGTGCCTCATTTTGGCAGAAATTACTCACTTGTGCTCTCAGGGCATAATACATATAATGCATAATTTCTGGATTCATGGTAGGAATGTTCTTAGGTGTGGTAATATTGTTATAATGGGATTTATAATAAAAAAATTCTGAGCAGATTCAATTCATGTTGAAAAGTCTTCAAATATTAATGTTTTAGCTCAATGATGACCCGATCATTTTGAACCAGCAGATGCCAGAAAACTAATAATTAACTAACTAACTACAAGGTTTTCTCAGAAATTAGGTCTAAAATTTGTCCTAAAAACTGTTTCTGTTCTGTTCGGCATTCAAATAGGTTATCTGTCCATCACAATATAATAGTGTAGATAATGTTGAGCATCTTGTGAGGCCCGTTAACATAGATCTATCTCATAAGCAATTTTAATTTCTGCTACATATGTCCTAGGAATTTTTATGTGCTTGCTTTTCAACTCCCTTTGTTCTGTTTCTCTTTCAAATCCATTTACAATTTTTAGAGATGTAAATTAAACCATTTATTTAATTCTTTTGTTTGCCTCATACATATTCCATCTTTAACATACACCTAGATTTATGTGACTTTAATCTCTTTAATGTTATATTTTCAGTATTCATAATCTGTGCAATACTTAAAAAATGTCATCCTTACATCATCATCCTTATATGTTACCAAATAAACAATTCTTTAGTAATCCAGTATTCATGAGTTATAGTAATGAATGCATGACATCATGTAAAAGAATTTGTCTTATTTTTTTGAGTCTATAAATTATGCCTTTCAGGGCACTTACTTAAGGATGAGGAAAAATAAACTGCAAGAGGCATGATGGCACTACTCGGCGTGTCTAGAATTTAACAAATAATTCTGTCACAACATTCTTAAATTAGTGGTGCCCATTGCAGCAGATGATAAGTGCAAGACAGATTTTGCCATACAGTATGATGAATCATTAATGGAAAAGTAGGTGAATTCTGTCTATACCTGTTGGTTTTTTCTATGGCTATGTTTCATATATTCATATTTCTCATGAATATTTTAGAACCAGTAGGTAATATTTCAGAAGTAAATATCCTTGCAGTACTATTTGCAGGTTACTCTAACTAGTAAAATTAGGCGATTTAAACTGCAAGTGATTGCATTTGGCTCATAAAAAGGTCTAACAATTATCAGAACTGCTGTATGGAAAGCTGCTGTATGGAAGGAAGGCCTTCTGGTTGAAAACCAGAAAGAAAATACAGAAGAAATAAGAAAACTAGGAAAGCAGAGAGAGAGGAGAGAAGAGCAGAGGAAACGAGGACTGAGCCTTTTCCATTTTGCCATTAAATTAGCTCAGGTGGGTGTGAAAAAAGTAGCTAACAATTGCAATTATAGCAGGAGGAGTAGTCCTGTGCTCTGTCTCCAGCCTCTTACCCTCCCTGCCCAGCTAAGTGGGTTGGCCTGCTGGTCTGACTAATGCAATCAAAGATTTTTCTTCAGATAAGTGAGTTGATGCAACTTGCTGTGGAGCAGGAAAAATTCTTAATGCTGAGGTCGAGGGAAGGTGTAAGAAAGAAGGATTTCTGCTTTTGCTAAAGCTAGAATCTTAATATGGTTGTTAACTGCGTCCACACTCTGGTGAGTACAACGCTGTGTCTATATATACTTTGAAGTTGTGTGTTACCAGTCCTGGTCCCGTATGGAGACCATGTTATTTTTCTGGTCATTTGAAGGTATTGTTCTCCCTGCTATTGAATTTGAGGTCCTTCCAAGATATATTCTTGGGTGATCTCTCCTGGTGTCCTTTCATTCTCCAAACCAGACAATAATTTGAAGTTATCAGAGTTAGAAAAGTAATCCTTTTTTTCTTATGGAATGTGGAAAAACGCACAGTTCTCAGCATGCATTTTCTGTTCGTTGTGCTGTATGTATTTCCTATGGATGATTAGGCAAAAGAAGCAGGGCTTTTTTGTGGATTT
>VYZM01023987.1:63282-73626 GCA_013398915.1 Dromas ardeola | reverse complement strand
TGTGGATTTTTTTTTTTTTTTAGAAAAAAAAGTGGTGGTGTTTGAGGAAATTTTTAGATCTTAAGAAAATTGTTTCTTGGGTGCAAGTCACTGAAAACATTGATGACAGGGGCAGAGATATTACATTTAACTGGTTTTAGACAGTAGACTGAGGAGCTAACGTGTTTCTGCTTGAGGATTTGTGCTGCCACATCCTATGCTAGTTAGTTTCCTTTAGGCTGATTACTTCATGCCTGTGTAATGTGATAATCATGTGTATTACTAAAGCCAAATCATTTTCTGTCAGACTGGGCCTGGAGTCTCCTAACCACCTGGAAGTAGCAGAAAACATTGCTCGTGTGTTCAGTTATGTGACAGTTCAGCAGGCACGATATGTAAAAATAAATTTGTGATGGTGGTGCACCTCTTCAAAGTGTTTCCATCCAACTGCTCTGGTTTGGCATCGGCCAGCATATTCCATAAGCTGATTTTGGTCAAGCACTGGCTGTTATTTGACAGTAGTACTAATGAGGAGCACGCAGAAATGAGAGCCATTGACATGTTACTGGAACTCTTGTCTTAAATATTTTCACCAACTCTCATAGTGGCTGCAACTCAGTTCTGAGAAAGACTCTTAAACTAAGGGCCTAGGAGTGAGGATGCTGGAGGAGAAAATATAGTTGCCTGTCTTGATGTGCTTGTTTATCTTGTATGTCAGCTAAGACATTGTATCTGAGAGTAAATCTCTTCACACAGGCTCCTCCTGCCCCGCAACTTCCTGGGCATGAAAGCACTGACAGGCATGTATTAATTTGCAGGTAGGAAGGATAAAGATCTAGGACAACTTTCGCTGGGGAAAAGAGAGAAAAAGAGAGATTGTATACAGGTGTGATATTTTAAATGAATAACTTGTTTTCTTTTCTGTTTTATGTGGGCATGTGGTGCATTAGAAATATAACAAACTCTGGAAGAGATATAAAGTCTTATGCTGCAGGGTTTAATTCAGCCCTTAACTAACAAAGGCAGAAATTAACTTTGTTGTGGTCAAATTGTTTATTTACTCCTTCAGAGTATCTAAACTTCGTCCAAACAGCTGTTCCAAACACTTGTGGAGACAGTATTCTGTACCAAATGGACTGCTTCTCTGATCTTTGATGCAGTTCTGGTATTTCTTACGAATGTGTCAGCTAATTTGTCTGCATAAAATATATAATATCTCTTTATTAAAGAACTGATTTGCACTGTATTCTGCGTTCCACAGCAGTCCCTCTTAATGTGATATATTACCACGCTGTTTATTTCTCCTTTCATCGTACAAAGGCTTGCTGTTACCTCACTTGTTTCTTAGTGTAATTTACCGGTGTTGGAATACTGACTTATGAGTACTGACTTAAAACAAACATTTACTCATAAGAACTTATTTCCACATCAACGATAGTTTTCTGCTCTGTAGCGTTTTTCCTCGGTCCCTCGTTATGATCATCTGTGCCACATTTCAAAGAGCAGCATATCCCATATTTGGTTTCCATTAAGGTGAAAGCTCCATGCCCTGTGCTATGATTTACGACCTCGGCATTTATGCAGTCTCTGTGCCCCAACTAGATTGGCTGGTGTATTTGAAATGTATTTCAGAAATGAAGCTGGGGATGGAAGGAAACTCTACAGCCTTATGATAAAAAGCCTTGTCAACACACATGGAATTGAACAAACATGAGTTGTAATCTGTATTTTCTGTGTTAGCTTCATTCAGAAAAGTTCGCTATACCATGCAGTGTATCCCAGGGACTGGACTTTTAATATTCTTGACAACTGCCCTAAGGGGAATAATGTCCCTTAGAAAAAGTCACAGTAAAATCTGGCAGTAGATTAAGTTAGTTTCCACTTAGGTGTGACAGCAGAGTCATTACTGATTTTAGACTTAGCCAGTTTGAGAGTCGGCTTCACCGCCATCAACTAAAGACTATGATGTATAGTTCCAGATGCTCTGGCCAATTGACCGTAAAATTGCTCCGCATTTCTGGCAGAGCAGCCAAGCTGGAGCTTTTAAAATCTCCACTCCCCGAGCTCAACACCCTCCCCCCCTCTGCTTAAAAGCTGCTCATTATTCTTCTTCTGCCCACTGATCTTAGCAAAAGAAAAACTTCTGGAATCAATTAGAAGTGTCTGCACTTGATGAGATTTGCACGTGAGTTCGGAATTGCGAGGCTTTGATAGTGTCAGCCAACAGCTGCGGTTTCAGGTGGTAAAATGGGGGAAGGAATTTTCCAGGGTTTATTTACAATCATAAAATAAAACAAAAATCAAGACAAGTTGGAAACCATCTAATGTGTCGTTAAAATGAAGCCTGAATTGGGTTATATATTTATTTTATCTGAAAAAGTAAACCAGTGGTTTATTATCAGGATCTTTTCAATTAGGTTGCAATTATTAGGCTGTATAGAGTGGCTGTAATAAAATGCAAGCTATGGTCTGCTTGCTGTAGTTTTAACTATGAAAGAGGCATCTGCTATTACTTTTGTCACTTTAATTGCTTGACAAGACAAGGAGGTAGTCATACTTAATAGAAATCAGAAGCGTGCAGTCAAAGATGAAGCAAAGGTGGTATTCTGAAGATAGAAAATACATATTCACCTATACTATTGGAAACTTTGTGTTTTGTTCTGTCAACACTCATATTGATAGTTGTAAAGTTTATTTTCTGACCCTTCTTAGCCCAAAACAATTAGTGATTGGCTTGCATCTGTATACAATGTTTGCATTTTGAAGATAACAGCCATGCCAAATGAAATTATGAATGTTCAGTTATACATCTGAGGGTGTCTTTGTAAAAATGAAACTGTGCCATTCCACACATGTTGTTACTAATTTGCATTGCAGACTGGTTTGGTTCATAAGTCAAAGCATAATTTTTCTAAAAGCCAGTAATGCTACAAACCCCATCAAACTGCATTCTTTTCTACATCATAATAGCACACGAATAATAATAGAAATCTCCATACCAGTGAATTGCTTCACCGATATTAATCCCTGGTGACAGCTGAGATACTCCACATGGGTAGATGTTTCTGTCTGTGTAATTGCAGTTCCAGTACTAGGGCATTAACTGACTTTTTTTTGTTAATGCACAAATGTGTATATTTGTTTCATACCTGGATTCTTCTGCAGAGGTAATACTAATAGGAAAGCTAATCTGTAGAGTTGTTTGTTTTTTTTTGCTCCCTTTGAGGAGCTTAAAAAAAGCACTTCCAGTGAAGGAGCACCAAGAGAATGCCTCGTTTGCAGTATTAGTCATCTGCACAATCAGAGAGGCACCTCTGCATCACAACACAAGCAGCGCTGGCGTACACTGGAGTGAGAGGCAGGCTACAGACAGATCCCACACTGTTTGGATTCTGCAGGGGAGATGCAAAGGCAGTCAGAGCAAACTCGTTTCCTATGCTTGATAGAGCCAGTCCTTACCGATCAGCTTACACATTTAAGTTTATACATTTTACATTCAAAGTTGATTTAAAGTATAGCATAGTGTAAAGCACATTGCAATCTCTTAAGAGTCAAAGGCGAGAGTAAGATGAGTGATTGCTGCATCCTGAATGAAAGACACTGGTTTACTTGCTGAGACTTCACATCCACGCACGTCGTGTGGGGAGAAGCAGAAGATACCTTCTGCATTCATCAGAGTGTGTCCCCCGATGATGCTGAGCACCCCAGTGGGGAGACTTCCAGCCCCGCTGTGCGTAGCCAGTGTGGCGTATGTGCTCTGTGGCCTGGCTGGCTTTAGCCTATCAAGCTCACCCGTGTGTGTGTGTTTATTAGGACTCCCTGATATGCAAGATTAGTAGACTTCCTTCCAAAATCAGGTAGTCTGCCACCAAAACTTTTACACCTGGCAGGTGGGAATTGTCCTAAGCTTAAAGAGAGGAGAGCTGTGCCTGTGTTCCAGGGCCATGAAGGCAGACGGCTTAGTTTGCGTTTTATCCTCAACATGACAGGCAGAGGGATTGAATTAGCTTTTAGGGGATGACAGCTTTAATTAAGCTAACTATTTCTGATGTGGAATAAATCTGGGTTTGGCAGATACAAGGTGACCACAAAGAATCAGCCTAGTATTTGAAGCATTTTGGACATTTTTGTCTCACAAGATTTTAATAGAGAAAACCCAAATGTAAGAGAGACATGCAGTCCGGGCTTGCCCAATTTATACATCTGGCAAGCGAGAGGGAGGTATAAGATTCTTCTTCCTATAAGTGTCCAGTCCCACTTCTGTAACAGTGAACAGAACATGGCAGCTATGAAAACTTAGCATTTCTGGAACAGAAGGGCTGTGTAGGACCCACAGAATCGAGCTGTAACACAGGCCATTGGAAAGCCAAATCAATACCTGTATTTGGGAAAGCAGAAATTAGCTAATAATATCATATATATATTTCATTAGAATTGATGCTTAAAACCAGTATTTTTTTCAGAAGCTTCTTATGAATAACAAAGAAGGAAAAGCACATTAAAAAAGTCTCTGTTTTTCTACTAGCAGCACCTGAAATAATCACAGAGACTTGAAAGCTAGCTCATGACATCTGGGCAATTGCATGCTAAATTCTAACCAGCCAGTGCCTCTTGTCTAAAGTGGCCAAAATATCAATAAGATAAAATCAAACCATTATCTGTGCTGTGATTTATTTTTCTTGTTACGGCCTTGTTATATCATTCCTTTGTATGAATTCTGTTTTCTATGATTATTTAGAGGCAGGGAATATAGAGAAAGCAACAATGCTATATTTACTTTTATATTTGGGTATTACGCAAGGCAAAGAGAATGTTTTAAAATTTCCTTCTCCTGCCAATGGCAAATAAAAATTGCCTGATGAAAGAAGATTAGCAAATGCTATGTTTAACAACTGATTCCCAAATGCAGAACACACAAAACACTTTGTATGTTTAAAAGTTGGAAATAAGTGCTATGGGGGAAAAAAGTACACGTAAAGCTCCAGTTATCACTTGAAACTAAGACAAAATAATGCAGCAACCCCCTGTGGAGTCTGGGAGTGATCACATCTGTCCTGACAGAAGTAGTTTGGTTTATCTTCATGTGGAGCCCATGAAATGCCTGGAATAGGTTGTTTACTTTGCTGATTGGAAGCTAATACACAGTTGAAAGTGCCTGGTTTTAGTTTGAACATTTTGGATTTTATGGAGAAAAGGATGCTATATTTTGTCCTTAGCTATTACCTGAATTCATTGCACATCTGCATATAACTATAAATCTCTAGATATATTTATTTCTTGTTCGGTTTACGTAAGTTGACTACAAAGAACAGGCAGATATTAGGAAACAGTTAAAAGTGGTGGTTAAACAGGAAGTTAAAAACCAGAATCTGGCCGTTAACTGCATTGTTTTACATCTACATATCTCCATATCGATCTCCATTTTCCTTTGTGAAAAGTCTAGTTAGATTATAACATTTTAGGTCAGATGCCTGCCTTTGTGCGTACATATAGGGCCCAGCTCACTTTTGTGCACTGTGTAAGCAGTGAATAGAATCACCATCATCCAGGTTAAATTCCAATTCATTTCTTACTCCTGACTTTCAAGTGAAACCTATTAAATAGTTGGCTTACTTAGAAACCAGAGGGTTTAAGAATACATGTTTTTTTAAGTTCTCTGTTGTCTTCATCTGAGTATGTTCTAGCACAGTACAAGATGCGTTCAGGAGTCTAATTCTAGTATCTTGTTGGGCCGTCTTCGCTTTTAATGAAAGTGTTGACCTAAACTGAGTCCATTCCAAATGTATCTTCCATACTACCTCTATGGATGGAAATTAGCTTCTGGGGTTATCTGGGCCTTATTAAAATGCATCCTCAGACCATAAAACATATAAAAAGCAGGAATTCAACTGACAGACTTGTAAATTGGACCAAAAGATGTGTTACACAGCTATCAACAACTGAAGAGAACTTCATAAATTTTAAAAATTAGGGTATAACTGCCTAGGATTTGCCATGCCCTCTGGATAGAAATCTAAAATGTGCAGCTGGCTGACAAAAACTGACATATGCTTTTGTATGTTTCTATTTTAAAAAGCACTGAAAAATACTTGAGACTTTTTTAAATAGAGTCCAATTTTTAACTTTCATTTCTTCCTCTCCCCTTCATTTCTCTCTCTCCCCCCTTTTATGACATTTGCTTTTTTCTTTCCATGTGTGAAAAAGAAAAAGTTAATAAAAGGAAATGGAGAGGATTAACAGGAGGACTTACCCAGAGGAATTCATTTAAAAACTTGAAAAATAAAAAGCAAAAAAATAAATATTACTCATGGTGAATTTCCAAGAGGACCAATTTTAACCAGTTTTAGTAATTGTGTATTTGCATCCTAGGCCAAGATTTCTGATAAAATCTATTATGCTTACCAGACAGAATTGTTCATACCGTTTTCAGACAGAATTGTTCATACCATTTTAAGGTCCTTCTGTTGGTAACTACACAGTAGTGAACATATTTTGTCCTATCAATGTGCCAAACATTTGAATTGGTCAGTAAGGACTCACAGCCCTGCTGGAATGCTCAAACTGCCATTGCACAATGTGCTGTGCCCCAGTGACTCGAGTGGTAGAGCGCGCTGTAGGAAAACTTAATTTTCTGTTTCATTGGGGGCGGGGGGTGGGGTGGGGGAAGTCTCTGTTTTATATGTCTGTGGTGCATAGCTATCAATGAATTATATCAAAGAACAAGAAACAAATTTAAATAATACCATGGTATATTCTTATATAACTATTTCCATATATAACTATTTCTTATAGAACTCGTATAACTATTTCCCACTGTAATATCAACTTACACAACACTGATTAAGAACAGCGATAGAAGGAATATAGTTTTATAGCCTTAATTTTTATATAAATTGGTGCCATCTTAACTTGATGTTTTTGAGTATCTTACTGGACTATTTATTACCTTCTAAGTATTTACTAATTTCTGCCAAGTTCTTATAAAAAGTCTCTATCCACTAGATGAATCGAATCTACTCCTTCCAGTGACGTAAAACTGACCGCTCCGCTCCTGGCTAGTGGAGAGTTAAGAAAGAGGAAGACAGGCTCTTTAGTGAATCCAGGTTTATTTTTTTGGCTTTGTAAACTCTGTGGCTTTCAGAACTTATTAGCATCAAACAAAAATCAAAAGCATCAGATTGCAAAACTAACAAAAATAATAGCTGTGAAAGCAGCATGCAACTAAAACTGGTCCATTTTTCCTTGACAGTCCACATAAAATCTCTCCAACCAACTACTTTACATCCTCTGCTGTTTTATTTTGATCTTTGTGTAGATCAAATTACGTGGTCTTCACGATTTTATTTTGCTTTGTAATGTGCAATAATCTGTACTATTAAACTCTACACAAAAGCATATTGCAACTGTAAAATCTGCATGTGTAAGACTGTGCATATTTAGGCATATATGCCAGTAATTTCACAGAACCTGTAACATATTTGGCAGTGGAGATTCTGATTTTCAGAACTGTTCGTGGTTTGCCTCTTGGCTTAGACAGTCTTTAGAATGTAAATCATCTTTGGAAAACTGTGGTTGAAAGGGAACCGTGTTGTTAGCTTAATTGCTAAGAAACTGCTAAGAAACATGCTAAATCATGCTTAATAACTTGAAAAACAAATAAAGGTAGGTCTTCTGCTGAATGTCTAGCTGTTTGAAGGAAAGCTCAGCTAAGGCACATCCCACTTTTGCCTCCAGTCCAAGGTGTGGTCATCTTTAGGGGGGACACTTGGAAATTGGTGACCATAAAGTGTGTTATCAAATGCAACATTATTCTTGCTGGGCAGAGTATGCATATTCAAAATAGTAGCCAGGTTAAAAGCAGAGTGGAAGGAAACGGTGTGGGGGGTGGCAAGGCAGACACGACAGACCCTTTCCGGTCCATACAGGGTGTAGCTTGTCCAAAGGGTACTGCTAATGGTCTAGGAGAGAGTTTAGAGTAAGGATGGAAAGTAGGGAGGATCTGTACATTCTCTCAAACTCCTTTTATTGCTTCCTTTGTAAGGGAGCTGAATGATAAGAAGTTGCTTCTGCGATCCCACCCCTGCAACACTGTACGATTCAAACTTTACAAGGAGAATGGGAAATGAGAGAAGAGCCTTGGGCTTATACAACATTATCTGCATAGCTTATATTACATCCTTCCAACCCAGCTGCCCTGATTTCTAAAGTATTTAGTAATGTCCTTGCAGACAGATTATCTCTTTGTAGTTTGGGGACAAGGTTGAGGAACCATGGTTGGATATACTCTAGGCACATGCTAATCTTATTTCCCCAGTGCTCACGAATTCCTGAATCAGTGATTTAAGCCTAAATGTGATGTTGGGTTGTTTTGTCCCAAACTACAGAGGAGACATTGCTACTGTTCACATTCATTTGCAGAAGTTTTCTCCCTTAAAATTTGTATGAAGTCATCAAAACTGCAGGTTCAGCTAATGTTGTACTAATGCCAGGCAAGAATGCTGTATGACTTTTCTCCACCATCGTTTCCCTATTACAGTTAATGCAGTCCATCTTACTGAAACCAAAAGGCTATTGCCAGTACACCTCTTAAATTATTCTCAAGCTGCCAGCTGTGCCATTTGACTTTGATCCTTTCTTTCATGGTAATTGTCATGCTGAAATGTAAAACTAAAATATATTCTGCACCAAGTGCCACCTTTTCATACTTTCGGAGGATATTCATCTTCATGAGATTTCTGCAGATTTTACCTGCTATTATTAGTCTTCTCTATGTGCTATTGCTGCCATCAAGTGTAATTATATAATTATGCATGCGTAACTATTCATGTATAGTAATTTTTAAGGAATGCCAGCTCTCTGCAGCTCATTCTCCTCCAGCATTTTCATACTGCTTAGCTGAAAAATAACAGCATTACACGAAACACGTGAAACACCTCATCGTTTTATTTTAATGGGAGGTAAAAAAATTGAAAAATTCTGGCTGAATATGCGCTTTGAAGTACGTAGCTGAACAGAAGAATAGATTGCCTTGTGAATACATGAAATTTGGTAGTTTAGTGACTTACTTTCCTGTTTTGTTTTGCTCTTACTGTTATAATTGAGAAAACTGTGCAGCCATCAATGTAAATAAATCTATGAATTTAAACAATTATATTCACCTTACAGGTGTTAGTATTTGTTAAGAAAAACTTGTTAAGAAAAATATTCTCAGGTTGGAAAAAAAATGATTTCAAAATATGAAAATTGAGATTATTTCTGATTCAAAATATTTAGAGAGGAAAATACTTTTCAACAGTTTATTTAGTGTTTTGGAGATCTTGTTGTTAGCGTTTAGGTGGTTTTGACCTTTGTTTTATTAAAGATGTCCTGAAGCACCTTGCTGTGCATTCACTCTACAGTATCAAATCAATATTTTAATGCTGGACTGAAAGTAGCAAAATATTTCATCACTACAATCACTGTTTGCAGTGTGCTGCTTAGGAGTAAATATTTCTTTTATTAACTCTGAAGTGTAACTAATTGATTTCATCCAGGTATTCTAACAATTGTTCAAGCCACCATCAAGTCCCAGAACAAAATGATAGTCCTGCTCCCAGGCACATACAGTGTAAGCATGAGATAAAAGGTAGCAGATGAATGTGGGCAAGCATTAGGACCATTGAAGGAGAAATCACAAAGTATTTCTATGAAAATTCAGCACGTTGATAATGGGACCTAACAGAATTAGCTCAGGTAACAGAGAGATATGCTGAAAAGATCCTTAAATTTTGAAAATTAGCTTACTTTTCAAAAGGGAGACAAAGGAAATGTACATATAGAGGAATGACATAGCCAAAGGGATAGACTGAGACACTTATTTCAGTAGCATTCTGGGTGGACATCAGTGAGATATAAAGGTTTTGGCAGAGAGAACCACCATATCGGAGGTATGAGAAGACGAGGGCCTGGATGAGAATCCTAGACGTATGAGTGAATAAGACTAATTATCTCAGGTATGTTGTTGGGAAAGAATCTGCACATGTGGATGTGGGGAATTCTCAGGAGAGGTGGGAATTGAAGATGATATATAAACAGTGATGGGATCACAGGGAAAGAAGGAGGCAAAATTTAGTTGCAAACAGAGGACATAAATAATTTAAACTATATTTAACCTATCTGACAATCAGACGCACAATAATATTGGGAAGGCTGCAANATCTACACAATAGATCTTTTGAGTAAAAGAAAAAATGATAGAAATATCTTCTATTTAAAGAAAAATGGAAAAATGTCCAAACACACAACAGATTAATAGATTTATCCTTGCTGGGTTCACGGTTGTAAGATTTTTTTTTTTTTTTTTTTTTTTTTTTTACATACAAATAA
>VYZM01023987.1:12458-50957 GCA_013398915.1 Dromas ardeola | reverse complement strand
TAACCCATGACTTTCACAGTATTCCTTGTTTTTTTTTTTTTTTTTTTTTTTTTTCCCTGGAAATTCCTGAGTTACCTTATAGAAACATGAGAAATTTCAAATGTACTGGTGGCCAAAAGACATAACAGCAGACGTAGTTTCAGCTCAAAAAAGGAAAAAAATTGCATAGACATCTCTGTGAGGGAGTGCTGAGTATGCTTTGGTATAGTGGCATTTAATTCAAGGCATCAAAGTCTTTTATTGGAGCTGGCCCCAAGTGACTTCTATAAGTCTGTCTGTCATCTCCCATTAGCTTGTGCTAGTTACAAAAGGATGTGGGAACCAACAGTGGATTAAAAATTAAATAAAGCTTGGATCTAACATAAAGGAAATGCCTCTAACTACCAGAGGGTCCTTCCACAACAAATCAAAGCCCCTCTTTCCCACTCCCAACATGTATGTGTCTTGTAGCCATTAGCTTATGTCACTAACTAACTGGATATTTTTTTTAAATTTAGTGCATACAACTTTAATGGCAGTTCTTTATAGAAAGCTCTTTCTGTCAATAACTGTTTTCTTGTTTTTGTTGATGCTGTGAAGTTATTTGAATGTTGCAACATAATGTGTACTCTCAACATTGTCAGGAAACTTTGAGACATTCTTGTATCCAAGACTAAGAGCAAAGTCCAATAAAGATTTGGGAGCAAAATCTTTTTAGATTTGCTTTGTTATAAACTTTTAAGGGAAAATGCTATGTGTCTTTTCATAAAATTTAATCTTAGAGATTTCAAACAGAAAGATTTAACAATATTCTTAGCAATATATTCTAGCCATTGTATATATCCAATAGAATTATAAAACAAATGATGAGAATGCATGGTGCTAAATGTCTTCTTTCTACTCATACTCATAATAAAAAGCATCCATCAAGTCACTGACATCTTCTTCCCCTTCAGTTGAAGTGTGGTGAACCATTTGTTAAAGTGCCAAGAAACATTTTAAAAATCAAAGGTAAAGACAAGAAGGTCATTCATGGCTATTTACTCCCTACTGAAATGAATACCAAAGAATGTTATCTGTCATGAAATTCCACTTTTGTCCACATTTTTAAAGAGACAAGTGGAGAAAATAAGAGAACTTAGAAATGGAATTAATATCTACGTGTTTGCATATACACAAATAAAAATAAAATATACATATATTTGTTGAACATATATAGTAACATACATGCACAAACACACTGTATATCAAAGAATATAGTATACAATACGTATCATAGGAAATGCATTAAAAAAAAATAGGTTTTGTTTTCATAATGATAAACCAGATCATCGCTTGTCCTTTTTCTTGCCTCTAGACTTTCTTCCAAAGTCTTTTGAGTTTGCTTTTTTCTATCAAAAATACAGCAACAGAGGTGGCATCACAAATTGCTAACACTTACAGCTGTTTCTTCATGTATGGTTTGGCACTAAATGTTTGTTTTGCCAATATTATGATTGAGAAACCAAAATCCTTGAAAAATATTAATTAAAATAGAAATATTTTTTCAAGGTCTTGCAAAAGAAATATTTTGATCCTTTTGTTAAAAAATGCAAACAAATTTTTTGTTTAAAGTGAGCCTGAAATCACCAACTGTTGTGTCCTAATTTATTTTTTTTTATCTCCAGGTGAAATAATAATGAGTAATTTATGTACTAATTTACCTATGTTATTTTGTCTCTGTTCACAATTTTTCTTGTTACTGCTCCTGTCTAATCCTTAATCTGCTACACATCAGTCCCTTTCTTACTGAATACCCACCAGGGGCTGGCTCATCTGTCCAACAGCATTATTTTTTATTATTATGGACATATTGACCTTGTCTTGAGCTATTCAAGAGGGAATATTCTTAAGTATTAAAATGTAATTGCATTCTTGATTTGGACTTTTTGATTCATACTTCTAGATTTTCAAAAGGATTGCCTTACACACATCTCATTTTTGTGTTTAGAAAAAATAAAAATAAAATAAAAATTCACCTGTTACTCCTGCAGAGCTGCTGTGTGCTGTAGCTAACAGCAGCAGTATGTTCAACAAAGATAGGATAGTTAACAAATTTAGACAGGAATAAACCAGCCCTTATCTTTTATATTAGGATTGCTTCTTAAAAACACCCTGCTAAACAGGATATTGAAATACTGAGACCCTCTGAATACACCCTTAATCAACTTTAATCCATCTGCTGACAGGTGCATAGACATACAGACTGAACCATGTGCTTGGGTTTAGTGATGGGACGTAAAAACTAACAGAAATGAGAATAAATCAGCCAGAGATGGTATCATACTAATAGCGTATTTGTCTACTGGGGAATATTCTCTAGTCTTCAGAGATGCAAAATGTGAGCATTATCATAAATTAAAAAAGAAGCAGCCCTGAAGTAATATTTGGTGCATTGTAATTGGTAGTATTTTAAAAATCACTCATTGTTTTTGCAGTTTTTCCACATCAAATTCTCAAATTTTTCAGCTTAAAATGTCACTTGACAAACCTCTCGAGTTATAGGGAATCCACAGCTGAGGAACATGTCTTAGCTCATGAGGCAATGACAAATATCTGATTATGCAGTTTATACATATTTGCATCACCAGGGTCCATGATGGATTTCTGCTTCACTAAGTACTAGACTGCTTACCGGTAACTGAAGCTAATGTGTAATATGGTGAATGCAAAATCCAAAAAGAAAAAAAAAGGTGGAAGGATGTGGTTGATGGCAAAACGTGTTTTGGCCTTGGAAATTCTCACAAGATTCTGTAAAAACAAAAAGTTCACAAAGGCTTAAGAAGAGACTAGAAGAGTTCATGGAAAAATATTTCATAGCAGGTTTTTGTATACGTAGAAACTGCGGCTGGTTCAGGGATTCCTTGATCAAGAACGACTTGACAATTAAAGATATGTGATATTAAATCTCATTCAAATTCTTGTGCGTAACATCTGATAATTATTTTTTTACCAACACACAACTAAGATGGAAGAAGAGCTAACCTGGATTTAGATAACTACAAGCTTCTTTTTATATGAACTCTAAATATAAATTTTCCTTGAAACTTTTGCCATTTTGATTTTATATGTTTGCATTCAAGAAGAGTATGGTTAATTCCTAGTAGATCTCTGCTGGTAAGTAGATATCTGCTGGTAATACAGTAATTTATGTTCTGTGAAAAGTGCTGGTATTCAATGCAGACCAGCCATCACTGATCTCACCTTAACAAAATGAAGCTGGAAATTACTGACTGATTCAGAAAAAAAGCCTGATTTCTTTAGGAAATTGGTTGTCTAATTTGCACAGTAACACAGCACAACTGGCAAATATTGTACATCTGTACAAAATGCATCACTGACTTTGGATAAGGATTGTATACAATTATACCCCAACTGCTTTTCAAAGCGCACAAGAGTAGTGAGAAATAGTAAAGAACTTAAAGAAAAACAGGAAAACTTATTACTACCTTTGCCATTTGTATCCAAACTGCCTACTTTTTAGGCAGAAATGTGAATTTTCATTTACTAGCATGTTTACAGTAAAGTTTATGGTAGTACACAGGTCAATATATGGATATTTAAACTACTTCAAATTTTAAATATGTGTTACTTGTAAGAAGCTTTCATATGGAGTTAGGAGTTGTGACATTGTTATTGGAAGGGTCTTCAGATTATTAGATCACGAAAGTCTTTTCCTAAAGTCAACAATGACAGCTGTATAAAAGAAACTTATGAGTTTGCACATACTTAAGTGGAGTTATAGATACTGTAGGAGTGTTGTCAAGCTGCAAATGGTTTAGGAAATAGTGACAGTAATGATTCCGTAACTGCCTTCCAAAATCTTTATGTGTCCAATTGTCTTGAGACACTTTCCATGTCCCTCAGAGAGCTCAGAGTAAGGGAAGGTGAGGCAAGAAATTCTGCTGGCTTCCAGGGCCCTGCTGCTCCCGGGCTAGACGGAGTTTAGGCTGTTTAGTGGCTTTATCACAGGGGGACTTGGCAGTTTCAGCCTTGGCTGTCTTCCTTGGCTACAATGCATTAGGGCCACCACTGTGCACAGCAGATGAAAGGTAGGATCAGGGATATGCAAGGAACCTTGGGATTGCTCTATAACCTCACGCTGTTTGCTGCATTAATCAAGAAATTAATTGCTGTTTTAGCCAACTGCACTCCTAGGGATTCAAGGACACCTAAAATGCATTCAAATAATAAACAAAACAAGAAACATGACAAAAATAATTGGAGATTTTTGGCCCTTCATTACTTGCCTTTTGATAAAAGAGTCCCCACAGACCGAGAACTCTCAACTAAATATTACAGCTGTTTAAATGCCATTGCTTGGCAATCAACCCATTTTTTTTCTGAAAAAGATTAAAAAATAAGCAAAACTTCAAGTATGTGAAACACAACACAATGCAAGGCTTATTACCTTGGTGGAATGGCACATGAACGTGGCACGGTTGGTGCTATATTGCTTTGGTGCCTAAGCTGGTACATTTGAGTTTCCTCTGGCGGCACATGGCCTTGTGGACAAGCTCTTTACTTATTGATGATTTTTTACAAACTGCAACAAGCATTTCTTTCAGGAAAATAATAATTTAAAAAACTCTCACATATTCTGGAGCATTGTGACATAGCTATTCTAGCAGAAATCCAACTTTTCATAAAAACTTTGATCAGATATTTACAAAGGCAAACACCGTTCAGTGAAGATCATGCATTGCCCTTTCCTGGGCAGTGATACCGCACCAATGACTGCATTTCACATGCATTTGTGTCCTCTTTACCCTTAGACACCCTCAACACAGAAACTCAACTTCCTCCTTGTTTTCCCTCCCACTTGCAATTCTCTCCAGCCCCTGACTGCAGCATAACCACATCCTCCTCATGCTCTGTGCCTAGTCCTTTCCCTACCATACCAACAGGGGTATCAGATACTGAGGAGATGCACCAGGTTCACCCTTAATGTAATACTGAGGAGAGTATGGTGGAGAGCCATGGGTTCATAGAAACAGGGTAAGTGAGTTGATGGTTTGGCCTCTGAAGGGCACAGAATACCATGCAAAACTGCTAGAAATAATAGAAATGGACACTGAACTGTAGGGTTGCAAGGATCACAGAAAAAGCCTCCGATCCTTCTGCCTTCCCCAGGGCAGGGTCAATAACACTTCCTAACAGACGTCTTGGCAGATGTGTTCCTAACCTATTCCAAAGACTTGTAGTGGTGCTGATTCCCCAGGCAATGTATTTCAGTATTTAATTGTTCGTGCAATTTAAAAAATTACTAAGCCTGAATCATACTTGCTACCTCTTGCTCAGTCCAACATGGATACAGTTTTATTCAGTTTGTTTTTCGTACAACTATGTTAGTTATGCTTTACATGTGCATTTGTGAGGATTTTTTAATACATATATATCAGTTCATAAATAGTTTATTTGACCTTTTGTTACAGTATGTTTCAAATATTTCCTGTGTTTGGAAGCAGGAAAAGTTCATGATTTAGGGCAACTTATATCTTAATATTCTTTCTCCATAATGAAGGGTTGGGGTTTTTTGCTGCGTTGGTGTGTGTGGGTTTTTTAATATTTAATTTCTTAATATTATTTTTCTTAAGGTACTACAAAGTCTCTTTAGCTCCTTTTCACCTTAAATTAGTTTTCCTTGAAAACTTATAACTTATTCTGTAAGTTTATTGAAAATTTCATTGCTGAAGTCAAGTTCATTCTTTCCTTCTTAATCCTTCTTCCTATTCCAATCATCACAAGGTATTATTTCATGGTCACTATGACTCCAGTTGTCAAATTATGTTTTGATATGCTCGTTGTGTTACCCCCAAAAGTAAGAAGCAAATCCAGAGGGTCATTCCTTCTTAGTGTTTTTACACTTTCTGTATCAAGAAATCATATAGCAGTAGAAAAGCTTAAAGGACAAGCTAGGTACTGGTTAATTATTTTTTTGCCAAGAAATGTCATGATAGTTATAATTTTGCATTATTACTGAGACTCGTATTATGGATTTTGCCAGTTGCTCACAGAAAACCTCATAGTCAATAAAATAAATTATTAAGCAACTGAGATGTTGGATATGATTTTCAATAATATCAGCTTGGTCTTGTCAAATCTTATAAATAAAATTGACTCAAAATGGAAATGGAGAGTTTTATGAAGTTTTGGTATCACGTTGAATATTTTTCTAGTCTCCTTGAGTAAAGGCAGCAGATTCTCATGTGTTCCAAACATTTGCAGGTAATTATTTTCTTTTTTCTTTTTTTTTCTTTTTTTTTTTTCTTTTTTAACATTATCCATGGGTTAAATATATAGAGTAAACTAAATAAAATGTTATTCAGAGCAGCTCTATTACCATCTGATTTTGAACTTAATCAACTTTGAATGACATACTACGAGCAGTAAGAACTAAATCACATGAGAATCAATTAATTGGCATTATCAAGAAGTCTGTAAAAATAATTACTAAAGCAGAAGTCTTTAAGATTCTGAAGCATTGCACTACCTGGAACACAAGCAGCAGGCAGCAGAAATTCTATAAACCAGGAATTTTGCCAAACCTTCTCAGGCTGAAGTCCAAATGAAATTTTTTTAACCCAGCCAGATTTTCCATACTGAACCAAGGAAATTGCAGCCCAGCAGAGTCCTAGGAGCCCTTGCATACACTTCATTGCAAGTCAATGTCTGGTTTTTGTTGTGTTTTTTGGTTCGTTGTTTTTTTGTGTTTGTTTTTTTTTTTTTTAATGGTGTCTGTATTAGATACCAACAAAAATGTACGTTAACAGGCTGACAGAAAATAAGATGTGAAAATACTGGAAACAGTGCTTGCATAACACAATTTACGATGTGATGTGCATAATGTACAAACTGAGGTTTTGGTGCTGCAACAGTTTACATACGTTATTAACATTATGTATATGAGTAATTCCTGAAGGATCAGATTCTACAAGTCTCACTCAAGTCACTATTATTTGAACACGTTTATGACTGCAAGTCTCAGCCTGCTTATCAGAAGGAATGAAAGCACAAAAACTTCCGAAGGTTTATAACATAAAAAAAATGATGTTTGTTTATTATAATGTTCCTGTAAGCATTTGTTTTCTTCATGCCACAGAACAGTTTCCTTTGTTTGACAGCCTCATTTCAGCACACTTATGCATTTGAGTCCACGATTTAGACTTAGTTGTCACTGGAATGCTTTATCCATTATGCTGAAATTCCAAAATAGTCCCTAACCCAAATTTTAATCATTCTTTTTGTTAGCAGACCTACAATTGTCTCATAGTCATCAGCATAGGTTAGGTGATTACAGTTATTAGACCTAGGTGAGAAAAGGGAAGCCATGCAGGAGCAGATAAGAGAAAAAAGAAAAAGGAAAATCTATATGCAGCATGACCTTAGCAAGTACCTCATGATGGCTGAAATTACGTCCTGACATGATAAATGAATAAAGATTACCCTGTTCTGCCATGACTGCTGGGGCAGAGGTCACTCACATGGTAGTGACTGGGACAGTGCTGTCCAATTATATTGGGGGGGGTGGGAGAAAAGAATGAAAACCATTGCTAATGTGGTTGTAACCATCCTGTAAAAAGGGAGCCTAAATAACCACAGCTTTGATCACTTATGGCAACTGAATCTGTCCGAAAGCTTTTAATGTTTGTTTAAATAAAATTATGAAGTAAAAAAAAAAAAAAATCTTTAAATGAAAACCAAACCTGATCCACAAAATATGAACCAAGTTGTTCGGATACATAGCTGCTCCCTGCTGCAGATGCTTCTGAAAGAATTACCCAGAAAGAGAACAGAGATAGATTTTACTATGACAGGTAACTGATGAGTGATGGCTTATTTCAGTGCAGAATGTAATTTGCAGTTTTGACTGTAAAAAGGGTACACGTGGCCATGTATACTGGCAGCATTCATGTGCCCAAGATATGCAAGTGTTCAGTATAAGCGCACCTATAAACATGATTTAAATTAAAATTTTCTTACCCATGGGGGGAGGACGGGGCCCCTCACGTGTGTATGAGTCTGTATGTGTGTGCTTATGCGAGACAGAGCTGTACGGAATGATGAACAGCACAGAAAAATATTTTTGTCAGAATACCGTAATTTGCTGTCCACATGTTCTTGGAACAAAGCTGATTTCGAATACCTGAATTATGGAGACTTCTTACCCAGAACTACATTCCAACAGGTGTTGTGGATCAGGTAAAATGATTTAGTTGCTACTCTTTCAAGTGGGGGTGGGAAAGCAGTCATACAGCACTGCAGAGTGTCAGGGAGCAGCAGTCTGTAAGGTTCCTGCTGGGGATGTCTGTGATGTGAGGAAGTCCTTCAGAAGGTGTAATCCGACTCTTGTGTCTCCTTCCTATAACTACTGAAACAAAACCTGGGGGAAAGTTTTAAAGCAACCATCTTAAAACATGAGAGAATACTATTCTCTGATAACGTCTGTCAAATTGCAGACGTAAAGCCAATAGTCTTGTCCTGGATTGAAGCTGATGTGCGTGGCCAAAGGAGAAAAAACAATCAGGTCGTGGTGGTAGCTCTGCATATTAGATTCAGGCTTTTCTGCACGGAGAAGTTGCAGCAGCTGAAATAAGCCTGGTTCAAACTGAGGTATGATTTTCATACAGTTTAAAATAAGTATCTTTAAAATGTTACACCAAGGCAGGGCAGCTTTGGCAAATACAGGTTACCTGTGGATGGGACAACAAAGTCTCTTCCTCTCTCTCACTTATTTCCTTTTTTGATTGCAATACTGTGTTGGTTGGTTCTGTTGGTTGGTTTGTTGTTGTTTTCCCCTTCTCTCAATTAGTGTGTTAAATTCTTGTGACTTGTTAAGGAATAAATTCGTGGGCACACTGACACAATCTGTCTAGCCCTTTTCAACTTGTGAAAGTTTGGAGTACTCAGTTGCAGGTGCTTCTTCACAGAAACAGTCATTGACTAAAAAGTTATATGTATTTAACTATTGACACCAAAAAAAGACAGTTTGTCCATTTTCTCTTTCCTTGGGATCTTTTTTGGCAATACTCTCTCAGTTGCCAGAGGGCCAGGGGCATTGCCCAGCAGCCGCGCATGCAGTATTCTTCCCTTGCACAAGCTGTGACAGGTTGACATGAACGGTAACTTTCCAACAGCCCTGGCAAGTCTAATTTGTGGTGAGATCTATTAGTTTGTGGAATTGTCTTTCTAGCCTCATTCCTTGGGAATACTTAAGACACTGGGAAATAGAGTCTGAAGAGCTTGTTATTCTTACGACCAATAATTTGATAATGCTGATTTTTTAATTATTTTTTTATTATTATTTTAAGCATCTGCAAGCCTAGGTAGAACAGGAGCACCCCTAGGTCTTAGGATAACTCCACATGTCAGCACGACTGGGGCCCAGCAGCGGCTATGGCTGTGAAGAACAGCGAGGGGCAGATGCTCTGTGACTGCTCCAGTTCTGCTGCCGCCTTGGTGGCAGGCTGCAGAAAACCTGCGTGTGTGCAGTCTCACCTGCGGGACGTAGGCATGGAAGTTCTGGTGAGGCTCAAATCCATCCTAGCAGGCCCTTTGTCCATGTGACAGGCAAGTCCATCCTGTGCGAAGGGCAGCTTCACGGCCACTCTTGGTAGCCAGTGTGAATATTCCCGGGGACTGCGCCTGCGTTGTCTGTGTGCAGCTCTCAGGCTCCTTGTGAGACCTACCTGCCTCACAGGCAGTGAACCTTTCAGGAGAATGTAAGTAAAGGTACAAAGAACGCCCCCGGCGTTGGTGTGTGCAGCACAGACATTTCATGACCAGTGCAGTCGCAGCCACTGAAATAACAGTTCTGTTAACATATGAATTTTTTCTGAAATAAGATAATTTTTAGAATTTAGACTATTCAGCTGGTGTACTGTGTAAGAGCCATTGCCTCTAGCAATGGACATTGTGAATAATCATCTTTCAGATAAATCTTTTATGTCAGTTTGTGAACTGGAAATCATTGGAGGCTGGAAAGATATCACTGCATGATTGCCCTGTGCGAACACTCTTCTCTAGGCATTAGCTTTTGGCCACTGCTAAAAATCGGATGCTGTGCTAGACAGACTTTTTGATTTTACTAAGTACTTCCTTCTTAATAATCTTAAGCAATGAACAGAACAAAAAGAAACCTGGCAGTTTGTCAGGTAAATTCATTCCAAAGATGCAAATATTTTTATATCATTTTACACGGATTGCTTGTTCGGTGTAGTCTGTTTCATTCAGTCTATACATATGCATCAGACAGTGCTACTACGTAAAGAAAACCCCCAAAACAAAATGTGACTACTTCCAAGTGCTGTGGGGTTTTTGTTTTTTTTGTTGGTGTGTTTTGGGGTTTTTTTCTAGCTCTGTCCCATACTTGTCAAAGTCTCAATTCAATTCTAGACTTTTCCTCTTTCTGAAGAGAAATTCAAATTCCCTCATTCCTAGTGTCTAAAGGTATGCCTGTTTGAAAATAAACCAATAAATAGAATTTTCCTTTTAAAATTTCATTAGGCAACCACGCATTACTGTTCTGAGATTTTGGTCTTATTACCAATATTTATTATTACAGTCTGCTTTGAGTTATCCATGACAGCTTGTCTAGGTTGTAGATGTACAGCCTAGATAAATACAGAGACACTGATCTTGACGCCTGCAACCTAGGTTATGGGCTCAATCCTGACACTTGACAAACATGATTATACTTTTTCTACAAAGTTTTTCTCTGAGAGCAGGCTAGCGCTTTTTGCTCAGAAAGGAACAGAAACTAATAGACCCAGTGAGGTGTGGGTTGCACAGTGAATTATGCACACGACCATCTGAGATCTCCCTGTCCACGTCCTCGATCCAGTGGAGCTAGGGGTGTGGAGGAGCAGTGTTCCCATGGCTGCCTGTAACACTCCTTAATGCTACCAATTCCAGGAACACTTGTCTTTTGGGCTGTTGCCCTGTTCTTTTACAAGGAGACAGCTCACATCCCAATTTGTCTCTACGCCAACAAACCTGTCTCCTCCCTAAACACTGATCTTGGTGAATCATGGCCTAAAAGTACCATGTTCCCTGTAGAAAACTGGTCAAACAAAGAAATCATTTTTGTTCTGGCTCAGGACGGACCAGATTTCACCTGGACTGACCCAGTGTAAGCTTGTCTCTGTCATCTTCTCCTCTGCTTTTTTTCTATTCCAGATGGTATGCCAGATGCCCAACATTATTGTATTTACCAGAGAGGTGACAGTATTTGTGTTACTGTTCAGTTAGATGAGTGGAGTACTTTCTCAGACGTGAAGAATTTTTAATGTAAGGAAGAGATGTAACCAAGGAAAAAGAGGAATCAAGACAGAATCAAAGGCGACTACATGCTTAGACGTCTTAGTCACCCGTATGATACAACTGGAGCTTTAATAACCGTTGTCCTAGGGAACTTTTTTTAAAAAAACATTACCATTGCAGAGTAGAACAGAGGTTGGGGAAGACTTTTACAGGTGAAGACTAGAGGAGACACCATAGAGATACTGAAAGACTATTGATCTACAGTTCTTTTTTCTTAAATACAGAAGGTGTGTAGGCTCCAGACTTAAAATGGAGCCCATAAACATGAAAGAATTTTTCCCTATGCTTCAACAGAAGTTGTTTTTTTTTTCTCGTGGCATGCTTTTCTGATGTTTTGGTATGGAAGGGAATTTTGGTGGTTGCTGTGTGTGATTTCTGTGCATGTGTAATTTCCTCAGGCCTAATGGCTTTCTTTAATGGCATACATAATTCCATCAGTTGTTTGTAAGTCTCCTCATGTTAAAAAGACATTTTCAGTTTGGCCTGCGTGAGGAACCATCATATTGGAGCACAAATTGAACTTTGTGCTGAAAGTCTTTTCTGGCACCTAAGGTTTTCTGTACACTTTTAAACAGAATTCAGCCTATAAAATTCCAGGGTTTTGATTTTTTAAAAGCCACCTGCTGTTCTTCATTCTCATAGAAATAGAAAAAAATTCAATTTAAATAATTCTGAATAAAAAATCACACCTTATTCAGATCCCAAACTGCATGGGACAACTCTTATCTACCATTATGTGTGCATACAATGTAAAATTACTATGAATGGGCTTAATAGCCTGTCTTCCATGTATTTTGTTGATAAACACCCCTTAAAAGTGTTACATTTTCTTTAAATGTTGCAAAGTAATGTCAGACACCCAGACATTTCAATGGATTTATTATTTATTTATGTTTACATTAACTAATAAACGAGCCATCACCACAAAAGCAGTTTTTCAGAAAACCAATTCTAAAGTAAAAAAAGCCCTGATTTTTATCATTCTGAATGATAACAAATGGAACCTCCACTTTATTTTAGTAAGTTAATACTGTCATGTGCAAACCTCCTTCTATACCTTGTATAACAAAATAGCTGTCACTTTTGCATGTGGAATTAGGTATGTGGTAATTATATAAAAATGAACATTTTTCTGATTCTAAATGTGAAAAGCTGACCTTTTAAAAACACTTTAACAACTTTTAGTGTTATCATAAATCTTACCAATTCTTTAATGTTGCAGTTTTTGGGTTGCATATATTACACTAGTTCTCCTACGAGTCAACTTTTGTTACAGGGAAATTTGGGCCTGGGGCCAGGTAGAGCTTTGGAGAGCTTTTAAGTTTGAGAGCCTGTTTCGCAGCTGGAAAGCTCCCCAAAGTGAAGTGATCCCAGAAGAATATGTTTCCCATTACCCAAATCTCTACCAAATCATGCCTTGTAGCTCTAAAATAATTAAGACTTTGGAAGCCCCAAGAGGTCTTTTTTGATCCATGAATGAAGTTACCCCAGGTTCAAATAACTAAAACCTGACTCCCTCTTAACCAATGAAACACAAAACCCCTCCATTTGTCAATGTAACATAAAGAGAATACTCCAAAATGTCAGAGCCTTTACACTTTAATGGATTCAACCTCAGGACATGTCAAGAGTTTTGATTGCAATTGTTGGGGATCAGGCTGAGGTGTCTGTGCAAATCCCCGGGGCAGAAGAGTTAATGTTCTATAAAATATGATGTAAAAAGACACGTTGCTTTATTTTGAAGTTTGAATGATGATGAAATTGATAAAACCAGAAGAAACCCTCCAAGTCCCTTGTGTTGCTATTAGTAATACATTCTTTTGCAGAGATAGAACACTGTGATTAATTTTAAGAGGTGGGCCACTGCTTCTTCTATAAGAATAAGACAGGAAATAGATATTTATTGGAAAAGGTAGCATACCAAGGTATTATGAAGCCTTTTTTTTTTTATTTTATATTCTATTAAAATGATACTATGGCTGTGGAAGCTATCTTACTGAGAGAACACGTAGAGCTATCGAGTAGTATTACTAAGAAACATTTCCAGATTCTCTGGAGGAAGAAATTCACTGCCAGGATTTTGCTGGACAAGTAACAGGACAGGGTTAATATGAGTGTCCAAACTTCATTGAGATTTAGAAAGAGAAAAAGATGATATTCACAGGCTATGATTCCTACAAGATTAAACTCATAGGAAACACAATAGCAACATAACTTACCTTGCATTTCTTTCAGTATTTATTACAAAAATTCAACACTTTAAAGTTTATTGGAACCTGCTGTGGGATGATGCAATGACAATGTAGTTTCTAGTCCACTTCTAAAGTCTGTGACTTAAAAAAGAGAAAAATTTTGTGGGATGATAACTTCTGAAGATTCATTCATGTATTCTTGTGCTTGTTTAGTGATTCGTGGGTAGCTGAAGACAAAAGTGGGATATATATTGTGAGGGGACAACTAATGTCACTTGGGCATCTGAGAATTTAAATGTGCTCACAAATCAGCCATCCATATAAATTTAACAATGCTTATTTGTAGTTATGGATGAAATTTTAATCCTGCAAAATATGAGAACTAAAAGTATATTCCTTAACTTGAAAATTTTTTTCTGAAACCAGTCTACTGACTAGAATTTCTGATGTGTAACAGGTGGTGTTAATTTATCATACTTCCATATTTTAATACAGTATATACTATATAATATGTATAAATCATAGTAGTTTAAGTATTCATTTAGACAGCAAAGCTATAAAGAAATTCATCAAATACAATAGAGGTGTATACACACCTTCCCTTTAGTGTATGCATATTTATGGTTGGACTAACTACTGGTTGTTAATACTGAAATAAATGTGGCTTAAACAACATTGTGTGTTAAGTTGGCCAGTGTACCTTATTTCTGGCCAGATTAAAGTATTCTTTTCTATGTTCACTGCTTAGAACCTCTTTTAGAAGAAATGCCAGGTGATGGAGATATTTTTGCAAATACAATTATGCTCACCTGATGAATTGCCATCAACTGGCAGTGACTCCAGACAATGGTGATTGACAGCTAGAATAGGCTGGTGGCCAAAGGATTTACAACCTTAAGAGAGACTGAGGCAACTACATTCCAGAGCAGTACCTGAATCGGACTTCATTTTATGTGAATGTGGTGTGTCACCATATGTGAAATGGTGAATGTCATTTTACTGAAAAGTTGCATGTTGAAGTTGCATAAAAAGCAACAAAAGCAAGAACTGGAATTGAGATTTCTCAAGTCAGTGGTCTGTAGAGTCATGTTTACCTCTTTGGGTAGACGTTTTCTCTCATTTCTTAAGTCTTTTATTCTATTCCTGTGTAGTGATACAATTTCAACAGGAGTGGAAGAATGTTTTCCCTTTTTCAGTATAGATTTTAGTATGGCAGTTGGAGCATATGAAAGAATGGATGTGGGTGTGAACTCCCTTGAACTAAGGAGAAGATTGAAGTTCTTCCTAAACAATTTGTCTCATGATTTTGTAATAGATTAATTTTTTGGAGGGTGACTTTGTCAAAGCTTAATATAATCATCACCACCTGCTTCTCTGACTACATTTTAAAAAGAGTGAATCTTGCTTAGCTCTTTGAGGCACCCATTTGTTGGGTGTCTCACCTAAGGAAACAGGCTTGAATACCTGACCCCGGGGATAGGCTTATACTATAGATCATTGTTTAGGTCCAGAAGAGTTCAGTTGCACTATAAATTGAAGTGTTTATTCTGTGGGGAGAAAAGGTATTTTTCTGTAACTGTTGGTTGCAGTTCCCTTTTGGGTGTCCTAGCCCTCTTGACTTCCTTTTGAATATCTTTGTTTTCCCTGTACGTTCATAAGGTGTCTTAAGCACCTATGTAGAATGAGTGGCATCTAGGTTACAATTTCTTAGCAGGTGCCTAAAGTTTAGCTATTGCACTGTGGATCGTGTCCTGGGTTACGTTTGAACCTGTGACCCAGAGACGTGAAGTTCCATGTTATATTTCCTGTCTTTTGAGTCATCCAGTTCCACCAAACATATTCTTACTGTTGCTAAAAATGTACTGCATATTGACTGCTGACAGGTTTGACTCTCTTTGTCCAATTGTGTTACATTTTACCCAAATTTGTACATCAGACCTGCCAGTGTTATTCTTTTGTGCTTAATGCTAGTCCTGTGCTTTATTTCAGGATTAAATTAAAGTGTTCCACAAAAAAAAATAGCTGCAATATACTTAGATTTATTGTTGCATTCTCTAATTTTTCTATTAGTCACTTTTAAAATTGGAGGCCAAATTTTCATCTGGCGTGAATTCCTTTAATAAATTATTTTCCTTCCAGAGTTCCCTCAATAAACTATCCTTCCTCTTGAATGTGAAAAGAAGTGCAATGATTTGTGCTTTGAGATTGCATGGATTAAATTTTACTTCAGCTTTTCATCTGTTGCATTAATCATTTTTAACAAAAGACCTAAACAGACAATATGTTTATAAGGACTGGATATTAAGCACACTGTTTCCTGTACTGTCGATAGCAGACATTGTCAATAAGCAGCCAATTGTATTTTATTCTACTTTAATGTTACCATGTGGGAAGGCTGACAATTAAAATCTCTCATGTGCTCATTTTTCAGGAACAGTGCGTTGTATTTATACTGACATTAGAAATATTTATGCATCCAGCAATTGGCAAATAAGAATGTTTGCTTTTTCTAAAGAACAAGATGAGTGGAATGGGTGGTTTCTGGATGAGAACAATTAATCATGCTCTCCATATGCTGAGTTAGAAGTACTTAATTTATAATTTGAAGAGTTACATAAATAACATAGGATGCTGATGACTAACATTCCCAAATAGAGTTGGTTTAATATTTTGGTACTTTCATAATTATAAGAGACAGTATTTGAGTTATTTATCTCTTTAAATTCTATAATTAGCAGTTCTAGTATGTTTTTAAGAGCCATATTGGTCTGAGGAGGGATAAGGCAGTGGCATATTCCTTGGTTTGTTTCGAGACTAGGAATGGCTTGGTTACGTGTGTGTTTATTTTCATTTTCTTCTTGTGTTTCTTCCTCTTCCTCCTCCGTTTAGCCTTTCATACCTACCTGACCAACACACTTTCACTTCCACAATCAATATTTCATTCTCCTGGCTTTCAGCATCATTCATATTCCCTACATTCCTTTTTAGCAATGCACACTTGCTCACTCTTATAACAAAAAACATGCATTGTGGTTAGGCGGCAGAGGTCAGCACTGGTCTTGCGTCACAGGTCAAACAAGATCACTTACATTCTTTATCAGGGTCATTTCTTCTCCCTGGGTGGGATATGAACTTTTCTTTTTCTTAGAGAGGAAACAGCACAGATGTTCACCACTCCTTGTTCAGAATTTCTGCTGCATGCTATACCATCATCTTTCATGTAAACTTCCAAAACAACAAGGCATGAATCACCCATAACTTATCCTACTAGCTATGTTCAATATTCCAACAGCAAAGTAACTGCACCATGCATTTAAATACACTTGTGATGTACGTAAAAATTTAATTCCATATTTTTTTAAGTTACATTTTAAGAGGTCTCCAGTAGTCTTAATAAATATTTATAAAATGCTCAAAATATTTATTTCTGGATTTTTATAGAGACATATATATTCTTCTGTTGCATATGATTTCATACTTCCTAATATAACTTGAATAAAAATAATATTTATAATATTAAGTCATTTTTTTGCAAAGTTTGTGCGAAATGGTAGCATTTAAATGGAATTACTGTGGCTAAAATGTGGCTAAATTTTTTTGTGATAATTTTTCTCTAGCTAAAAATTAGGAGGTTTGCCATTTTTTCAGCTGTAGAAAGGCAATGTTATTAGTATTTCTTATAATTCTTGCCTTTTATTGATCCTAAAGGAAACAGGGAATTAATTATGCTTTCACCACCTAGTATTCCTCTTTCATGGATGAATGAGGTAACACACAAGAAGTTCTGTTACTAATCTTCCCATTCATGACTGAATTTCTTGCCAGTATGTGTCAGCAGCATCCCACTTCTAGGTAGTTTTATGTCATAAACATTTCCTAGAAGATATGTCATTCTGTATTCTGTTTACTCCGTGCTTGCCCTTTTTGTTCCCAAAAGTTGGAACAGGAAACTAGCAGTATGAAAAAAAAACACCCAACCAAAACCACAACAAACTTTTATTGAGAAGTTTCAAAATTTCAGATGCTTTCTTCCACTTCTTAAGAAGTGTTTGCTTTTGTTGGTTTTCCTCCAAAACCAGTAGGTGTTGCTCACTGTGCTTTTCACTTGCTTCAGAAAGCAACATTTCCTATTTGGTTTGAGACATCAGCACAACTAATGTGCCCTACGGGTTCTCTCTCGAGTGCCTGCATGATACAGCTCTGTCCACACTAGAAAGCAGTGCAGCACAACAGGAACTGGCCTCTAGAGCGAACTGGTTGGTGCTGAGGATCTTAGCCCACACCGTATGTGTTTTGCTTTGGCCTGGCTGTAGCCTGGTCTGCAGACTGAATGCCCAGTAGCTGCCAGAGGGCATCTTCCAGTTGAGTTTCTCCCCAAAGGAATCCGGTTCTAAGACTCCAGCGCTGCAATGTGAACCAGAGCTCAGCAAGTGGGGATAACCGGGAGGTTTGTTTTTCGACTATACTAACCTTATATAAATGCATTCTTTGCACCTTAGCATCTTCCTAAGTGTAGCAGAAATTCAGTACTCATACCAACTGAGAGCAGAGTTCTTTTTTTTTCCCTGATCAACATCCAGATGAGTTTGCCACCTTATGTTCTCATATGTTCTCTCTCCAGGTTAGTTTGTCCCCTCTTGCAGACAGGCGCTGAGGAGCTCAGTTTCTTATGCTGTTTTAAAGACCTTATCAAACAAATTGAGAGTTTTGGTTTAGGTTTTGAATGAGCAAGGATTTAATTCCTTAACTGGCTATTCACAGAGAAAACAAGGGGAAAAAGAGAAATGCAAAGATCATGGGAGTTTTGACATTACTTCTGGGAAACCATACCCAGTACAGCTGAGCCCAGGTCTAAAAATTACTGACTCATATAACAAAAACAATTAGCGAAAGTCAGTTTACTGACTTAACAGCACCATCCTATGTCATTATCGTTTGTGTTACAGTAATACCTAGGTGTCCATTAAGGTTCACCATCCCATCATGCTAGAAGAGTCCCTTTTCCACAGTCCAGGGATGGGATAGAACTTAATGACTAGGTAAGGTCAACCAGAGATCCCAAGTCATCTTACAAAAGAGGCAGTTGTTGTAACATAACTCATTGGCAAGGTGCTGGAATAGGCTAGATGTTAGGGTAGTTGAAATGAATAGGCAAACAGTATTTTGCAGTATTTGCACGGGTACATTCTTAAAGTTGCTCTTTTGCTTCAAACCACCAGATAAAGCACGGTATGTGTATTATATATTGGGAAATATGTGCAAGTATTTTCACATACGGAGGGGGGGATGTGTATATGTAAGGATCTTTGCATAGCAGAACAGATGTCTTGCTGAAGTTGGGGTTAGCAACTCAGACACAGTTAATGGATATTATCATTTAAGCTAAGTATTAGTTGTTCTTATAAAACCTGTCACTTTACAAAACAGTGTAGAAGTACTCTGTATAAATTAACTGTGATGTTCATGTCACCACATCATGGCACACTTACTTACTTCACATATATGCTTCTTGACAAAATACCTGTGTGTGACTTCCTTTATTACTTAGTATTTCCCTAACTTGGCCCAGAAAGTTACAATGGAGTCAAACTTGTCCAGCAATGCCGTTTTCTTTCAGCCCAGTGTTGCACCTGAAAGCCGCATGTAAGTGTGAACCATCAACTTTGTATTTCTACTCCAAACCTTCTAATATTTTTTTAAATCCCCAGGGTCTCATGGTGCATACGCTTATCATTTGTCTTCTAGTTCTGAAGAGATAATGCTTCACAAACCATCCTTCCTAATATTTTTAATACGTATTTTTTTTATAACCAAAGTTTGTTGTGGAGACTTGTTAAATGATAATTAATGCTGGAGTAGACTGACAAATTGTTCTGTTTAGTGCAAATCTAGATGCAAGAATTTGTTGATTTCTGTAAATGGAACAACTATGTGCAACTTCTGAGCACAGAGAAATGAAATACAGACATCTAGAGGAGCAGCAGACTTGTCATCACTCTGCCCGACACTTGCATCACATTATGATCCTGAAAGAGCTTACTGCCCTATTTCCATTAGTTTTGGTGACTTATTTTGGCTGTTGCATAGTCCAAATCTTGCAGAGTCCTAGCATTTAATTTTAAAATTTATGTGCTTTGAAAAATTGTATAAGGCAAGAAATATTCTTTCACTTTTTATGCTGTAGCTCAGATTTACATTTTTAGAGCTTCCATCAGCTTTGGCAGAATGAAGATTAGTTTGATCCAACTTCTGAAGCTGGGAGCGAGGCCAAGACTCTGGTTGTCAGAGATCTGCAAAAGCGTGGTGCTGCTCTATTACCTGACACTTTTGGCCCTATTTTCAAGACTTTTTTATACAGTCTTTTTATTTTCTTGTGTGTATAGGGCTCATATTTTCTTTTTCTCTGAGGCTGGAACCCGATACTATTTTCGCTTAGCATCTTTTGCACATCACTAAATGCGTTATGAAGCAGTTCCCCAAGCCCAACTCCACTACTCTGGGGATATGTCAACAAACAAGTGGTTGAGCTGGCTTAACCATGGACATTCCCATCTCTTATGAGTATTTCACCTTAATTAATAAAACAAGCCTGAACTTTTCCAAAATGCCGATGCTTACAAGAAGTAGCCTTTGTTTCACCCCATCAGTTTTCTCAGCACCTGAACATTGATTCTGAGTGGAAAAAAGTTTCATATAACATTCAGATGTACACTTGAGCATTAATAACCCACCTATAATCAATCAAAGTAGGAATTATTCCACAAATATAATTTAGTGAACCAGTATCTGTGGATTAAGTTTGTCACAATTGAACTAGCTCTGCTGAAACTATTAAGTAGGATGCATTGTGAAAACAGATATATTGTTAAGGGAAATATCTTATCTGCTTGTTTCTGTACTTGCTCTGCAAAAAATATTTAAATTAATTTATCAAGATGTTAAAACTTTCAAATCTGAAATTTGCAGACCTGAGTTCCTACTTAGATATATTTTTAAGAATTTCTTTGTAATGTTATATATTATGAAGCATTTCAGAAATGTTACCTTTGCAAATTGAAGGTTATCAAGGTATTTTAGTGATTCCTTTTCTCACGCAGAGAAAAAGCAAAATGGGGAAAGAAAATGGAAAATTTGGCAATTGGTCTTTAAACCCTTGTAGTAATTAGAAAAATATCCAGAAAATTATAGAATCATAGAATAGTTTTGGTTGGAAGGGACCTTTAAAGATCATCTAGTCCAACGCCCCTGTAATGAGCAGGGACATCTTCAACTACATCAGGTTGCTCAGAGCCCCATCCAGTCTGACCTTGAATGTTTCCAGGGATGGGGCATCTACCACCTCTCTGGGCAACCTGTGCCAGTGTTTCACCACCTCATTGTAAAAAAAAATCTTTCCTATATCTAGTCTAAATCCGCCCTTTTGTAGTTTAAAACCATTACCCCTTGTCCTATTGCAACAGGCCCTGCTAAATAATTTGTCCCTATGTTTCCTGTAGGCCTCCTTTAAGTACTGAAAGGCCGCTATAAGGTCTCCCTGGAGCCTTCTTTTCTCCAGGCTGAACAATCCCAACTCTCTCAGCCTTTCCTCATAGGAAAGGTGCTCCATCCCTTTGATCATTTTTGTGGCCCTTCTCTAGACCCGCTCAAACAGGTCCATGTCCTTCTTCTGTTGGGGGCCCCAGAGCTGGACGCGGTACTCCAGGTGGGGTCTCACGAGAGCAGAGTAGAGGGGGAGAATCACCTCCCTCGACCTGCTGGCCACACTTCTTTTGATGCAGCCCAGGATTCAGTTCACCTTCTGGGCTGTGAGCGCATATTATCGGCTCATATCTAGCTTTTCATCCACCAGTACCCCCAAGGTGTTCTCAGCGGGCCTGTTCTCAACCCTTTTATCCCCCAGCCTATATTGATACCGGTGGTTGCCCTGACCCAGGTGCAGGACCTTGGTCTTGTTGAACCTCATGAGTTCAAAATAAAAAAGTTCGTTATAAAACACACTGAATTAGAAAAAATAAATTTATGCTACCCTAATTCTCCTATTCCAAATGAAATGGAACGAAAGGCGATGTTGCTAATTATAAAGTATCACATAGTTTATTCCGTCAAAACCATGAAAGAATTAGTGGAAAATTGAGATGTTATTGCTTTGCTTTCTGATATAAATTAATTTAATGTCTGATACTTCAGCAGTGAATTTTCTACGAATGGAATATCTTGAAAATTTAGTATTTTTGAACTTTAGCATTCTGCAAAAAGGGTATTCTTTTGTTGGGGCAGGGTTGGTTGTTATTTTTCCCTTCCCAGTTCTGAATTATTTTCCACATATTCTCTGTTTTGGATGGTTTTCTTCTTTTTTTTTTTCATTAGTGTCTAGATACACTTTTCTACTTTTCAAAGAAACTACAGTCCCTCCTACTTTGTTCCTCTCCCCTAACACCCCTATCAATTCTCATTTTCAGGAGAAGAAAAAGGAAAGTAGAGGTACGCAGTTTAGGGAATGCTTGACACACTTTGCAACACAACAAGAAATAAATCGAACTCAAAACACTTTGGCAATTTGTTGCAAATGTTTTCAGCTAATCCTCTGAGGCTTTTCCCTTGACACCAGCAGAACTTCCCACCTTTTTTAGGTTCACCCTGTTGTGAGTGGCCCTCATCACATGCGTGTGCTTCAGCTTGACAGGTCACAGAAAGTATAGACTAGGCTTTCACCTCCAGCTGCCCCTCCACTCTACTTCCTCTAAGCAATATTGGCTTCTGCAGCTAAAAACTGCTTTTCACATATAATGAAATTCACAAGTGCATTGGAGGAAATGTGATTTTTTTTTCTTTTTTTTTCTGCCCCCACAATTTCAATAGAAGTTTATTCCTTTAAAAGGCAAATTGCAGAAGGGAATAACTTTGAAAGCAAACTGGAAATATAAAGACAGGAAATGAGTCTGTGACTGTATAACTGAGTTCATAAATGGGTCCTTTTTTGGTATGAAACTGGGCTTTTAAAGTAGAAAAATCACCTACTTAACAAAACCATTCTCTGTTTCAGCACTGCAGGAGCATGAAATAAATCCATGTTTCTTTCTAATATATCATTCAGTCTATCAAACTATTTCCAAATGACCTGAGTTCTAGCAGTGCAGCAGAAGGTTCCATACCTCTGCTGGGATGGTGAGTTTTTTAATATAATCCTTTGAATTTCCTTGTTCATTCAGGTTTACAAAGAGGCCTATAAATCCTCCCTTAATCTGAAAGTGAGACAAGCATATTCTTTCTTAAATTACGAGCTACAGACACCCTAAATTCCCTCAGAAACCCCTTTCAGTTCTTCTGTAGTGAGAATTTCTGCATTTTAGTTTATTCAAATGTAGTCTCCTGTATAAGTCTCAGAATGTCTGAACAAGCTCATTCTACATGAACAGTTACTCAGAGTCACCAGGATTGTCCCTAGTCACCGAGTTACAGTGCTATCATGTCAAACGGCATTGATGGAACATCTGCATCACTTTATTAGCATGGCATTAAAAAAAACAAAAACAACAAACCTTGCCTATACTGTTTATGACAGCATGCAACCACCATAAACTCTTACAATTTTTCTCTTGCTTGACTCCATCTCACAGGTGAAAAAAGCAAGTAATCAGTTGTTTTGTGCTCCCCCCTCCCTGCCCCAAATCAGTAAGTAAAAAGCATGTACACACAAAGCATGCGCATTGTAAAACAGTTCCATAGGATTTATACTTAATTGACTAAAAAGAACATTTCCTTCAAGATTTCCTAATTTTTTCTACTTGAGAAGTATTCTTGTTTTCTTTTTCTGAACTTTAAGATGAGAGACACTCCCAAGTATCTTTCCCTAATCAACTGCTCCATCACAATTTCTTACTGCTTTATGGAAAGAAACAACTTTTCTTCCAACTCAGAGGTTTGAGGAGAAAGAAATATGGAAAATGCTGTTTATGCTAAATGTAAAAGTATCAGGAATTTAGCAGATTTGGGTTACCTCAGATTGTGTTGTGCATCAGAAGGTGAAAGTGCTGCATAGCAAGTGCACCTTGCAGCCAAATGGAGAATAAAGGCCAAACTCATTTTGCACATTAGAAGATTAGGGATGGTTTGTGGATATCCAGAGTCTTTTAAAAAAAGATGCGGTGGTGAAAGAGCTGGAGATGATGTTGATGTCCTGTTCAGTTCATGAGGGTAAGGCTAGCAGCTATGGTGGGTGACTAGGATTTCTGCAGGTTCAGATATTCTGCTTTCAGTAGAACCAGACTTAACCTTGGAGCTTTAGAAAACTTCTTTTCTTTTCTTTTTTTTTTTTTTTTAATTTCCCTTCCCTCCTTAAGAAGCACCCCTGTGCTCTAAAATATACTTCATTGCTGTAGCCTAAAGATATCGTGATATTACCTTGAGGTATGTGAACTCCAGGGATCACACATAAGATGACTGACAAAACGATTGAGTAGTTAGGACAAACATCCTGTATCTCAGGAAATGTCATACCAGTTTTATTTAGTCTTTAATCAGTTTTGTGTTTGTTTTTTAATTTTGTTTTGTGGTGTTTTTTTTAATCTTCTAAGGAGCTATGAAACAGGGAATGATAATTAGATTTTCACTCTAGGCAGAGTAACAAAATACACTGCAATCTCGAATCATGATTAGCTACTAAGAAAGAATCTATAGAAAAATTATTGTGTGGGAGAGAAAGTGGAGGACGGTGTTAATGACAGTTTTTCTTTATATTTTTTTAAAATAATAAAGGTGGCACTCTGCTGAGTCATTCTACTCTGTATCTGAAAACGGCAGATCAAAAAGCACAAGTTGTATTTGATTTGACATTTAATTACGGTCAGCAAAACCTGTGAAGCTATCATATTGCTTCCTCCTTTTAATTTTATTTTTAAAGGTGATTTTGTCTGTCTGTCATGTTAGAGTGTGGTTTTTTTTCTCTCTTTTGATAGGTTGTGTAGGAATGGTATTTTCATTATTCTTGTGGATGGGAACTTTGAGAAACATTATAATTGTCTTCATTGACAGATGAATTATGTTTTTTTAAAGGAAAAAAGAATGGACTGGATAACATCTTAAACTTATTTAAATATAATTCTTCTTTATGTTGTTTTAAAGAAAAAATGTCATCTTGAGTAAAATAGAATAGACTGAAAACATCTTAAACTCATTTAAATATGATATTCTTTACTGTGTTTTATGGAGAGAGTTTCTTTTTAAAATTCTGAGCCAAATTCCACCATGTTACAGTCATACAGTTTATATTATTTTTAATATTAGTGTATTGAATGCAAAATATAGCCTTCTACAAAACATTTTGCATTCAAAATTAAGATACACTACCTACCTCATAATTACCCCAGGGCTACAGAAATTAATACCGTTTAAAATTAAATGATCACTCCTCATCCAGTCTTAAACTTTGTAAAACATAAATATTTTGAGTGGTTTGCAAAACTCAAACAACTCAAAGTTGCTTGAAATATTTTCTTTCTATTAGATGTTTGATTTTATTTTTTTTTTTTATTTTCAATAAGTTCTTATGCTTAATCAAGCATAAAAATTTTGTTGTTTTTTTTTTTTTTCTGGACAGTTTTCTCTAACGTGTATTTGAAATGTATCAACTTAACTTCTATCTAGATGAGCATGCAAATATGGTAGTGCTGGAGTAATCTGTAAGCAACACTACTTTCTAAATGACTGGTTCTGTTTTCCACTTGAAAGAGGGTAACTTAAAGTTAGCATACTGTCTTCCCACAAGATATTTTTATCAGATGTCTAAAGGTATTTGAAAGCGTTCATGTACAGAATATCACTAGAAATATTTTCAGAGTTGGACAGGGATAGATACACATCTGACTACCTTTTATGCAACTACATCCAACTTCTGCATCATACCAAAGGTACTCTCCCCTTGCCCATCTGCCCTTCACTACACTTAACGCTGTGGGGACGTGTGGCCCTAAGGCTAGGAGGTGGCCAGCTGGGGAGGTGGCCTAAGCCGCCAGCATTTCAGCTTCTAAAAACATACCAGATAAGTTCAGATACAGTTCTGCTGCTCAGACTACAACAGAGTCTCAAACAAGTTATTTCTCGCTCATTCTGCTGGGGTATACTAATTCAGCAAGGTTCAGAGCACAGTTATCTAAATGGTGCATCAAGGATAATTATAAGTGAATTGGTTTACAGCTCTCCTAATTTGGTCAACATCATGTCTGTCCATTTCTTATGTGCACCAGAGAAGTGAATTTAGCTACTTTTTTATTGACTACTGCACCACGGGTTTAACTCATGAAACAGAACAAAGGGGTAGTGGTGGTAATGCCCTTAAATCTGTCTAGGACTTGAAAGGAAGACTCAAATTCACCATGCTTTTATGCTGCCTGATATTGCCCATGCTTTTAAAATTAGGACCTCCACTGATCAGGAGAGGGCCAGAGTACCTTCTGGGGATGCTTGCACTTAAGCTCTTTTGATAAAAGCTCTTCAATGTTGTGTGAAAATCTTCAATATTCTATGAAGAAACTGAACTCAAGGTCTGAGGGCTAAACAGAGTGATCGAGCCACCAAGCAGTGCTCCTTGTCTCTCTGGTTCAATGGTCATACTGAGCATACAGAAGGTACAAGTATCTCCTCCAACTTCTACTTTAAAATTAGTAACATTTTTTGGCACTCAGATCCCAGGGACATTTCGGAGTTGGAAATATTGAAAGGTGGGAAAGAGTTTGCTCCTACATCTCTGAGGGGCAGACCTAAACCTCCTATTGAGCAGCTTAGGTGGATCTCTCCTCCATTTGCCTGTATTTACGAGCTGGTTTTAGGTACTTTTAAAACTCTATGTGTTCTTTATGGAGCCTGGACACCTCAGGCAAAGTGTCTGAAGGTGTATTTGGCTCCCAATTCCCATTATTGTCTATGAAGGTTAGACCTCTACTACCTAAAAAGTAAAAATAATCTTGAAAAGATTTTTTAATTTATTTGTTTATGTCCAGACCTTGTAATTTTTAAAGTTCTCTGAGGCACCAGAGAAATATTTAGTCCCATGGCTTTATGTATTCTAAAAGTTCCCTTCCTATCACTGAAGCATAATCTTCCTGGCAGAGCTATGCTCCTGATTTATGACTTGATTAATAAAACTCCTCAAGCTAGCCTGAGTTCAAACCTGGATCCCTCACATAAGCCTTCTTCAAGAATATTATTCCACACCTATTTGCCAGCTGTTTCCTTCTGACCTTCCTGTTGCTGAAGCCTTTATCCACCCTTGAGAAAGCTTGCAGATCATCTTGCACATCTCCCTGGGCATGCATTATCTCCTACGCTCCAGGCTTTTTTCCTTCCCATAACCACCCTGGTCTCCCCACCCAGCAGTGTTATGAACTCCTGGGCTTCAGAACACATTCTCTTTGCATGTATCATTTAATTGGATGCTAGGTAAATAGTTTAGCATCAGTGTTATTACTGAACAGTATTTATATGATAATATTTTCATTTTTTGTTTTTTTCCTTGAAGTAAGAATCATTGTTACGCTTAAATTTGCTAAAAAAAAAAATCAATATATTCTGGATTTTGGTTACAGTATTAAGTGCTGAATGAGTCCAGGAAGAACATATCTATGTAGAGAGAGAAAAGGAAGATGAAGAAATCAAAGATCTTATTCTATAATTAGGCTTTAATGATGGAATTAAATAGAAGAGATTAATTAACTTTAGCCTGATTTTTCAGGGGACCTTCAAAACTTTTGTGGTCCACCAATACAAACAAAACGAGTGAAAAAAATTTCTTTAATCATAGGCTAATGTTAAATGACTCAAGACCATCTTCAAAACCTCCACACTGGTAGTTACGGTGTCCCTCCACGCTGAAGGTATGGTGATCATATGGCCAGCGTGTCTTGAACTGCAGTGCTTTTTAATTGGCTGCACATATAACTTTGAGAGCAGTTTATAAGAGAATGAAGTTACTGCAGCCCTGGACATTTCATTAATTACTTCTCAGGGCTGGGTGGGAAGCCCAAAGGTTAATAGTGAGTTATCGTTATTTCTGAAATTCTTGGGCAGTGAAAAACACCTATATTCGGTGTAAGAATTTTGTTAGGGACAAGAAAAATAAGCCTAAACAGCTCTTTGCCCTAAAAAAAAAAAATAAATAAATCAGTTCTTGTGAAGAAAATAATTATCTCAAGAAACAGAAATGAGGGAATATGGCCTGGCAATATCCTGATAATCAGTTCAGGCAGGAATCGAATGTTTTGGATTAGGTAACTGTTCCTGCTGAGGTTCCTTGCAGGGGGACCTGGTAAGTGTCTGTTAAGCAGATGAAGAAAAGTTACTGGAACTCATTTTTCTAGAAGACTTTTTTTACGTTTCTTCAACCTAATTGGTTACCTTAGTGCACAATAACAAGAAATTGAGAACAGCGTTCAGAAGCTGCAGTTCCTGGTCCCCTGTTACCTCTTTGTGTTGTCTCGTTAAGGAGGATGGGACTACAGACATGAGTCGGTTCAGAATTTTGCCCAGTGGAACACAGTAATTTTCACAAGAGAGAAAGGGAATTTTCTCTAGTTTGCTGGTCCTTCTGGTTACTTTCCTATGCTCTAAATCTGTCATCTGCTTGCAGTGTTACGTATGCTTATGTGCATCTAGTTGAATCTTAAAGAATTGCAGATGTATGTCTATTTCTGAGAAAGGCATGCCTATCATTCCTCTTTGAGTTAGATGGTCTTTCAGACATCCTTCAAACATCCTTCAAATACATATTTTTGTTCATGGTAAAAGCTTCCTGCGCATGAGAGTATTTCTTCATTCAAGCTAGGTCACGATTGTAGCATTGATAATACTTAATCAAATAATATTAGAAATTGTATCTAAGAAAAGTTCTGTGCATATGGCATCTTGGATACCCCCTATATGGAAAAGAAAGTAGGTCTTTTTGACATAATTTTAAAATAAACATTCAGTTACTTGAATGCATACTCTTGTGGTCTAAACACAATTGCATTGGCTTGGCTTTCTAGTGTTAAGCATTATTAGAAAAATTCATAATTGTGCTTTCATTGTTCATGGTTGTATCATTCTGGTTTTTTTTCCCTGAGCTTCTGTCATGGCTGATTGATTGCTCAAAATAACATCAAAAAGATCCGAAGGGGAGGGACAAAATGAAATGAAAGAAAGAAACGGTCCTGAGAAAGGAAAGCTAAAACTTAAGTAAATCACCTGCTTAGAACTAATCCCATTTTAACATGTAATAAAGACTTCTGTAAAATTTGATGATGGCATTATTTTTCATATATAAAGCTGAATGCTCTCCCTAACCGTTTTATGCTTTTAGCTTTGGGGGCAAAAATGCCATACCAATGCCTTGAGGTATCAAACAGTATTTAACGCTGAATTCAGACATTATCTAAACCTTAGTTTAGTATTATTTTACTCAGATTCTTAAAGTAGAAGTGAGATGAAATGGAATGAGGCTCACCATAGAGCTTTTCATTCACTGAGGCAGGTGTAAAGGAAACTGAGACTTTGGCAACAAATATATTGTGGTTTAGTGTAAGCTTTTGTCAGGTAGATGATGTTTTGCATATTTCATCTGTGTCCTCTATACTTTTTCAAACAAAGTCTCTCAAATCTGATTATGAGTAAGGAAAAAAATAAAAACGAAAGAGGCACTGTTTCTGTGATCTCACTTTCTTCTCAAGCAAAACCTCTTTGCCTCAGTCCAGCCACCTCGTTCTATGGAATTTTATGGGATTTGCAGTTCTAAGCATTGGCAGCGCAGGAATGAGCATGTGTGCCTAACCCAGGGATATTCTCACATATTCTGGAAGCTGATCAGTTTCTTTTGATACTTCCACTGCTAATGGTATGACCACTCTGCTTTCTAATTCCACCATTTTCATTCTCCAGATAAAGTGTACAGGAGTTTACTCACTTTTAACGCACAGAAGGTTATATTCACTGAGAATTCCTGTGTGCATTATAACGTGTTGACATTCCACATGATAAGTCACTTCTGGTGTAGATAATACGCATTTGGATATTACGTCAGTGCTAGAATTTGATAATGAACACTCAAATTAACCTTTATATTAATTTACATTTTGTATTTCATTAAGATGAGAAATGTATCCAAAATAACTAAAAATTAACATCACATACAGAAAAAGATTAAGTGATTTAAATTATATTTTGTCTTCAATAGCGAATGACCCGTCAGAGAGAACATGAAATACCTTTCTGCAAAACTGAAAGGTAAAGGACCGCTGTGAATTCTGCTACTTGCAGCAGTCTAAACAATGTGAAAAATTCTGATGCACTTCATCTTAATTCTGAAAAGAACTTGTCTGTAATATGTATCCTTTGAGTCAGTATCTTTTGAGTCAGTTTGTTGAGCTGCTGAGTATAAGCTGTTGAAGGAGTTTCTTTGTTTGCCAACAAGTCAACAGAATGTTGTTTAAGTTGACAGAAAAATTGTGACTTGATGGGAAAAAAATGACTTCCGTAAATTACTAGTAAAAGCAACAACTTTCTAACAAACCTTGTGTCTATTCTTTCATGTACTTTTTCTTTATCACTCCAGAACATCCCACGGTGTCAGATGGCAGATTTTATAGCCCAACCAATCATGATTTGAGCTGTTGAGCCATTTTTAAGTGTCAGTAAAACAAAAGCACCAGCAGATCTTTGCGCAAAAATGTAACCAGACTTCCCGAAAAAAAGGCGGCCCTTGATTTTTCTTTCAGTAAATCCTAGTAAGGCACTGGGTGAGAATATGTGCTGCATATCCTTTGAGCACAACACAGAACTGGCAGCTAGGAGAAGGGTGGCTGTAAGTCTTTGTTAGCGCTGACTCTGGTCTGCGCTGGGACCGGCACCACCAGCCCCGGCATGATTTAGAAAGTCTTGAAAGGCTGGGGTTACGGAGGCCTGTCTCTAGTTACATCCACTCTGCCTTATAGTAGTCGGTCTCTGTTTCCTTATGGGCAGGATCATGACCCATCGTTTCTGCGGTGTTGGTAGATTGTCCTGATATATACATGTCGGTGGCCCAGCACTACCATGAAGTAGCTGGGGGATTCTTGAAAACCAACTTAGGAGTATGTTTGTATGCATCTGCCCCAGGAGAATATTGATGGTTTATGCTTTATGTTATTTTATACCTGGGATGGGGAGTGGATGAGAATCTGATCCTATTTTTAGCTTTTTAAATTTCATGTTAGTACCCTGGCAAAATATAAATGTGCCAAAGAAAAAAGCAGAGCGTCATTCTGACAGGTTCTTAATTTTTTATTGGGCATCGTTATATTATTTTGACTTATCTGAAATAATGGAACTAAGCTTGAATATTAAATGATGCTAGAGATGCATTTGCAAGCTGCTGCCTTATTATTTAATAATATTCAACTAATTAAATTCTCTCCCTAATCCACTTTCTGTCACTCACTAAAATTGTGAGGGGGGGAAAAATAGCATTTTGAAAGCTGGGTAGATAGAAAGTGTCATACCTCAGCTGTTGTTGTTTTTTGTAACTAATACTAATGGGGTAATGTATCATACCAAAGCAACTCATGTTGAATTTAAACTGTTTTGGAAAACATGATTTAAAGACGTTCGCACAAACCCACTGATTGGTGTGGGCAACGAACTGTGCAAATCAGTGAATCGCTGCATAAATTCTAGCATTGTCAGTCATTCCTGTTCAAAAGTATGACCACAAAAACAAGTAATGGATACCAGGATAGGCCTTAATTCTCAGAAACAGGTAATTAAATGGTCTACTGAGTACATATTTGGGGGACCTAATCTAGAGAAGTGACTGGCTGGTATTTGCCAGCTTGGTCTGTTCTTAACAGGACCTCTAGCAGCCAGGCTGTATCACTCACTGCATGAGCTCCAGGGTAGACTGTCCATTTCCTCTCTATTCCATTATAATTTTTAAAAACATGAAATAATTTTCTTACAGCAGGTCGTAATCTCTTATCAATAGAAGAAATAACTGGTTTTGATGTCGGCTTCCAGAAATAAATATTATGTTATGATTTTCCTGTCAGCAAACACATTTTTAAAGGGGGAAATACTCTAAAATTAGGCGAGAGAGAAGATGAAATCAGGCGGAAATGCATTCCTCACAGGAGATAGGCTAGCTTTTTTTTTTTTCTTTTTTTTTTCCTAAGCAGTCATTAAAATCTGTTTCTGAAAACTTAACTTTATCAACTGCAGATAGGAGGGTGGAAATATGTGTGGAGAAATTCTTTTTTGAATGAGTTCCATTTTCCCATAACTCCAGTTGGGATGCATGATAAAATTATCAATGAAACGTCCTAATTTGATCCTTAACCAAAGGGATGTTGTCCTATGAATCATCTGTGTTTGTGGGAGGCAACACTGAAGCTAACAGAGCAGGAATGGGACCCAGATGTTTTCTGGGAAGCTGGTTGCACTGTAAGCTGTGTGTATTACCTAACGTAGGCGACCATATGGAAGAAAAGGTTGGAAACATCCCATTACAAGTCATATATCACTGAGCTGACAGCAAGGATTTCAGCTTGTTTTTATTTAAATCATGAAAGCAGCTGCTCAGCTGTCCAGCTGTATTAAATTTAACCCTTTTCCTGGCAAATGAATTTTGCTTTATGAAATGGCAGCCAAACAGCTTGGTGTGCTTGCAGAAAAACCCAGGTTAAAGGGTCCTGCGACAACCCTTGCCCCGTCCAGCAGGACAGCACTAAAGATGGCTAAGTCTGCCCCTGGGTGACAGTGTAGCTACTCAGTACACCTGTACCTCATGAAACACCAGCAATCCTGGGAATGTTGCAGAAGAAAGGTATACATACTATCTAGAGAGAGTATCTGTAGGGTTTTTTTTGCCTTTTAATCTACTTATCCTTCAATTGTTGTGCACCTTTAGAATGAGGCATTACTTTTTTTTTTTCATTTCTTATGCCCTTTCATTTTCTGTTTTTCTGTTATATTATTATTGGTTCGTTCTTTCCTTAATTTTCCTCCCTCTTCTCTTTTTGTGTTTTTATACGGTGTTCATCTTACTCGACCTCCTGCAGCCTCTCTTCTCAACTCTTCTCTCTGCTTTTCCTTCTCCTGGCTCTGTCCTTTTTCTTTTCTGTTCCCCCCTATTGTTTTTTCTCTGTTACTAGTTATAAGCTCCTCTCAGGGAGCATCCCTTCCCCGCTTCTCTATCCCCTTATACACACTGTTTACTCTTCACTGTGTCTTTTAAAGAATTTCCTCTTTCTGTAGATTTGATATTTATATTAAAAAGCACTTAGTTTGCAGAAAGGCTGTTCCCATCAGTAGGAAACAATCTCTGGCTTCCAAATCAATCCTTTACCACATGTGTCTCAAGCAGCTTATTGATTTGTTATCTTTTAGCACTCTTTTGCTAAAGAAAGAGACTTTAACTGAAGCCTAACAGTTACAGTTAAGTAACAGCTATACAGTAAGTACAGACTTTAATTTCCTGTGTAGAAATCTGTAGAAGAAATATAAGGAGTATCCAGCATAATACTAAAACAGATTAGTAGGTTTGGCATGCTAAAACGTGCTAAAGTAAGTTTGTCTCTTACTGTTTTGGAGTGTGTACTCTTTATTGTGTAGTATGGTCTACCCTTCTCACCTCCATGCCAGAGTTCTCTGTTTTTCTGTCATAGCACGGAGTTTTTCTTATTTTACATCCGTTTTATATTGTAGTCATAGTCCTTTAAGACTACAGAATATTTTAGAAGGATTTCTTCCACTTCCATCAATACGAGGCTTTGGCATAATGAAATGGTATGCTTATGTTAGTATTTGTATTTGATACAAATATTTACATCCAGATTAATTCCTTTTTCCTTAAACATAGTGGAAAAGCAAAGAGCTGAGCAGCAATTGTGTCCAACCAGTGCTTTCTCTCAGTAACTGCAAGAGAGCTCCCGGTGTAGACACAGCCTGTAAACCACCAATCCAGGCACTAAGATGCGTCTGCAGTAACAGTACCAATCCCTTGTTAGTTTTGGGAAACAGTAGGATCAAGAACTGAGATCTTCCACTCCGATTAAACGCAACAGAAGGTGTCCTTACAGGCCCCGCAGCTGGCCACAGGAAGGTTCTTCGTGGCCAGGTACTGTGAAAGGCAGCCAAAAAACTGTCCCCTTGCAGAAGTAACTTCTGTAGTAATGTTCTGTCAGTAATCCCACATGACTTCTCTATTTTCTGGAGGTTCAGCTTTCTTGTTATTAAAATAAGTTTATAGAATCATAGAATGGTTCAGGTTGGAAGGGACCTTAAAGATCACCTAGTTCCAAGCTCCCTGCCATGGGCAGGGACACCTCCCACTAGACCAGGCTGCTCAAAGCCTCATCCAGCCTGGTCTTGAACACTTCCAGGGATGGGGCATCCACTGCTTCTCTGGGCAACCTGTTCCAGTGTCTCACCACCCTCACAGTAAAGAATTTCTTCCTAATATCTAATCTAAATCTCCCCTCTTTCAGTTTGAAACCAATGCCCCTCGTCCTATCATTACACTCCCTGATAAGGAGTCCCTCCACATCAAAAAATTTATTATTTTTCTCTCTTTTCCCGTTTCCATTTCCCTTTCTATCTCTGCAGACTATTCTTCTGAAACACTCAGCTGTACCTAGGGTATTATTTTCACGCCTATAACAGGTATTCTGTTTTCTGCTAAAACCTACTGTTCCGACTTTCCACGGTTTTGCTTGTTTTATCTGATTCGCACTCACACGCTGTGTATAACAAAAGGTTTGAATCTCTGTTCCATAAGACTAAATTTCCCCTTCCAGCATCTTAGGTTTTTAGTATCATAGTAACCCTCTGCACTGTGTCCATCTTAGGGTTAATAAGTATTTTCCTTACATTCAAAGTAATAATCCAACCACTGGCTGTAGTTGTCTCCCAGATATGGGGTGATGGAGGATGCTTCACTCGTACTGATCCTCTTCCTGCTGAAACAGCCTTTCTTCCTTGCTGCAGCAGTGTCCTCCCTGTGTGTTGGGTAGTACCTGCTCCTTTCACAAGTACACCAGGACTTGGATCTGTGGGGAAGACTGTGATCTGCGCTGATTAGCATGTTACCTGCTTGACCAGATAGACTTACAATCAAAATATGCCTGAAGTATTATGTTCCTTCAGAGGACATACGGAAAAGTTTTCAGGTTTTGCCAAAATGTTTTGCTTCTTGCAAATACAGCAGTTTTGGTGAAAAGAGTTAAGTTTGTTTCTTGGTATCACACATTATTCTCTGACTTTCCACAGAACCACTGTATTTGCATTATTTTTAAAACATTTTTCTTTTTCTCTGATTACTGTGCAGGACTTGGCTTTACAGTCATTCAAAGTAGCATCATCTTCTTTTCCTTCCCAAATATGATGTCTTACGGGTATGTTCTGCAGGCTGATACATTCCTTTTGAAGTTTCATTTTTCCCATGGCTGCAAAATTCTTCAAATCTACGTTGCTCAACCTGATAGCATGTTCTTTCTCGCTTGTTTCTAGGTTCTTATGTAAATCTAAGACCTCAGACTAAGCAGTAGTTTCAAAAAGCTACCATTTGTTCCATATTTAATCAGTAGGGGGTTGTTTTGTCTTTTTAAAAAATGGACCAAGTTCTTGACTGATTTTTTTCTAGTATTTGCCACAAGGTTAGGTAGTCCAGTGGACTGGAAACCTTAACTTCTCCTTTTTGCCATGGGTCAGCTTTCTAGGAGTTGTGTTGTCTTTTTCTCAGCTTCTCGTAAGTGGTAGCTAACTGTGAGCTAGTGTCAGACCATTATAATTTGGACAACGAATATAATTGTTAGTATGTAAACTGATGTCACAATTAGTAGTCCAACAAATACACGTGAGAAAAGACAGTGTGGAGGGGAGGGGAAGCAGGAGAAGTATATCCCCTTTGTACACATATACCTGGTTAGGTAGCTATACATCTTCCAGGCTATCTCTGGAGCTTTTCAGGGGTTGCCCTTGCCAGGGGGCAGTGGGAAGCCATGGTGGGTCTCCTCCTGCAGCAGAAGAGGCTGCTTTAACCCGTGGAGCCTTAACACAGAATCTCACCCACGGAATTCAACGTGACTTTGCTATGAGGTCCTCCAGGTGGCAATGCAGACAAACTAACAGGTCAGAGTGCCAGTTTAAAAATACTGAACTGAGAACATCTAAAGTTTAGATTACAAACATGGTCATTTTAATTGTGTTTAATTTAAAATGTGCATAATTCTGGCAGGACTGCCAAATTCACAGAAATGAGAATTGGGAACGAAACAAGAGGGATAAATTTGATAAAAAATGATTAACATCATTAGTTACTTCATAGATAAGAAGATGAGATATTTTTAATATAAAACACCCAAACACAACAAATAATTACATTTGAAACCACTAAAATGAGTCACTGTTTATTTTTTGTGATTGGTGCTTAATTCTCCACAATCATGTATATTGGTAGTCATTCATCCCTTGAGGAATGCACACAAAATGTTACTATTATGATTTCATGTCATTTTTACCAGTTTTACAAAGACAAAAATATGTATATAGTTATAATAAGATGAAGATGCAACTTATAGATGATTTAAAAATTTTAAATCTCAGGACATAAAAAGCAGCTAACATGTTTAGTCCAGATATTTTCAGACAATTAATTTCAGTATGTTTATATTTTGCAAAAGATTATTTATGTATCAAAAAGGTCTGACTGGTGACAGGATGATCCATGTCCTAATTCATAAACTGTAACTCATAAAATAGCCAAACCCAAACTCTTAACAGTAAGAAAACAAACTCAAGCCTAAGTTACGTAAAACATTTAAATAGGATTTTTCCCTATACTTGCTACAGAAGTGTTGCAACAGCAAATAAAAATGAAAACACCTCCCGGTGTCAACTTCACAGGGACTGATGACTTAAATGACGATGAATTTTTGTGATTATGTGAACAGATGATTAACTATCATAGCATGCCACTGTCATGTATCCTACGAAATACAATCTCCACTCCTTAACGTACCAATCTAGCAAGATTTCTTTGTCAGGGAAAGGAACTTTAGAGGGAATTTAACTTTCTCAATGAAACTTACATCCCAGGTGCACCTATTTGAAGCTTTTTTCAGAAATTAAAGTCTTTGGGAGTTTTATAAAATGATACCTGATTTCTGAGGGATTTTTTTTTTCAACCTGATCCGCCATCTGTTTGAACTGCAATACTAGTTTCTTATATGAAAGGAACAAATATCTCACTTTAAAATGGCCGCTCCGATGGATATCATCAACAAAGCTCCATGCAGCTTTTCTAATTTGGAGATTTTGGGGTTTTCTGAAAAGATACAAGATTTAGGATTTATAGCTGACGTTTACTACATGCATCTTACTTCCTTGAAAAGTTGTACCTGTTTCGTTTGTTTTGATTTCACTTTTACTTGTGGTTCTATGCCACATTGCTGTTCTATCTGTAACATATATATGTTTTGTTTTCTGTCTTTTTTTCTGTATTCATTACTGTGATATTGAGTGCTGCTTCAGCTAAGCATTCCACAAATAAATGTACACAATAAATCTTTTGTGATGGATTACCAGGCCACACAATTATTTACAGAAACCACACAAATTCTCCAAGGGGTAATTAATTAATTATGTGAATTAATAAATATAAAAATTAATGATGTGGATTACTATAATTCTATGTAATTTATAATACGTTCCTCCCAGAAAATTCCAAAGCACTCTATAGGCCACATTAGTCACTTCAGACACTCTAGTATAGAAAATATATTTCTATTCCGTGGTATGTTATTAGATTTTAGCTGGAGCATGAAGAGAAAAGCTGTCTCATACAGCCAGGAATTTGAGGATCTGTAATCCCGTTCTGTGTGTGCTTCTTAGAGTCCTGCTATGGCTTCCCTGATCTTTTTGTTGGATATAGCAGTTATAGATTTTGTCATTTTAGTACAGATTGAAGTTTAGCAAAGCATTTGGGGAAATATTTTTAGCTTGTGTTATGTTCTGTAGGTTTTTCTGGACAAAATATTTTTTTGCGTGGTTTCTTATCACTGTGGGAACTGAACTTGATTCAGAAAGTTCTTCCAGTCATATGTTTCCAATACCCATATCCCCTGTAACATCTGTACATTTGTGTTTCATATTGTGGAATTGATATATGTAATGGATTGCTAGTGTGTATATATATTTGTTTATAATGTTCTCATCACTACAATACCTGAGCAGCGATAACAATCCAAGTTCCAAATTGGTCCATCATGTCCACTTTGCGTAGAGGTGACTTACAATAGCCATATTTGTCCTTTAATGCCCTACGTAGAGAAAATGACATCCTACCTGTCAGCTCCTCATTTGCACTTCCTTGTCCGTCTATCTATTTTGTGGTTGGGTTTTTTTTTTTTGTCTTGACCCAGAAGATACTCTCCTTCAACCATGAGCTAAACTTGGTGAAACCTTCTGAGTTTTTAGTCTCGGTTTTCCTCCAGACCATCAATGTTATACCGATGTGAAGAAATGGCATGTTCCTTTTTCCCTATTCAAAGAGAACGTATCACTTAGGAAGCAGTTTAATGATATGACTATATAAATCCTTAATGCTGTTTCCATTAGCTAAAATTCTTTCTGACCTTTTTGCCCTATAATTAATTCTGATATGTTATTACTATCCCTGTATTCACAGATGGACTCCAATGTGATCTGTCCAGGATGGGAACTGGGTATTGTGAGGGTACATGAGAAAAACATGTAGGTAGTTCCTACTACAGGTGGGATGCCAGGCCAGGCATCGGTACACGGGTACCAGCAGAGACACAGGGTACTCTGATGGCAGAGTGGAAAGGTAAAGTGGCTGAAGAGGGACGAGCTAAAAACACCAGGGTTTTATTGTTTGTTTTTATTGCTGTTGGTGGTGAGGGCCTTGGTGTAATAGCAGGATGGTGAGTATAACAGTGGAGATAAAAAA
>VYZM01023883.1:735-27534 GCA_013398915.1 Dromas ardeola | reverse complement strand
CTTCTTTGGTAGATGGAAAATCCAGAGGCCAAGTTGCTTTTTCTTCTTATATTACCCGATGCTGTGGATTGTTAATCTGCAGTTGGAGTTGAAAACTGCTTTTGTCTTTCTCTGTTACATCCAAGCTGTATTGAGGAACTGGGTTTCTCCATATGATAACCAAGCTAACTAATCATTTAAAAAAAAAAATAAAATGAAAAAAGTAATGTTCCAGTATGTGTTATTCCAGAAAAGAGAAAGAAATGCTTTTTTGAAACTGCAGTGTTTTACTCTCATATGCAGAAGTGCACTAACCAGCTACAGCTGACCCAGATTCCATATACATCACTTTTGGACAGTTTTTTTTAAACAAACACACACTCGCCTTAGACGTTCAGCCCACCTATGATGTCACCGCAAACACACTGAGAGCAGAAGAAACTCCTCCTTCGGATTTCCTATCCGTACCCTCCAGAAAAGGAGGGGGTAGGGAGGCTGAGAAGTTAGGAACAAGGAAAGATTGTTTGCCAGTAGAAGGGAGGGTACCATATGGCAACAGACTGTGCAAGAGTTCAGCAGGCAATTACAAATCAAACATTTTTACTACGCTGCCTAAAGATGCCTTTCAAGTTATTACAGTACTGGGCTTCATTTAGAAGAAAGATTCTTTCAGGCTGATAAAACTCGATTTGTGTTGCTGGGAATAAAAGGGGCAGCCTGGCTGGATACAACAGGAAAAATGAACCATTTATAGTCTAGAAGAATGTTCAACAGAGTGTCGCATTCAATTCTTGACATTCAGTTAATAAGAAACAGTTCCAGTTGTTAAACACATGAAGTCTCCGTTACATGTGGAAAACGTTAAAACTGTGTGTGTGATGGTTTTGGGTTGGTATCAGAATATTTGATAACATCTGACTGGTGCTAGAAGTAGCAAAAGCCACAGAGATTATGCCCTGTGAGGCATGCAGAATACTGGGTTTAGTTCTGTCAATAGCTAGCACTTAAGTGCATTCAGTTTGCTTTCATTGATTTGTTTGGTTTCTTCACAAAGGACGTGCCAATTACATTTGAAGGAGAATTACCCTAGTATGCTTTCAAAATTATTTTAGGCTTCATAGAAAAGCATTGAATAATTTTAGGGAACAGCTCTCTACAGAAGAGCTCTTGATTTAGCTAAAAGAAAAAAATCAGTGCTTAATTGAGCAAGTCATTCAGAAAGATAATCCTACAAATACATTGGTTTATAAAGTCCTGCATAATATTGCAGGTGCCTTTTCATAGTGAGTTTCCTTAATTATAATTAGTAAGCCTGATTTACCTCATTCTGTGGAAGACTGAGCAGGTTTGGATTTTTAAGGCCTATTTGGACACCGCTTAGCAATGTTAGGTTCAGGAGAGCTTATGCAGTCTAGATAACATAGCAATTAAATGTGACTATGTGATGTTTCTGATTATCCTTTCTATTTTTAATAAACCAATTCTAGCAGAATAGAAAATTGAGAACTGTAGTAGTATATCAGGTCACGCGTAATACCTTTTAATTCACTTTTTTATATGTCACCTTTGAACCACAAGTATTTTAATTTGTTTCTGCGTGTGTGCACACACACGTGTGTATGTGTTGATTTTGGAGTGATGCCCAGAGTTTCCCAACTCACATTTGAGAACTGTACTGCTTAGGTGCTGTACAAACACAACTGCTGTTCATGTGAGGTTGTATTAATAGTCTTCCACCTGTAAAGCCAAACTTCTTGTTACGATTTTGGTTATAGAAGGCTGAGACGTGAAGCAAAATATAATTTTAGAAATTCCCTGTTACTGAAACAAGTTTCTTAAAAATATTATTTAAGTTTGTGGTTTTTTTTTTATTTGGATATCTCATGGAAGATGCAGGGGATGAAGAGCAATTCCATTTAATAGCAGAGTTGGTCAGGATATGTTTCCTTCAGTTGAGACAAAAATAATTAGTCTTTGGGTGAAGTTCAAGAAACAGAGTTGCATTTAGAATTAAAATAAGTGGTTTATCTACAGCATTAGTATCTAAAGAGGAGGCTTATACTCTCTGATTAAGGGATTGAAAGAATAGTAAGGTTACAGTGGTGGTGGGGAAGAAAGCAGGTAGAAGACTTCAAGGCTGTTGGATCTTCGGAGTTGCAATTAATGTTAACTGCAGGATTCATGCTGTATTTCAGTTGGAGTGCACTTTTTGCCTAGTTAACTTTTCCCATGTTGCTGGAAGTTGAGTTTGAGTTTCTATTCAGCTTGAAGAGTTATAGATAATATGATTTTTCCTTCTGTTATTTCTTTTAATGATGAATTGGAGGAATGAAGTAGTAGACTTCCTAAAATCATTACTCATTTTGATCATGTATTTTAGCATTATGTGTTTAGTATGCTTCATATTTGTCAAGGGAATAATTAATTGGCAGAAGATCAGGTTCACGAGTAGTTGTGCATGTCCTTGTAATAACTTTAGAAATTAGACTTAGAAATAGTCTAATTTAATAAATAAACACAAAATCAGCCTGTACATGCATGGTGTGATGCAGAAGGAAAGGATCCTCTCTGCCTCCCACTGTGATTTGTCGTACAAAGAATGAAAGCTTGCACACAGAAACCTAGCTGTACTCGTACCCTCAGCATCTACAACTATAGCTGAGATAAGGTTCACAAAACTAAGGATTAAGTGATTGAGGAGAGTGCAAGTTCAGTCCCAGACAAGGGCGGCATGGTAATGTACTCTCCTGTAAATCCAAGCCTTATTCACTGTTTCACTCTGAGGGCTCTCGGAGATCTTGTCAAAATGGTTTCTCAGGTAAATCCAAAATACTATTCTAAGGCAATGCTGCTGTCAACCTGCATGCACGTTAGTTGATGAAAGCAAAAATTCTTCAAAATACTGTTTGTGAGGGTTTTTTTCTGCTAAACGTGAGACACTAAATAAAGCTTTCATTCTAATCTTATTCAGGTATTTATCTGTCAGACTTGANTCGCACACATTTACATCGCACACATTTACATCGCACACATTTACATCGCACACATTTACATCGCACACATTTACATCGCACACATTTACATCGCACACATTTACATCGCACACATTTACATCGCACACATTTACATCGCACACATTTACATCGCACACATTTACATCGCACACATTTACATCGCACACATTTACATCGCACACATTTACATCGCACACATTTACATCGCACACATTTACATCGCACACATTTACATCGCACACATTTACATCGCACACATTTACATCGCACACATTTACATCGCACACATTTACATCGCACACATTTACATCGCACACATTTACATCGCACACATTTACATCGCACACATTTACATCGCACACATTTACATCGCACACATTTACATCGCACACATTTACATCGCACACATTTACATCGCACACATTTACATCGCACACATTTACATCGCACACATTTACATCGCACACATTTACATCGCACACATTTACATCGCACACATTTACATCGCACACATTTACATCGCACACATTTACATCGCACACATTTACATCGCACACATTTACATCGCACACATTTACATCGCACACATTTACATCGCACACATTTACATCGCACACATTTACATCGCACACATTTACATCGCACACATTTACATCGCACACATTTACATCGCACACATTTACATCGCACACATTTACATCGCACACATTTACATCGCACACATTTACATCGCACACATTTTTGCAGTACATATTTTCTGATTAAAAATGTGGAATACATTGTACTTAACAGTAGTTTTACTACTACATTGTAAACTTGTATCCCTGTGTTTCGTAGTTTTATGACTATGAATTCTAAAAATAGTAGGATTGCTTTTGGAGTTGTACTTTTACTGGAGATAAAAAAAAAAAATAAGTTCAGCTTGTCTTTTGGACATCTATAGTTCTATGCATAGGTCAGATAATGTATTTTTTCTTCAAAGGTTGTCTCCCTCACAATCCTCTTCAAGTTCTAGTAAAGTCGTAAGGCTGCGTTTGTGATGAAGGAATGTGAATTAGCACACTTCACTGAGGGCTCAATATAATAAGAATGTGGGTTGTGAGGAGTCCTCAGATACAACCTTCCAGGTTTGGGACTTCAGTTTGACCAGGGGCGCGCTCTCACTTTTCCCTTACGTGTGGTCTGACAGGCAGAGCAGCTGTAGGGGAATACAAACCTGTCTTTATGGATGTGGGGAATGTCAGCTCAATGCATGAGAACTGCTGTGAAGGACAAAAATTTCAACATCAGTAGGGACCGTAGTTTGTACCTTCATCTCACGTAGAAAGGAAAGAGATCTGATTCTGTTTAAATAGTTCCTGGAAAATAACTTTGCTGACCAATGAATGGTACAGTGGTAATGAATGTCATCTGTTCTCCAGATATTCCTCTGTTGCCTCATGTCCAAAAATACCTAAATTCAGTTCAGTACATAGAAGAACTACAAAAGTTTGTAGAAGATGACAATTACAAGTAAGTATGAAATGCTATAACTGACTGTAACTTATTACATAGTAGCTTTTATAACACAAAGCCTGTCACTTAAGATTGCACTTGTATCAGGGGATTGTGCGTATCAGATGTACCAGTTGCAAGTAATGAGGTTACAGCAGAGTCCTGTGCTCAAGACAATTTTCAGCATGCTGGATGGCATATGTCCTTCCTTTCCTGTGTCTGATTGCATCAAGCCCTAGCTTTCAGGTCTGGTCTTTTGATTTGATCTGCAGACCTCTTTGAGTGTTCACTAATGAAGACTCCATACTTCTGGCTGATATATAACACTGCTCAGTCAATAAGATGGATCCCATGATTGGAGACAGCTTAAGTAATTTTTCATCAGAACAAAGTCATCTGTGCATTCAGTCCCAAGTTCTTACTGTCTGTGACTTAAGGCTTCAACTTCCATATATATTTTTCACTTTCATTTTATATTTTTTTTCTTTGATTAGGTTATACAGTGTGAGTACAATGTAAACACTCGATTTTTGAGAGGCAAAATATTGTCCGTGTCCCCACCCATTCCTCCCAGCATACCACCTGAAACAGAGGTTTCCACTTCCTTAATTAAAAGATTATTACTGTATTAAGTGATTTGGCATCAAGCAAAACTGGGGGATGGAAATCTCTGGCATGAGACAGGAGCAAGCCCTGAGGATAGGAATAAACCAAAAGCAAATCTGTTGCACATGAAGAAGGTTTTTGTTCATTGGCTGATCTGCTTGAGGAGGTTCCCCACCCATTCCCATCCTGTCTGCCTGGGAATTTTGTCACCTCAGTTGTGTTGAATTGATTGCTTGTGTAGCTGTATTCGAATGGTGGGAGGGTTATGCACGCTAGAGGAACAGATACGCTTTACCGTTTAATAGCCATAATTTGGATTTACTAAAAGGTAGCAAATGAGGACCCCTCAGTTTATGTCAAAGAACAGTTAACGAGGGCTCAGACACTTGGCTTCCCTTCTAAGATTTGTAAATTGTTCTCTGCATTTTCGTATGCAAGCATCAGGCTTTACCTTCTTGCTGAAACCTTCTATAGCCTGATTTTGAAAGTATTGCTTGCTTATCACTGAGACTAAAGCTCTGTGATCAAACATTTGGAAGAAAAAAAACAACCCAAACCCAAATTTAACTGCAGTGTCTGCTTCTTAGAGGCATATTGTTTTCATGAATTCCATGCTCCACCTTGCTCCACCTTACTCCGCCTTCCCTAGGCAGGACTCCTTACTAGTGGGAATTTTATTGCTGAAGGAGCTACAGTCTCTTCATCCTGTACAACCCATGTTTTGATAGCAGGGAAATGAATGGAGACAATTGCACGTAATGCAGAAACACGGCCGCTATTCAGAAAGTCTGGTTTTACACCTGTAGGTTTTGTATGTCTCCAAACTGAATCTTTTACTGGGGAGAAGTGTATTTTGAAGAACTATTCTTACTATTAGTGACTATTTTGCTTTTTATTCCCTAAGGTGTCTGCAAAAAGACTGAAGTTAAGAGAACGGCCATTGTGACTTGAATACATCAATTTCCTTCCTAAAGGATTTTATTTTATTTTAAAAAAATTAATATTAAAATTTTAATGAGTCATTGCTAAACTGCCTGGGGATGGGAAGGAGAGGAGCTGTCAAACTTCAAACTTTTTCTTCCCAAAATTTAGTAGATGCTTTTCCAACCCTGCGAATTTCAGTTTCTAGTTCTGCAAACTGTGTGGACAATAAATGCTTGATCTTCCTGGAGTTCTCTGCTCCTGGAGTCTGCCCTCTTTGTGGTGCTGTTGGAAATGGCATTAAAAAGTGCCTGTTACAGAAAAAAAACTTGAATTATGGATGCAGTCAAATTGATAATGTATTTTCCAAACTGCAAAATACGGATTTTGGCTTTTAGACCAGTAAAGACAAAAGGCTTGGCCCAGCTCACTAGCTCACTCACTTTATAGAAAACTTTAAAATATGAAGAGTAGCAAGTATAAATATTTTAGCCAAGGTAGGGTAGCAGTTGTATACTTTCTATTCTTCCCAGTTTTTATGCTAGAGTAGTGGTATCTGTGCTGAGTTTCACGTTTCTGCTAGCAGTCCCAGGATCATGTAGGTCCTGGCTTACGTGTGGCTGTGTTTTCCCTGGAGGGTGATGCCAACACTGGGCGATGGCCTCTTCCCCTGTTCTTTCTAGAGTGTGACTTTGCCCCACCTTGTTAACAGCTCTCTTTGAGCTTTTGCTCACAGAGTGTGAAGATGGCGACTGGTGGTTGTTTGGCTGCTTGTGTCTGGCTGTGCCGGGCTCCCTGGTGCAGAAGAGGTTGCAGGGCTCTGCTGTAGCCAAGGTTTTGCTGTTGAGTCTGGTCCTCTTTCAGCATGGTGTTGCAAACCTGTCCTGGTCTATACGAACCAAAGCAGTAGACGCATTGACTACATTATGCCCTAGCATATAGTTTTGTGAATCCTGGGCCCTGTTGCAGTAGTAGGGTTTTTTCCACCCCCNGCGAGAGTAGGTTTTTTCCCCCCCCCAAAAAAAAAAAAAAAAAAAAAAAAAAAGAAAAAAAAAAAAACCAACAAACCAAAAAAGAATGTTTGGAAATAGTGTGTGCTAAAGATAACTGTGCATGGTTTGTATTAACTTTATAGTGTTTCTTGCAATTATAACAGGCAGCTTTCCATTGTAAATTTTAAAATATAAAACTTCAAAAACTTACATGCTTCTATTTCCTGATAAAGTAATTTTTAATGCTTCTTTAATGCAGACTTTCATTAAAGATAGAACCAGGGACCAGCACCCCCCACTCTGCTGCTTCCAGAGAAGATTTAGTAGGTAAATGCTTAATAAATGTGAGAAGACTTGAGGTTGTCAAATGCATTATTTTTGAGTTGTGAACATGAAAAATATTTGCCTGAGGCTAATAAAGAAGTGTGAAGTATAAACACTGTATATTTGTAATAAAAAGTCTAAAGATGATCTGTAAAGAAATTCTTTCAAGGAATTGAGTCAGTTTTTTAGGTTCTTGTATGTATTGTGGCACTAACTTGTTAGTGTCATTTGGGGTGAAGAGCTATTAAATATTCATTCTTTGTTGTGTCTAGACAGAAGGGCTTTCATACAAACTTTTCATGGTATAATATGCTTCCAAAAATTTACGTTATTTTTCATCAATGCCAAAAAGTGGTTGAAGGCAGGAATTTCAAAACATAGAATCAGTGGGACTGTTTAATGTCACTAGCTAATGCAGCAACCTTTGGGACTTACAAAATACTTGTGACTAGGTGATCTGTTTGAAATAAGTGTGTTTATTTTTAATTCTGTGCAAAAACCCTAAAGTATAGTTTTTTAAATTATCATTACGAGTATATAAATGAGTTTTATTACAGGCTCTCTCTTACAAATTGAGTTTAGGAAGTTTTGTGCAACTCTTCCACAATTTTCTGAGAAGTAACCCTGACAGTAATTCTAAAATTACTTGGGAGTAATGTCTTTTTTGTTCCCAGGCTCTGAAGTCGGAGCGTCTCCACAAAGTGGACGGAAAAATGTTGCAGCTGAAGGAGCCTTGCTACCACCAACACCCCCTTCACCTAGGAACCTGATACCGCATGGGCACAGGAAATGTCACAGTCTGGGATACAAGTGAGCATTTTATTTAACCTGAGAATCCTTAGCTTTGTGATGTATCATCTTCCAATACAAAAGCTTTGCTTTTAAAAAGTAGCATGATTTGTACACAGTATTTCACTTAGAGACCAATTTGTGGCAAGAGACCAAGCTCAGAACTATAATGGTTGTATCCCAACCAAAGAGAATTGGTCAAAATAGGAAGACTGTGGCTGTTACAATGATAAGAATAGCCCATGAGTTAGTCAAAACAGGCTCTTTCTGAATGACAGAACTATCCATTACAGCAACTCAATGCCAGTGTAATTCTTTCAAATACAAACTGAAATAATTGTTTTATTGGTATTTTTATGATGAGACCTCCTTTGTTGACTTTCATATAACTTTGTATAGTAACAGTTTCAGGGTTTTTTTCTATATAGATGTACTTCTAATTAGTATCTTGATCTTTGTATCATCAATTGCCTTGTCATCCTTTCAAAATGCAAGATTGTAGCTATTCAGTAATTCATCTCTTACATTGTGTAAGTTTACCTTTAATGAGCTAGAATGCAATGCTAAAGTTCAATTATGTGTTGTAGTAAGACAAAAATACCTTAGGATATTGAAAGTAATTTTTAAAGTACTCCTGACTTTCTCTTTGCTCCAAGAGTGCTGTGCAGTTTTAAGACCAGCAATTCTTATAGATAATATAGTTTGTAATACAGATAATACAGTTACTTATGACTTGAGCCATGATTTAGTTTGGTATTTGGAACACACTACATGCAATCCTTCAGGGTGTCAAAGCAAGAGCTTTTGAAATGTATCAAGAAAATGTTGCAACAGTCTTATCCTGTTCATTTCCAGTTTCATACACAAAATGAATACGGCTGAATTTAAAAGCGCAACATTCCCCAATGCAGGACCAAGGCACCTACTGGATGACAGCGTCATGGAGCCTCATGTTCCATCCCGAGGGCAAGCAGAAAGCTCCACCCTTTCTAGTGGAATTTCAATAGGTAGGAACTGTAAACATACCTGTGCAGTACATGGTCTTTTAATAAAGATTTAAGCATGATTGGTTGGCAATTGTACAAGCAGTGGTACTGTTCTAAAATAAAAATTCTATTTTAGAACAAACTTGAGAAACATAGTTGGAAAAGGGCAGCATAATTTATACAACATGAACTACATGCTGAAAAATTATAAAAAAGCAGATTTTATTTTTAATATCTCCTTTAACGATACAACCACTGTTACTCCGCTTCTTCCTTGATGGGGATAGTGGGAAGCTCAGGGCACTGTTTCCTACTTATCCCTCCCCAGCCCCCAATCAATCCAAATTAAAAATGTCTTGTGGTATGATTTCTATTTAAAATTCCATATCAAATTGACAGGGAGAACTGTAAAGTGCTGACAGTCTTTAAGACGGTAATTTGTAATTACTCCTTAATTTTGTCGGGAGTAAATAGCAATTTAACTTTCATGTACTTCAAAATGTTAGAATCAACTTCATTTTGGTAAGTTACTGATCTTCAAATATTTAGGGTGTTCTTATTTTGAAAACTTCTGCTTCCTGAGTTTCTTATGTGTCAGCAATTGCTCTTTTCTCCTATTACACACAGATCCTTAAAGTGGAGGGAGAGCAGGGCAAGTGCCTCCCAGATCCACCTAACTAGGGTTAGGTGCAGCTAGGGTTGAGAAATGGAACCTCTCTCGCAGTTCTTTTTTTCAAAATTATGATCTTATAGAATTTGATGTTATTCCATATTTATGTAATACAGGATTTTTATAGTGTTACGCATTTCTTGGATAACTTAATTTTAAAAAACGGTTTTGCTTTTTAGCTCTCCTGGAGAGAAGCAAGGTCATACAGTTTCAACTTATGCTGTTTTCAGGAGCTGCTCATGTATTTTCTTGAGGAGAAGGACATATTCTGAGCAAACATTAAATATAATTTTCATATGGAAAAAGTCAAATATCTAGAGACAGTAATTTTAAAAAAAATTATGTTGTTAAATAAATCTGTGGATTTAGCTTTGACCAAAGTAGTTTGAACCTGTTCATATCAGGCAGCTTCCACTAGTAAATGTGCATTGTCTTGCTCCGTTTTTCTACAGGCTCTCTGGCAAAAATGGCAAAGTTTGCCATTTCAGGATCATCCAGCAGAAATGGTACTTCTTATCAGCATACAGACAGCTTGCATTCTCAGGCATTGCCCAGTACAGGAGATTAAAGCTTCTCATGCATCTAACTACCCTTCGAGTGCCGTCTTCTCAGCATTATGCCGGATTTAGGGGAAACAGACTTTTGTCACTTCTGTTGAGATGTAGCATTGCCTTTTTCTCAGTGCTGTCTTTTACTGATGTTTTCTGTCTAAATATCTAAGAAACTTCTCTGCATTTGATCCTTTTTCCAGAGTAAATTATTTATTTGCCTCCATTAGAGCCTAGCAGGGCAGGTTTGCCAGAGCTGATAGTCGGTTTTTCATGAGATACAACTAAGAACCAGTCACAGAATACCAGTGACCAGAATACAGTGTTTCCCTTCTTTGTCTCATCTCTGAATTTTTCAACTCTTTTCTCTTGCTTAAGCTCAGGCATGACCATATCAACTTGATGTAGTCACCCTTACAAGTTGGAACAAAATTGCCACTTAAGAAGACTTGTAAAACAGCAACCTTATGCATTTTGTGTAAGATCAGCATTTGTGGTTAGAACTTCCCTGCTCCTATTCTCTTCCACCTCCAGCCTCCCCATACTCCATTACTTTAGTTTTGTCAGTGTTTTGACAGTGTAGCATCATTATTACTTTTGCTGCTTCTTGATTATGAAAATTTAAATGACACAAAAGATTATTAGAGGTGCTAGAAATACGTATGGAGGAAGAGAGTAAGTTCTGGAGGCTTGCAGTATCTATTACTGAAGAGCTCTTGGAAATGTAAGTTGTCTGGCATTCTGTACTGCTGCTTCAGCAGGATTTAAGGAAGTAGATTGAAGCTGCTAAGTTCCTTCATCATGTTTGAAGTAGTCTGTTTGCTCAGTACTTGGAAATAGTACAGTCACTGCAGCAGAGAGGAGGTTTACGGTATTCTACGACACAACTTCAAAAGACGGTCAAGAAAACTTCTGAATGTGTGTACTGAAAAGAGCGTTATTCCTCACCTTGCCCATAAATGTGGACTTAAACCTGTTGCTCTAGAAACCAGACTACCTTTTCTTAGATATAAGCCTATATAGGATTTAACTTTTTGGATGAGTGATCTCACTTCAAAACATGGACAATGTTTCTGATAGGCCAGCACCTTGAATCCAACCTTAAACATGACTGTAATAGTACTTGAAATCACTCTTGTGTTTTGTGGGCTCAGAGGTGTTCAGTCATTTCCAGTCCTTTCATATTGGAGCATCTGATATAATCTTCCTCTACATCAAGTATCAAAAAAGCATCAATGTAACAACAGTGTCTATAGGATGTTTGTGTGCAGCACAGTACTGTTATGATGCTTTATCTAAATTCTTAGAGCATGTGAATTGGTGCTTTTTTTTTTTTATATCAGGCCTCATGTCTGAGTCACCTTTGCTGTTAACAGATTGCTATAGTCTGTTTACAATTAAGTAAAGCAAGTTATAGGCATGTTACGAAGATTCATCAGAGTACTGTTTCTTTTTCCACTGGTGAACAAACCACCTTCTTCAGATACATAAGGACTCTTGCACTTGGATTTCTTCAGTTATCTGTCTGAGAGAAGCTTTCAGTCTGTGATAAAGAGATCAGTTACAGCAACATCACTAGGTCTGAGATTCATGGCTGCGTGAAATCCTGTTCTGCATATAAACACATTAAAACTGAGCAACAGTTGATCCAGCAGTGTGTGTGTCTAAACTAAAAATAAATATTTGAGTGGTGATGGACAATTTTGATTGTGTTGTGCTGGGAAAAACTGATGATCTATTCTGGGAATGGTGAATAGCATACCAAAATTTTTACATAAGTGTGATTAATCTTTCAAATATGAAGGATACACTAAGTGTGTATTTTTCTTTGTAATGAGGGATTTCTAAAGCAGCAATGCAGAAAGTGACCCAGGTATGGGATTTCTGGAAAATAGTCCTATCTGTAACATGAAAACCACGGTCGGAGACCTTTATCAGATTCCTTTCTTAATTTCAGGGTCTGGGGGCTGATTGTGTACATTCAACTTATTCTACAAAATCTTAGAACTGAAAAAAATTGAAGATATAGCCCCTGTTATACTAATGCCTTGTGCTTGGGTCAAAACAGTTCTTGTTCCTAGAACTATGAGGCTGTGTTCAGCAGGGTTTATTATGCTAGAGTAAGGGAGACGTACATCTCGTTCTGTTGCCGTTTTACCTATGTTATATAGGTGCTTGTTATCAGAACAAAAGTGAGAAATCTTTTTTCCAGCAGTGCTGAGGCTATCCTAGTTAGAAGGAAGAAACACTTGACCAGTCATATATACAGTATCAGATGGGAAATGTCCTCTTGAATTCAGGAATGTAACAAGAGGAAATAATCTCTTCTAAATTTTAGATGTTCATAATTTAGACAGCTGCATTTGAGCTCGTCATTTGGAGCCCTTTATAATTACATAGAGAATTAAGATCTTCAAGGATATGATTAATTTCATTCTTAGGTGGGTTATGATTCATTTAATTCTTAGAACCCTCACTATTTGCTACCAGTAAGTCTTAAAGCTACAGGATAATTTAGTTCTGCAATCCCTCCATTTTGATGAGATCACTGTATATACTTTCAAAAGAGCAAGCTTGCCCTTCTGAGGTCTAAGCACTGAGGTCTAAGGTTGAAGGAACCATCTGAACACTCTCACCAGCTCTTCTTCTCCATGTATTTACTTGCTCTGACCTAAAAGTAGGATAAATTAAGATGCTTTTACTTTGATTGTGGTTCGACTCAGAAATTGCATGAAACTTCCTTTTATTCATAAGATTAATTTTTTTAAGAATACGTTTTTCTAATACTCTCTGATTTTCATATACTTTTAAAGTATTCTGTTCTTGCGTAAGTGTGCTCTTACGTATCTCTGCAGCAATGTTCAGCTCACTTGATTAATATTCTCAGAAGTTTTGTATTTCCAGCATTTCTTATGATTTGGTTCAACTGCATTACCGAATTTTTTTCTGAAGCTGAATTTGTTTACAAGGGCTAATTGTCCAAGTAATTCTGTAGAGGTAAAGGGACAGTGTAAAATAGACCCCTCTTTTCATATATTGTTTCTGTGTGGTATTTCTTCTCTTATGCCACTGGATGCAAAGTAATTTTGCTTAGGAGGGTGTTTTTTTAAGGGTGCATTCTCACATGTATGCCACTTAAGAATAGGTGTTAAAGTATGAACACAGAAATACTTGGCTGAAATTGAGAATGTAATTTTAGGTGTTTAAAAATTCGAAGAAAACACATTTATGGATTATGTTTGTAGCGGTGTTGGATGCAAGTTCTGTTCTAACTTTGGAGTGTTTTCTTTTTCAGGCTATCTTTATTCTTCTGCTTATTTTTCCTAATCTACAGTGAAAACTCTCGAAAAAACGAAGGCTATTGAAAATTTACCTTAATTTGTGTGTTCCAATCACTTGAGAATAACTTGAGCCTTAAATCTAATGCAATCAGAGAAATTAATGCTGCAAAATCAAAGAAAGGTATTTTAAATCAGTTTGAATTAGTGTAAGAAAGTGCCTTTATAAGAACAGTACATTTTCAAACCGAAACTGGCATGAGATGGATACAAGAATATCAGCATTTTAATGAATTCCTCTTTTAAGTCACCATCTTGAAGAACTTGAATTCTACAAGGGATTATGTTTCTCTTTAAATAAATGAAGTATAGGTGTAGGTATACAGTGTATGCATTTACTTTCAGGGTTTTGGCAGCCTATAGAGCAGGGACGAACTCTACACAGCCAGTGTTTGTTTGATTCCTTTCCCTGTAGTGTGCTGTTCAGGTGTTTAGGATGCTGAGTCATCAGCAGTCTGTGTTAGAAGATCAAAGTTCAGGTAGAGTTTCAGACAGAAGAAATACGTATTTTAATTTTTTTTTTAATCTTCCTATTAAACAAGTACATAGATGTCTCTTGCCCTAGATGTGAATACCCCATTTTGCTATTGTTTACTACTAGTTTAGTGATAGGGTAAATATAAGAGCTGTATAATACTTTAGGTTAAAAATGCACGTGTAGATGCCTGGATTTGAGAGGAGAGGGATATACAGGAGTTTTAGTACCCCATTTCTTCCTGAATCCTTATTAGTATTGTTTGGTCCAGGGCATACGCCTGGGAGTTTTTTGTGATGAATGCAGCTGTACAAAACCCCTGTTTCTGCCCCATCTTTATCTTATTTGGTTATTTGCCTTCGTTAGATTTCATGATGAAAGTCATTATCAATGATGGTATTAGATGTTTGTTTGTGTTGATTCTCTGGCAGCATATTGCTTGAGTTGTTTGCCAGTCTTTGCACCATTCTTATTTGATTAACTAGCAAGCCAAAGTTGAGCTAATTAAACTTTATTGTGCAATATTTAAGTGGTAATGAACTAGCTCAAATACACATGAGGGTTTTCAGTATGGTCATAGACTCAAGGCAGAACATAAATTTTAGGGCATGAAGTCCATCTCCATGATGTTAGCTGTGCTACAGCAATTGATGTTCAGGTCTCCAGACCAATCTTTTTCTGTTTTCACATTAGAATTTCAAGCTCTGTCAGGTCAGTCACCAGCTATAGTGACTGCAACTCTGGAAACACTGTGTAACTGGAGCCAAGAGAGTGTCAGTTGCAGATTTGAGAAGGGGAAAAAATTTTTAGTCTGAGTACTTTTTAAACTCTTTGGGGTTGGTTTGTTTATATTAACACCTGTTTAACTTTAGGGACTAACTTCTGGACAAAGGAAGCCTGTGTTAAAGGTTCTATATCCTCAGACTTTCAGCAGTGTGAGTGGATGCCGTGACTGGGGGGGGAATGGGTACGCAATGGTATAGTTATTCCCTATCACATACCTAGGGACCTAGCCTTCACGCTGTTTGTGTGGCTGTAGCATAGACATGTGTATGCATATCTACAAATGTGAACAGAATATTCACGTCTGTATTCAGCTGCAGTGCTGGAGCTCTAGAGAGGGCTCTGGGGAGACCTTATAGCAGCTTTCCAGTACCTAAAGGGGACCTACAGGAAAGCTGGAGAGGGACTCTTTTTATTAGGGACTGTAGTGATAGGATAAGGGATAACGGTTTTAAACTGAGAGAGGATAGATTTAGATTAGGTATTAGGAAGAAATTCTTTACTGTGAGGGTGGTGAGACACTGCAACAGGTTGCCCAGGGAAGTTGTGGATGCCCCATCCCTGGAAGTGTTCAAGGCCAGGCTGGACGGGGCTTTGAACAACCTGGTCTAGTGGGAGGTGTCCCTGCCCAGGGCAGGGGGGTTGGAACAAGGTGATCTCTAAGGTCCTTCCAACCCAAACCATTCTATGATTCCCTGTCTAAACAATCCTGAAACTTCTCAGATAATCATTCGCACAGTGGAAAAAAAATTTTTCCAATTGCTGTTACTCCTAAGACAGGAAAAAACCTTCCTGTTTGTAGGTAGTAAAGATAAACACAACTTCGATTTTTGATTTTTTTTTTTTAAGTCCTGTACAATAATTTTTTTATTTTGTTAGCATTAAAGAAAACTAGGAAGACAGTGGTTTGTGTCAAGTGGCTTCTTACACAAACCCAAAACTTGTGTAGGACATTACTCAATAGAAAGGTTTTATACTACCTAAGATGTGTTATTAAGTTTAACCTGAAGACCTGCTTGAGGTTGTTGGAAAAACTCAAATATTGAGTACGTAGTTGAGAAGAATTTAAGAAGGTGATACATTTTTAAAGTACTGAATGAATGAAACATTTCCAGTTGAGGTGATAGTCAAATAGTGCACCTAATGTTTAAAAAGAATGTGGCTAGGCATCTAATTTTCAGTAATTTAGTAACAGTTCCTTCCACCTCTGTTTTGTTTCGGAAGGAGGGATGTAATGTATACTCTTTTGTTTTCTGGGAAATGGGTTTTCTTTAGTATCAGAACTTTTGTTGTGCAAAAAATCTTTTCGAGTTTTTTAGAATCTAAAAAAAATCCTGTTACAGATATTCTACGTAGATGTTAGAGGGCTAGTCAAATGCTAAAATTCAACCTTTTCCAAGTTTTTGTTACACTTTTTTAAAACGTGTATGAGCCTCAATATAAATGTTAAATCAATAGCTGTGATGTTTGGCCCACTTTTTTCTAAATTAACGTTGCTTTTAAAAGTGTAATTCGCAATTTCTGTATAGATTAAACTTTTAAAATGAAACTTTTGTTTATGAATCCCCCAAATTTGTTTAACTTTTGTAACTGTACTGATACTGTAACAAGGATTATCACTTTCTGAAAGATGACATTTCAGCTCTTTTTGCTCTACATTGTTATGCATTTTTTTAAAAGCAACGCTAGCTTTTAAACGTTTCTGTAGAGTACTTAGTACAGTGTTTGAAATATAACATTCTTAGCCAAGCTAATGCAGTTCCTATCAAAATGTCATTTCAGATAAAATTTTAGTGTATCAACCTATTTTTAAAGATTAAAAAATACTTCATAATACGGTATCGTTATTGGGTTCTAGTTATATGGGTTTCTATCACGTGGGCCTCAAGCAAGTAAATCTCTAGTCATATTGAAGTTGCACTTCTTGTTAATATAAAGCTAAATCTATGCAGCAATAAGGAAATAAACAAGACTCTAATTGTCCCTAATAACTTCCGTGTTGTCTGGGTGATTAGGGCAAACAGGGATTACTGCACCACTTTGCGGAACACACTGCTTCAGGTAGCAACAAGGAAAATTTAAATTTACATGCAAGGAAAATTTATTTCATGTGCAGGTTGTGAAACACAGTAACAGGTTGCTCAGAGAGATCGTAGACACTGCATCTTTGAATAACGTGACTAGATGAGACCCTCAGCAATCTGATCACCAAGTTAGGTTTGAGTAGGATGTTGGACCAGATGACCTCCCAAGGTCCCTTCCAGCTCAAATTATTAAAAAATTCAGAAGTAGGCTCACTGAACAAATAGGAGAGGTTCTCTATTTGGACAGATCTGGATCAGACCTTCTTTGAAATATTCCAGGACCTGCCATTCTGGACTACTACATTTGCTTAGAATAATGTAGTCGGTGCCTTAGTTTGATGCAGGTGCACGTGATAGTAGCATCAGTTACTCACTGCCTATTCATGCCAGTCTCTTATTTGTGCACCTTCATGTTTAGATGGCTCAAGCAATTCACTCTTGTCTTTGTAACAGTCCAGGATGCTAGATTCCCTTCCTTGAGAAATCACCGTGCTGAGAAAATGTCATGCCTGAAACCTACCTTTCTAATTGTCATTCCACCTGCTGAAAGGATTACAGAACTTTAAGATCTTGTTATAAGATAGTCTACTATAAACAGTCTTCCTCAAAGACAGTCAGCGGGAAAGTCTTATCCAAAATACCAGCTTAAAGTTCTCTCTGAATTTCTGTTACATCTGATTCTGTCGTTGTATCCCTAAACCACACTACTTATTTGTTTGAAGAGACTTTGCCTTGCAGAGAGTGCAGCTGTGTTTTTGTTTGGCTGGAATAAATCGTTGAGCTTTTCATTGTGATGTGGATGTGGAATTTGCTGAAAATAGTAAGTGACAGTTATTTCTTCCAGCTTTGTTTTGGGATTTTGCAAAGACTTTTACTGCAACAGCAGGCTCCATATGGATAGGTTACTCCAACTGGTTACTCCAGTTTTGCCTGGGACACTTCATGTGGTATTCCTGTATAAAAGCGCGTAGAACAGTGTGGACTTCAGTCCACACATTCTCTTACTTTTCCATGGTGCAGGTCAGATGTAAACTGTGCCAAACAGAACTTCTGATTATTTTTATAGTCACCTTTTTTGTGGCACCAGAATGTTTGCTGATAGATTAAATTTGTGCAGACAGTCCCTTGAAGTCAGAGCACTTACTCAGCAGCAATAACTGTGGCTTTTCGATACGTTGTCCTCACAGCTACAGAGGAAGTATAAGTCACAGAAGTATAAGTAACTGTACTTTTCTTTTATGGGCAAGCTACCTGGTGCTGTAACCTTTTAAGCAGTCGAATGCTTAAGGATCAATGAACTGAGAATGTAAGTACTACTTTGGGATTAGGACTAGATGACCAAGATCCAATTAAAGGTTTAAAGGTGCCTTCCAACTCAAACTATTCTATGACTCTACTAAAATTTTAAGGATGCTTTTAGAAAATTAGTCACCTGTTTAAGTATTGTACTCCCCTTCTTGCAGACCTTTATGTCTAGCTTAGGAGCCAGTAGCTCCAGTGGAGCATTGCTTTTATATGTCTCTTAGCTTCTTCCACTATACAAGTCCCTTTTACAATAAGGTTAGTGTGAACCAGGTTAGGACCTTCCTTTAGGAAAGGTTCAGGATAAACTGAGACAAAATTATCTAGTATCCCTTAGAGATCATGTTAATGTGAGGATGTTGAGCTAATGCTTGGAAAAGAGGCGTCTAAGTTGAGTTGGCTGACAGATAAAGGCATGTATTTTCTCTTGGATTTTGCACAGAGAGAACTTCAGTCCATGCTGAGATTTTCATAGCTCTTGGCTGAAATTACCTTGCTGTGTGTGAATTTTTATTGCCTTCATCTTTACTCCGTGTTTACTCAGTGGACATCCAGATTTACCTTTGTACAGATTATCGTTGTTATTCAGGGCACCACTGTTCCCTGCTGATTTTCTGTGTAAAATTACAGGGAACCTTTGTTTCTCTGTGGGAACCCTTAAGTAAGGTGCACTGATTCTGATTTTTTTTTTTTTTTATTTTGGTTTGCCTGAAAATGACTGTAAATCAATTCTTCCTTTTATGTATGGGTATTCAGGAGGCAGAGCAAACGAGCTGTCAAATTAAAGTACCAAAAGGTGGGCTTTTAGCAGTGACTGACGTTGAATTAGGCTGAAACTTGAGGGGTAAGCGTTGTCTGGAGCCAAAAACACGTTTTGGCTTGAAGTGGAGGGCAAGGATTGTAGCTGGCATAGGAAGCTGGTCTGGGCTGAAAGATGAAGACAGCAGCCAAGACAACAGCTTGAACATTGTTTGTAGTACAGTTAGTAACTGAAGTTACCAAGTTCTGTTAATAGTATTTGTATATTGATATGTGTTTACAGATTTTTAACAATATTAGAGGTGACACTACCTTGTTTCTGTATTTAAATATTAATTTTCAGACTGATGAGATTTACTATAATTGTAAAGTTAGTATGTTATTTATGGGCCTGCCATAAGTGGATGCATCAGATATTTGAATTTTGTGTTTTTCTTCTAGTCTCCATGTTTAAAATAAAATACTTGCAGTAACATTGGATTACTTTGTGATTACCATGTATGACTTCATAAGGAATTATGTAAATAAGTGACTTTTCTTTTTAAATGCATGTTGTGTTAATCAGACAAATCCGCATTTAGGATGTTCTTTAAATCTTGAAAATGCCTTTCCTATTTATTAGTGCTCCTTTTCTTCACCTTAATGTGCACCTAGACCTAGTCCCTTCAGATCTCTACCTCAGTTTGTGAAATTCCTGAAGCAAATCACTTAAGTTTTTTCACTGTAGTATTTTAGTGTAGTATTTTTTACACATTTAATCTTAAATATTCTGAGGAGAAACAGACATAATTGAAATAGATGGATTGTAGATGATGAATTAAAGTATCATTCATTCTTACCTCTTTCAAGGTAGCAGTGATGGTTCTGAACTCAGTGAAGAGACTTCCTGGCCAGCATTTGAAAGGTAAGAAAAATTGCCACTCAAAACCTGCATTTCTCTATTCAGACATATACACTTGCAATCTCTCGCTCAGTCCTGAAAATGGCGCTTTATTTTAGTGATCTAGAGATCTTCTGTATGTAAGAATATTAATGAACTGTAGTAAGTACACTGGGTCTCTTAAAGCAGCAGAGAAGTACCTTCTGCTCACAAGTAGTTAATAGGGCTTTTGTCTAATTGGGTGCTTACTCATTGCACACATTCTTCTAAATAGCTCCATCAGACTACTATTAAACCCCAAATAATTTTTCTGGTTTTATATATGTGTATATCCTGTGTATGCTATTCATGTGACCTATCTGTTTTACATTTTCACTTTCCCTGAGATATCATCCATTCTTAGTCCCTTTGTTCTTGTTATTGACATGGTCACTTGTTTTGTCTCTCCCATCTGCTCTTCGCTTCATTGTTAATGGGAAGGCACAGTAATGCCCCTTGCTAATGCCTGATTTTGTGGTTCAGAATTAATATCCTACTCCTTATCCAAATACCTGCTCAGGTGACATTGACCACTTCAGTCCTTTCCCATGTTGTATTTGAGAATGTGGAAAAAGACTAACAGCTGTAGTTTAATATAGTAAAAGGTGGAAATTTCATCTTCCCACAGCTCAGTAAGATGCATGATACAGTGCATAGTTTGCTTCTATAATTCAATTTTGGGTAATCGATCAGCTTCAGAGTTGCCATGGATGACTTTTTCTACCATGCTTTGAAGACGTTTCATAGAAATTTTTGTCAAAGCACTCTCTCTTTATAGTTGGGAACTTTTACTACAAACCTTATATTCTGCTGAATTCATTGAAGCAGTTGAAGTTCTGTGTTACTTTTTGGAAGAAATCTTTGACAATATCTCAGTGCTAAAGGTGAACTCTTTGATATTTCATGCTATAAATATGATTACAGACATGAGGATATGCCCTTATGATTCTTTTATGTAAGCAATAAGAACATTCCATATGAGCATAAAAAGAAAATTGGGTCAGAAAGAAAATCTGTAACTTGTATGTGCTCAGTGATGCAGCCCGCAACATTCAAAAGGTGGTGGTCTTGGTTTTCCTTCCCTGTTGCATCACGGAATTAATCAAGTTCAGGTTGTTTCTCAAAGACAAAGAGTTATGTAGCAAAGCCTTAGACAAAGTGGTGAACTGAGTGCTCTTACCTTAGGTACCATAAGAAACTTAAAATTTTAGTAAGGTTCAGGCTTAAGCTCTCTTAAGCATTTTTAGAGAATGGTGACACTCTCCAGAGCTGTGTGGACTTCTGAGACAAAACAGAGGTTTTTCAGCCTTGTCGTAATGAGAACTGGCCGGCCCAGACGCCCCCCAGTTAAAAGGTTTGCTCCATGTCCAGTTACGTCAGAAGATTCCTTCTCCTGCAAATTCCACTTGCCTTCAATACTTTCCTCTTTCCTGAGAGAGCTCTTTGGGAACTCTGAAGTTGCATGCTTTTGAGGGCGAGTTCTCTTGCCTGCTTCCAGGGAGAGTGATTGGGTTCCTTACAGACACTTAAAACATTATCTGTGAAATTCATAGAGATACACAACAACCTTGTGTCTGTTCCTGGAATTATAAGATGATGAAAGCATGTTTTGGCACTTAATTGATAATACACTGAAATGCAAGTGTTAAATTTTAAGATAACTAGAGAGGGCATCTATCTAGTTTTGGTCTGTACAGTGAGTTTCCGTTCTTATAAAAGACTTTTTAAGTGAGGGAGAAGCATTAGTTTGCTACTGGCAAAACTGGGACGCTTCCAGTGTTATGAATGACTACTTCCTACACAGTGCGAGTGGGAATTCAATGTTCCCCAGTGAATTAGGGACAGGATCTTTAGGTAGGAGGGCTTAAATCTGCATAATATACCTAACAGGAAGTAATTAGATACTCCACACACAGATTCCCCCAGGTAACAGAAGGAATTGTATTAAATGTTCCTGACCGTCCTGATGTTGTTAACTGGAAAATGCGGAAGGGATGATAACTAGAGTCACTGATTGGTTGTTTTTTTTTTTTTTTAAGAGCAACAGAAACTTAGTTTTAACCTTGAGTAAGAGCTTTCAGAAATGGCGTGTCCCTCTAGGCTAATCAAAATTACTTGAAGGACTTTAATTCCACCTCCTGACAGTTATATCATGCTAAGGGCAGTATACTAAGTGACACTTCAGTCTCATTGGTTGTCATCCTGAGTGTCTCTGAAATAGCTTGAATGCAAGAGTGATAGCCTCCTTGTTATGCAAAAAAAACAAGCTTAAAGGTAAGAAGAAAACGTATTTAATTTGCATGCAAAATATACGTACACACAAATATACAGCGTATCTTACGGTTTTCTTTCCGTCATGTTAATTATTGTTGTATTTGTCTGTATCTTCAATATATTTTTTTAAAAAATAATTAATAAATTCAAAGATATCAGTTATGTTGAAAAACAAATGATGGCATATTCTCGGATAGATTAGTAGAAGGTAATTCTTTAGTATCTTTTTGATAATTCTTCCTGCAGCAAAGGCAATAGTTTGAGCTGGTTTAAAAGCAAGCAAAAAACCCCAAAACAAACAAACAAAAAAAAAACATTCTTGTTTAATGCTGCTGACCTTTACTGTGTCCCTTCTTTAAGACTGTTTTGTTTGCCTGTTGTATGCTACTCTGAGTTCAGATTGAAACATGACATTGCTACTTGTTTAGGTTTCCTGTTATGAGAAATACAGCCCTGTCCACCTAATAGAAAGCCCCTCTCACAGGTGACAGATTTGTTAGATTTATACCATGTAGGAGATTTTGCTTGTAAAATTCTCAGTCTTGCCCTTAACTGCCTGCTTCTGCAGAATTAGAGCTGATGTTCAGTCTTTTTTGCATAATCCAAGCAAAAAGGAAAATGGATAAAAAATAGGAGGTGAGGACAAAATGCATATTCTTCTGTTGACTTAATCGGATTCAGTCAACTAAGGTATCTGATCCAGAAAAACAAGGTTCAGTGAAGCAAAGCAGTATTTAAAAGGCAGGTCTAAAGTCCTGGCTATGGATAACAGTATAGATCAGGTTAAGGACTCTAAAATGTGAAGCTTATATGTAAACTTTAAAGCTTGTATGAACTGGAGAATTGAAATGTTGCTTAGCTTACTTCAGTGTTACTTAATACAAAAGTATTTTAAGCAGTGTCAGTTGTATTTTGATAGTGCTTTTGATTCCTTTCAGCCCAACAGCTTGTGTGTGTGTATACTCATAGAATTTGAATAATATTTTGGTAGTAAAATCTACAGTCATAATTTAAAGACATACAAGTCTTATTAATATGGTTCCTTTGCATTGATTTAATCTCTAAGAACTAAATGCAGGCTTTGCTCTCAAAATGTGTTACTCTTCAGTGCCCGTAAAACACTGCAGTGTCATGAGTACGTACAAAGAGAACATCTGATGAAATAAAAAACATGGTATCCGCCCCTGCATGCATTTTTCTAAATAAAGTTATCCTCTGTTTCTTATGTGGAAGAGGTGGCTTTGTGATACGCACACAGGAAAAATACTATGCTATTTTAGCAGTCGTGCTGTTTGTGTGAATAAAAGTATATGTAATACATACAATTTATAATGGAATCCAACAGGAACAGGTTGTACCATTCTCTCGGTCCGGGGACAAGAGTGTCACGAAATGGCTATCGAGGCCACATGAAGGCCAGCAGGTACAATCCCCACTGCACACAGAGGTGTCAAACTTTCCCTCTAGTGTTGGTGATTTGGTTTGGTTTAATACTAAGTGGGTGTTTTCTGATGTTATCTTTCTAACTTACATGTCAAAATAAAGGTAGAGACCTTTTTCTCAGACTTAAAGCTTTCCTCTTCTATGACTTAATCTATGTCACCATAAGGGCTTTTGTTCATTCTGATCTGCAAATCCAAATGCTGAATCATTGGACCTTTATATGAAGGCTTAAAGATGTTTTATCAGAGGTAACTTTTAACTGCCCACCACTGTATAGCAGTGTTGGTAGTTCTCATGTGGACAACAAAGCTGCTTCTTGTACTAATGGGATAGCATTCAAGATGTTTTCTTTGGTGGCAGTTTTGTACTGAATTTCTTTTCCCTTCTTTCCGGAAATAAGAAATACGGCTAAAATGAGTAACGCATTAAAATTGGCCCCAATTCATTATATGTAGTATTATTTGCAAGCTGACATAGTAATATAACTGATTATTCTGATTAATTAAAATACAAATTCTGTCTCCAGCTGTAGTTGGGAAAGAAATGGCCATTGAATATGAAAATTTTTTCATGTCAAGAAGCAAGCATTGTCTTACTGAATTAAACTCATGTTCACATCTGTCAATGTCCCAAATTGTCTCCGTATCATCATCCTCAGTAGGTGCTGCAATGAAAATGTTTGCTAGATTTCCAATTTACTTTGAACATGCATGGATGTTAGGATGGATGAAACAGCAAATCCTGGCTTACTTCAAAATGAGTTTCAGGCGCTGTTCAATTTCTTGGCCTTTCTAGAAAGCTGCTGGGTTCAGCAATTTAGTTACAATTTAGTTGACGCTTACTGAAATTATTTCTGTTGTAATTTTTTTCTGATTGAGAATGTTCTGTAAGCCAGTCAGCTTTGTAATTTTAATAAAGCTAAGTTTTCTTTTCACAGTGCTGTACCTGGCATTTGTTTTGTCCCATTGCTCTTAGATCCTACATGGGGTAGATGATTAGTAGAGCATCAGATGCATTAAAACACCTTAAAGCTATGGTTCGGGTTTCTACTCTTTATTGCTCCTGCCCACTCTTCTTGCTTTCAGATATTTTAAAGATTGTGCATGTTTGAGCTATGCTTCGTTTTTGATGTGCTAATCATTCCAGTGTTTCTAACAAAAAAATACTCAATCTTTCTTGCAAGGGCTGAAGGAGAGGTTTTAACACCTACAGCAACAGTATGAATGTCCTTCGAACATTTGCTTTTTGAAATTAATTGTTCTTGTATTTCAGTTGGGTTTTGAGTTTTAATTTTTTTTTAATTAAGGATTACCTGCTTGGCTAATTAATTTTTCTGATCACTTTTGCTTGTGAGTGTAAATTCCACAACAGCAATTCCTTGTAACAGCCAAAGTCTTTTTCCACAACGAAGTCCAATAAATAAAAAGTTGACTTTTCTAAATTAAAATACAGATGTTTGCGTTAGTGTGTGGTAATGACTGGAAAACTACTTTAGGAAAAGTTTTTTTTCACACAAATCTTCACATACTCCTTTCAGCTCCCTAGAATCTGAAGATCTGGCTGTTCATTTGTATCCAGGAGCAGTTACTATTCAAGGTGTTCTCAGGAGGAAGACTTTGTTGAAAGAAGGCAAAAAACCTACAGTAAGATTTTTAATTCACTTTCTCACCTTCTTCCTTTACCCAGTCATAAATATAATAAAATGACCATCGTGCAACTAATTCAGGTGTCTGAGATCTCCCCTGCCTTGCTGATTAAGGTTTAGGGTCACTGCTACAGTTTCCATTCTTCTGTTTGGTGGATTTATTCAGTTTATACGGCTATACCCCTAATCTGGGGGGTAGAAGAGAAGTATAATGCTATATAAAATTTCTTACAATTACTGATAACTTTAAAAGAGAGGAGCGTGTTTTGTCTTCCTCAACGGTAGGTGGAGCCTAACAATTTATGAATAGATACTAACCCTTACTATTTGCATCACAAATGCATGATTATTAATCATAAATCAAAATACATATTCATGACAATGGGGGATACTTTATGGCAGTACATAAAATGGAAAAGGGACAAATGTCCAATAAGGGTTGCAGAAAGTTTAAGAATTAAGATGCACAAAATTTTTCTCAGTTGACTGAGGAAAGGGACATGTTCTTTCTGCTTTCTAGATTTTTAAAGCATTCATAGGCCTACACGAATAACTGGAAACAGCAGCTTTAGAAATGTGGCTGACGGTTTGGCTGGACAGTTAGTGCTGTCATATTCTCACAGGATGATGACTACTATTTTGCAACTCAATATTATGAATCATTTCACTTATCTGTTGCATATTTTCTTCTATCTTTTCTATCTAGGTAGCATCTTGGACGAAATACTGGGTAGCGCTGTGTGGAACCCAACTCTTTTACTATGCTGCAAAATCTCTGAAGGCCACAGAGAGAAAACATGTATGTAAACCAGGCATATTCCAGTATCATCTGCCAAAATGAAAATGTGATTTCCTGATGTAAACACTGAGAGTAGTTTAGGACTTGCGTGATTTCTAGTCAGCACTATCCTGTCTTCCAATCAGTCGGTCATCTCATATGCATATGCCCTAATGGAAACAACATGCATGTTTATATGCTACACCAACAACACTTGCTTTGCATATGCCATGGGAGCCTTTGAGTTTATTGGTCTATAAGAAGGGAACTATGTCATTGGGTCTCTCTGCATTTTTAAGGTAGAAGTCATATCTTTTGATGATCTCTGAGTCTTGTAACAGTTTGTTGCTACTTGAAATCCAAACAAGCATTGATGTTGAAAGACTGAGAAGTTGCTACATATGACATTAAAGATGTATTGATTTCATATATGTGGTAAAATTAGACTACTGTCTTTTTCTGTCTAGTCCTGTAATCCATTAACTACAGCGGAGTACAAAATACTTCATATGTTATGCAGAGAGCTAGCATATCATATGATGCTGGCTTTCCTTTCATTCGCTGCAAATTTATTTGAAAGAAGCTAAAAATACTTTGCTTATGTGGGAAAGTAATAAAAGGATTTTCTGTAGATGTTCCAGGGATCTTATGATGTGCGTAGTTCCTGTTTTCACTG
>VYZM01023856.1:1689-22446 GCA_013398915.1 Dromas ardeola | reverse complement strand
TTTTTTTTTTTTCTATTTTGAATGTAAAATCTTCTTGTATGGTACAATTCTATGGTGCAACTGTATGGTACTGATTCATCTCTATGAGAAACAAGTCTGTTAGTTTCATATCTAACAGGAAATTCCCTTAAAAAATCATCAACTCCCTGCGTGTTCACTTGATGACATTTGGTCATGAAGACCATTCTGTCTGCATAGTACCCTCAGCTTGAATATCATTGAAACCTCAAGTTAAGCACAGAGGTAAATGCCTTTGTTAGAAAGCTGTATAAACTTTGGCATAAAACCAAGAAAATAAAAACAAAATATTTCATCCAACATTGCAATGCAGAGGGGAGAAAAAAGGGGTGGGGGGGGAAGCAATTACCAGAAATGATTGTGTGTTCAGGACCGCTTACTTCATTGGAAAGTAAAATGGGCCATACCCAGCTCACCAAGCGTGTGGAATATATATCAAACATTACAGCCTGACACCTTCTATTGTCCTGGTTGATGAGAGCATGTGTTTGAACAGAAAGGTCATGCCCAGTCATGTGTGCTAAGTGTTTAGCTGGTAATGCAAAGTCAACACTTCTTTTTCCTCTTCCTTCTCTCCTTGTTTAGGTAGTAGAACACTGATGCAATTCTGAGGAACAGGGTATTGCCTTTTTAAAAAATCCTCAGCTGCAGAATCTTAAATTTTATTTAGTTTCTGTTTCATAGCAAAATTTTTCCTAGCAGTGTGTAAACTTACATTATTCCTTTATCAGGAGTGTCACTTTGTCAGTAATAGTTTTGCTGATGTAATTCCAGACCCAATACAAATCTATGATAAGGGGCATTAAATTATTTTTGTACTTCATATATATCTGGTTTTGAAGCATCCATATCTACATCCATTTGTGTTACCTATGAAAACAGAGAAATTGAAAAGCAAGGGAGGGGGAGGTAAATAATAGTTCCTTCAAATTATGTTAGGTAAGAAGTCAGAGAAACGGCCATTTTTCCCCTCCACATTAAATATTTCTGTTCCTTTTCAAAAGATATGGAAACTGAGCACTACTAGTAATACAACCCTTGCGGGTGTACAGCTTTCTTTCCCAGAAGTAGGGAAAATGGTGAGATTTGACATTTGAGACAGTATGATCAAATTGAGAGACCATTTGATTTCTGATGGATTAGAAATCCCATTTTCTCCAATATCAAGTGCTAGATCCAATTAATTATTATGACCTTAAGCAATTCCAGTTCTGTCACTGATGCTTGAATAATTCTATGTCCTTATTTCCCCTCTTGTGCTTTGATCATCTCATTGACTCAAAAGGTGCATCTGGACTGTCCTGTATTATGTATTCATACAATGCTTAGTGTAATGAAGTTCTTATGACTCCTAGAATCACAATTCCACCTAAAATTTGAATGGTATCAGCTCTGACTTCATTTCTAGATGTTGGAGCTCATGGTACAGCAATGCAGATTGGAGGAGGAACTTTGACCTTGGCGATCACAGTTTAAATTAAAATTCAAATCTTCATAGAAAATGTTCATTTCACCCATTTATTAAGATGTCTTTCCATGGGAAAGTCATTAGGAAACTTATATCACTCGCAGACCTGTTAGGGTAATAAAGTCTTCTCTTTATCTCCTACTGATTACCATCTGTCATCTGAATGTTTTCCCTAGAAAAACAGGAAAATGAAATTTATTATTTGCAGTATCAGATAGCAGAGTACTGTGTTGTGTTCTGGCATTCAATTACTGCAGTTTTCCAAATACTTGAAAGACTCAGATCTCACGGAAGAAATATAATCCAGCTTAAGGCTTCAGTAAAAATAAATAAAATAAAAAAAAGGTCCATAGTGTGGAACACTGCTGATTGACTGTTCTTTCTTTGTTTTTAGTTTTCAGAAAGAAGAGGTGTCATGCAGATGTTCTCTGGGGGGGAAACAAACAAAGAAAAAAAAAAGGAATACAATGACTTAGGCATAAATCTGACACATAAAACATTGGTTATTAGTCATTTCAAGTATCAGACACTTCAAAGAAAGAATTAGGTATCTTGTTAGGGTATTTGAATGGCATACCTAGTTATTTGAGTTAAGATAAGTATTGCAAGGCTTGACCACTCTTAGGTATTATAGAACAGTGAGTCAACAAGTCCTTTTTTCCCTTTCTTTTTCTGTAGGATGCACTCTCATAACCATATATTGCTAATGGAAGCCCAGTGTTGGAAAACAAATGCTAATTAGATGAAGTCTGGGGAGCTCAGATCTAATCCTTATGCAGGTGTATGTGTTTCCTGTGCTTTTGGTGTAGACCACAGCTCTTTCCACTAGGTGAAGGATTTATCAATATCATCTCAGTCTACTTCTGTAGATGATTTGGCCTGCAGCTATCTCAGAGTCTTTGGCAGAAACTGTAGTGCTGCTCATACCCTTTTCGCCTGCCCATTTATCCAGCACAATTTAGTACAAATTTTCCTACCATGAACCAGCAAGTGACTTCCCTTCTTTCCCACTTCTACACCACTTGTGGTCCTGTGTGCAGTTTCTTTCTCAATGGGATGCTACTGGGCTGTATGAAGAATGCTATAACAGAAAGAGTAATATTTGGAAGCCTCTGACCAGTGCTGAGCCACAGGCAGTCTCCTCACAAAGGCATAGGGTCCAAAACTTCTCCTTAAAGAGGAAAAGTTGGAAGATGTGCTTGGCACAGTTTATGTTAACACAGAACGTCTCATAATCCCAAACAACTGTGTAACAAGTGTGCTCAGATTAAAATGTCTTCATGTTAACTTCAGGTCTGTATACCTAGTAAGTACAGAAGAAACAAGCTCCTATAATACTACTACTAGTAATAATTATACTAACTACATATATATATTTACTCCAACATTCAATCTATCTTAAAATTCTGTTACTATAAATTCTTCTTGGAAGAAAAAAAGAGCATCTGCTCAGGAGGAAATCAGTATAGGATGGATTTACTAGGCATACATTGATCCAAAATGGCTTCTCCAATTGAGACAAAAAAAATTCCATAAAGTTTTCATCAATAAATGCCACTAAGCCCCCATCAGCTCTCATGGAAGAGATTTATATCCAAAGGAATTATTTAATCTCACAGATTTGTTTGTAAGAGTAAAAAATAATAAAAAATAGACATATGCTTTCATTATGTTAAAAGCAGGGAAAAAAAGGGTGAAGATGTCTGAAGAAGCTAACTCACTGGCTCTGATAACTCTTCTGTGGTTTCTTTGGTATGTGCATACTTTTGTTGGCAAAGCTAAATATTAAAGCAGATCCAATTAGCAGTATAATATTCATGTATCAGAAAAGTCCATCTAACAAGCCCACACTTGTCAACAGAAAGGTGAATGTTTGTCCTTGAAAAAGGATTATTTGAAGAAAAATAATAACTCTTCAGTCCGCAGTTACTAGATTTACACTGTCTTTGATCAAGTCAAAGGCCAAGAAAGGGGACTCATCAATTACAGGATATGGTGGGTTTCCAAACTCATCACTGGAAAACATAGCCCTCATTAAAAGAAAAAAAAAAATATCACTGCCAGGAAAATATAAGATTTTCTGAATTTTTAATTCAGTTATACAAACACCTAATTTAAAATAAAGGAAGCAAAAAGAAGAATTTAAATCCTTAGTTTCCATCTATGCCAATTATGGGCCATATTTTGTTACTCATTTGACTTGTATCAATATTTTCCTATTCAGCTCTGTCATTAAATTCAGTGGAACTACACAGCAAGGCACTTCTCTGTCTGAGTAAGGGTGATGTATTTGGTCCAGTGGACTAATTTGTAGAATAGCATAGTGATCTTCTAAAAGGGTAGCAGAATTTACCATACAGATTAATGAAGGACTGAGGTCAAAAACCTCAATGCAAGCAGAGCTTTCAGTACATTGACACACACACAACTCAGGAGGGGCTTTGGAAACAGTCAGTAGTATGTAAAAAGGGGAACAGCTTTACGTGTACCTTGAGCCTAGACTCTAAGACAGTAGCTGAATCAAATAATGTACTAAAATAAATTTTCACTTGATTAATTGTTCTCCTCTAGAGTCCTTAAAGAGTTTCTGGTGATGAACAAATCTCAGTATGCACATAGTCTGCATGAGTGCAGAAAGTTGCTTATATTGAATTCTTGACATGAGGCTCAGAACCAAGATGATTCACAAATTAGGCAAGTAATTAAAATAGGAATTTGAGCTTTGCAGGAACACTTCTCCATGTCTGTGAGTCAAATTTCTTCATATGAGTGCTGCTAGAGGCTGTATCTGTCGTGCCTATTGAGGCACACTTTCTCCATTAAGGTGAACTGTGGTCATTTTAGCATGTATTTCATATCTTTTGCTGAAGATAAATATTTCATCTCTTTTGCAAATGCTTCAGATTGTGAATCTTACAATTACAGAATCATTTGCTTATTAATGACAGGTGTGAAAGGAGCTACTCTTTCAGAATAGTGGCCTGCCACATGTTCAGTGGAAATTCTTCCACTGTCTTTGGTCAATGAGTAAACACAGTGCCTAGAAATACTGGTGTTCTTAGATACAGAGAGTTCAGGCTGCCATTCTTCACATAATGACGTAAGAGCATGGAAGGCAGATCAGGAAAAAAAAGAGTTCACGCTATGCTTTATGAATATTCAGATATGAAGTTACAGATAAGAGAATGTCAGCTGACATTAAGGACAAGAGGTAATAGGCACAAACTTGAACATAGGAAGTTCCATCTCAACATGAGGAGGAATTTCTTTACTTTGAGGGTGGCAGAGCCCTGGCACAGGCTGCCCAGAGAGGTGGTGGAGTCTCCATCTCTGGAGACATTCAAAACCCGCCTGGACGCGTTCCTGTGCAACCTGCTCTGGGTGCCCCTGCTCTGGCAGGGGGTTTGGACTAGATGATCTCCAGAGGTCCCTTCGAACCCCTACCATTCTGTGATTTTGTGATGTTATAATCAACAGACAGAAATATGTTCCTTCAGATGATTGAGTCATCCTATCTAAGGTACATAAAAATTATTTTCTAAAAGTGTCTGTTTCTCTTTAATGACTATACAGGGAGACCAGAGGAGTAGTTTAACAGTTCAAGTCACTGAGGTGAATCCTACCTTAGTGCTAAAGGTGCTGTTGACCATCCAGAGCTAGCTGGGGAGCCTCGTTGCTAACTTATTCAAGGACATAAATTGCCTTTAGCATGCATTAAAATCACAAAGAATTTAACAAAAAGGTGCACAGAAAACACCTGAAAATGAGGAAGGTCAACAAAGTGCTGCGCCTTCTGATTGATGACTGTGATAACTGAAGCTTCCCAATAATTCAACATCTCTAGGAGTGATTGCAAAGGGAATGAACAAGGGTCAGATGGTTTGATTCCTCCAACTTTAGAAAAAAGAAATGGGAGGAGATCAGACTCATATTTTTATTTTGTCAAGAAGTAAAATCTGCTTTCCCTGAGAACTGGTAGGGCCATTATCAATTCATTTACTGGGTAGTCTTTTATAGCAATTTCACACAGCATAATGTGCTCTTTGGTGGCCTAAACTCCTATTTTTGAACAAAATAAACCACAAAATGGATAGTATAAATAGAGGAAGGGAACTACCATCTGTTTCCTTGCTTTAAATAGCCCCTTCTGTGGATGACAGTGTTTCATAATAAAGTCAAAGTTTTCTGTGAGGAAGAAGAAGAAGAAGGGGGGTGGGGGGGGTGGGAGAGGAGAGAAAAGAAGCCTTCAAGCAAGCAACCTGCCTTGACAGAGAAATAACAGTCTGACACAGAGAAAGAAAGAAAAAAAAATCTGACACTATCTTTTTCTTAGTCAATCTCCTTATTTAAATCTGGTTTTAAAAAGATTATTTTAATTACCTACCTCAGTTAATCTAAGATATATTAACACAGGAAGATTCATACGTCCCACATATTATCCATTCATCTAGACTAAATTTTCCCCTCCCTATAATGTCTTCCAAAGGATGCACAGTGAATGGGTTCCTGGTAATAGGATCTAATAAAATAGTGTATACAAAAATATTCTGAACAGATTATTTTTCAATTAAATTATCTTTCCATTAGAAGTATATCTGTTGAATATTTTTCACCTTGGCTTTAATGTGCTCCATTTATTTATTTAACGACAATATGGATGACAATGCATTCATTTTAAATTTTAGTTTTCATAATGGAGTGGCCTTTTCAGACCTCAGCAGAACCCATAATTTCCTGTGCTGAGGGCTGTACAAACATACAAAAAGGAGATTGCTCTTGCTCTGATTAATTTATTATCTAACAGATAAGCCAGACGTAGGATACACCTACATGGGCTCTTGCCCTCTGAGCAGACATGAGCTCATTCTATTTGCATCCAAAGCAGATGGAAATTTTCTCTGCCTGTGCTCCACATTAACTAGAAGCCTTGTGAATACAAATAACTTGGTGTTCAGGCCAAGCTACCGAGTGCCGATCAAAGATGTTATATCTTAACTTGTGCTTAGGGTTTCCTACAGCATCTGTTCAGGAGTATAGATAAAGCGAGCTCTGGTCTTTCTGAAGAATATTGTATAGGTATCTCTGAAGAAGGGTAATAGGATATTTGGAGATGGCTGGATGAGCAAGATAAAGGACAAGAGTAGCAATTTCTTGGGGAAGAACTGAGTAACTGCGAATTCAAGTACGATGCCCAGAATCAGTGTGCCTGAGCCTACTAGAGTTACTAAGAGTCATTTGACCCTTGCAATGAGCATTAAACTGTCTAATAATTAGCCTTATAAACTCAGCTACTCGTTTGTGCTCCCTCTAGAGTGAACAGAGAAAAGCAGACACTCCCAGACAAGTTACCTGTCCAATCACCTCAGACACTTAAATTATGATGGACTGAATCATCTATGGGCAATGCTTTTCTCTCCCCACTGACTACTGAAATAAAAGACCACACTTCTCATTTTTAGATTACAGAACTGTTTCCCCTTGATTTTTAAATGTTTGATGTTTCCTTGGATTTGCAAAGTCTCTATTCTGATGTGCAACTCATCACTCAGCTACTACTGGACGTCATTTTTATTCTCCTTCAATAACCTTATTTTCTGGATTTTTTCCCCCTATTTTCTGCTGCTCTGCTCTGTAAATTCCCAGTCACCAACCCCACCCTAAGAAAAAAAAAAAAAGAAAGAAAAAAATCAAACAAGCATAGTGGAAAAAATAAAAGTGATTACAAATCTATTTTACACTCACCCTCACTCCAAGCTGAAATTATCCTGTTCACTGAGGCACAGGTGGTGATTTTCCTAACTTGATTTGGTCATTAAAAATCCTCTAGCTGCTTCAATACTTTCTCCCGGAGGCCCCTATCAGCACTCTCTTCTCCAGTGATTAGAATAGAGCCTATTGGCCTTCTGAACTTATTACAACCCTTTTTCTAATGATCTCATAATGACTGCAAACCTGAGCCCAGCAACCTGACAGATAATGATGTCAATTATGCAAAACAGAAATGATGGCTTTGAATCTAATATACTGTATTTGGAACTTGGGGGGGACAGAGGGGGGGGCTGGCTTATTTATAGTTTCACTGACTAACTCTATCATATTTCAAAATGTCAGTAAAAGTTAATAAAGGGGAGGCTGGGGAACAAACACAAGGATGCTGGTTACCCCTGATAAATTTTAAAAAGGGGATTACTACTTCTTCTTTCCCTTCTTCCCTAAAAAGCTTCTGGGGACTTTTGACTCTTGTGCTACTCCAGTGAGATTTTATAACTTCAGTCCCTATTTTTTGTTTTCCAATGGAATTCCTATGGGAATTCCTAAGGCTTGGATGCACGTCAACAGTCAGTGTCAGTGAATTTGTTTTAAATGACTACTTATTAGAAAAAATTACTCTGTGGTTTGTTTTTTTTTCTTTAAATTATCAACAGTTATGGGTTAAATTACGAGCAAGCATTTAAGTAAAAACTAAGCGACATTTAACTTTGAGCTTTGAATAAATCAAAATTTGTTCAGCTGTCTTGGAAAGTTCCTGTAACCTCGAATGAGAGTGGTGCTTCTATCAGGTGTGCCATGACAAACTCAGATTGAGTTAGGAATTCACATCACACAGTGATGTGACAAAAGTGGAATCCGTGTCCCAGCCTAGATTTCTCTTTACTAATCTGGATTGTTCGAGTCCCAGTTATTCGCACATTCCCATGATCCCCAGGCAACAGTAACCTCCTAGCTCTTAGTTCTTGTGGTAGTTTGACAACCCCCAATGAGCTGTTCTTTTAGACCTCAAATATTATGTTTCACAGTTCTAAAATTTAATAAATTTTCATCAGAATAGGAATCTGTCCCAGAGTAGCTAAAGAAGTTTTAGGTTCAGGACATTTTCTGTGATTGCTTAGTGTGATAATTCGAAGCCTAAGCCCTGCACTAAGGAAACTGCAGTCTTAGAGATGCAAAGAAGTCAATGATATGGACAGGGACAATTGTGTGATGGGAATAATGGCATTACAGAAGAGGTAATGTGCTTTGGAGTGGTGTGTCAGTATAAGGCTGGACTTGGGAAATGTGGAAATTACGTCTGTTTATTCCTAACTGAGTATGACCAGAAGGCAACAATCTTTCAAACGGACATGCTACATTGCCCTTTCTAAAAAGCAGTGATAATACTGCAGCCAGTTCCAGGAGTGGGAATAAAAAGTGCCTGTAATCAATGCAAATAGATGCATAATATTCTTCAGGTCTGATCCAGCACATAATGCAATTGACAGAAGAGCTCCTATTGATTTCCATAACATTAGGCAAAACCTCAGGTGGCAGAGACGTATCCCAAAAGATGATTCAAACTTTATTATTTTTCTTACATTATGAAAAAATAAATGCACGGATTTTTCAAAATCAGATACTTTTCACAGGGCTTTAGGAACCAATAATTTGTAGTGATTCATAAGTACTCTTTATATAATTTATTATAATACATGTTTGCAGATGAATATTTAAATGGTTTTATTTATAGTAGCATAGGAAATGTACTTGTAATGATCTCATTATTTTCCGGTAGAGAGAGATGGTGAGAAATCCTACACAGGGGTAAACTCAGAAATCAGAAATGAAGAAAAAGTTATTGAACCACCCAACTGTAATATCGTCTCACCGTAAATGTCAGATTTTTCTTTACAGTGGTGATACTGTGTCATCCAGATTTTAGCAGGAAGGGTGACAGTTTCCATCACGGATACACACCACTCTCCTAAGACACTACCTGCCCCAGAGAGAAACACCTCTTTACTGTCGCTGATCACGTTTCTCCTCCATGCCAGCCCCACCTTGTGACACTGGCAGAATGTCCAAGTGAGGTGACTTCTTAGTGAGATTAGCACAATATAAAAAACCCCAAAAGCCATAGAAGAAAAAAATAAAAAAAAAAGGCAGGAGGACATTAAAAAAGTGAACACTGAGCTTTCATGTGGCATTTCCTTGCTTGCTTTGCTGGGTGGCTGCAGCCAGACCACCATTCATGGCTATGTCTCTATTGCATCGTCAGTAAAATGGAGACTTAACATTTTTCTCTATATATATCTTTCCTAGATATATATCCTTTACAACACCTCATGGATGTTGTAAATCTTTAGATAATTTCACTGAATTCATAGATTCTTACATATGTTGCCCACAAGTTGTCCATTAATAAAACAAACAAACAAACAAGCAAAATATAATTCATTCTTCTGCTGCATAGGTTGTATATAGATGAAGGTAATAAAAAGGAATTTTTATCTAAAAATATTTTCCTTACTATTAGGTCTCTTAGATCCCTTACTGTATCTCTGTATTTACCCCATGCTCCATACAGTGATGCCTCCACCAAGACCTGGCTATTTGCAGATTGTCCTGGGGTCAAGAAAGAGAGTTTACCACTCATTAGTGGCTGAAGAGGGACAGAAGACAACCATTGAAGAATTTATTTTCAAGTAGGAGTAATTCTGGTGGAATTAACTGAATGTGAGCTTGTATATTTTGTGTGTAGCTTCTTTTGTTAGCCACTTTTTCCAAATCCAAAACCGTTTGATTTTTTTATGTGAATTTACTCTTTTGTGTTTGGTTATTTTTTGGGTGCTTGTTCTTGGAGATAAGATTTTAGTCGTAGTCTGAGTTGGAAACAACCGATATACTATTCATATTTTTGTGCTTGTAGCCCAAAGTGCTACTGAATGTTTTGTGCTCTTGTAGTGCATGTTCATGTCTACTTTGCTCTTCACTACCACTTTTCAGTGTTTCAGTACAATAAGCACACTGACTCAGGAGGTGCTTGCTTGGGCTGTAGTGCTTTGGAATTTATAATGTCTTTAATTTCTGTGAGACAAACTACCATTTTGTGGAGTGTTTCCACTTTAAAATACTTTATTTCAAACACTTCAGTGCAATGACAAGGTGTGGAACATGCAATAAGTGTTGTAGCACTCCAAAGGCAAATATATTTAATTTCCATCTTACATTTAATTTATTGCTTAATAATAGCACTTGTTTCTGAGGGGTATGGTGAAAGTAGAATTGACATTGAAGGAAATAACTGCAAACAAAGATACATCTGTTATACCAATGCTTTTATTTTCTCTACATGCAGTTACATCTCATGTGATGGACAGGAGAATTACTCTTTCTGTCCAGAGAAAAAGCTATATAGCAATAGTTATTAAAGAGCAACAGGGGAAATAGATATCACATATTGAATGTGTCCAGCACTCTCATATTGTTGGGAAAGAAAAGCAAAATCTTAGGTACCAGGTGTAACTAATACTTCAGTTCAGCTGCTGTGCCCGCTTCTCTTAATATTTTATTTCCAGGTGTAATAGCTTTTTGTCTTTTGAAAATTACAAAAAGTTATTAGTTCTCATATAAGCCATAAATTCTATCAGGTTTAGGAACAGGCTTATACATCTCTGAGAATAGGACTAACCCAGATATTGGTTTTCTCACTGCTTAAAAAAATAGTTGATTATTACTTATTATTCTCTATATGTCAAACAGTACAAGTCCAGGACTTTTAAAGTAAAAGCCTACTGTGTCTGGCACTTCAGAAGTACATGTCAAAAGAGATCCAACCCTGAAGGGTTTACAATGCAAGGATAAAACATAACAGAGCAGGCAAATATGACAGATGGTGTGAACACAAAGTACCAAGAGGACAATCATTACCAGTGCCATAAGCAGCAGCCATGACCCACCAGCTGCCTATCTGCTGTAGGAGTTTCAGATACCCTGACAGAGATCAGAAGAGGAAAAGGAGCAAGGTGACTGTTGGCTAGAAGTATAACAAAAAGACTTCAGTGGGAGTTTTGAGTTGTTATCATATTTCATGGCTTGGCAAAGCCCTTGGGGATGGGGTAAGTAAGATTGTGCATTCACCTTTCCTAAGACCATCCTTGGACTGACTGACTTCAGTATGACCTGACTGGCTTCAGTATGAGCTTCAACAAGGCCAAGTGCCAGGTCCTGCACTTGGGCCACAACAACCCCATGCATCGCTACAGTCTTGGGGATGTGTGGCTGGAGAGCTGCCTGGCAGAAAAGGACCTGGGGGTTCTCATTGACAAGTGGCTGAACATGAGCCAGCAGTGTGCCCAGGTGGCCAAGAAAGCCAATGGCATCCTGGCTTGTATTAGAAACAGTGTGAACAGCAGAAGTAGGAAGGTGATTGTCCCCCTGTACTCAGCACTGGTGAGGCCACACCTTGAGTATTGTGTCCAGTTTTGGGCACCCCGATACAAGAGAGATATCGAGGTGCTGGAGCGAGTGCAGAGGAGGGCAATGAAGCTGGTGAAGGGCCTGGAGAATAAATCTCATGAAGAGCGATTGAGGGAGCTGGGACTGTTTAGTTGGAGGAAGAGGAGGTTGAGGGGAGACCTCATCACTCTCTACAACTACTTGAAAGGACATTGTAGAGAGGTTGGTGCTGATCTCTTCTCACAGGTAATTAGCGATAGAACAAGAGGGAAGAGCTTCAAGCTGCAACAGGGTAGGTTTAGACTGGACATTAGGAAAAAATTCTTCCCAGAACGAGTGGTCAGACACTGGAATAGGCTGCCCAGGGAGGTGGTGAATCGTTTAGATGTGGTGTTGGGGGATATGGTGTAGGGGAGAACTTCACAGAGTGGGGTTGATGGTTGGTCTTGATGATCCCAAGGGTCTTTACAACCTGAATGATTCTATGATTCTATGACTTTTCATGGTGCTGTTTTTCTTTTCCCACAATAACAAGACAGCATTATTTATGAGGGACATGGGCATTACAAATCTACCTTGCTGAAAATTCTTATTTGGCAGTCATAAAGAAGACTTCTGGGGCATGATAAATTGGATACCTGTAACCAAAAGTGGACTCAACTATGAAACTTGATGAGGCAAAGTATGCTACATTCACTGTTGTTCGATCATCTCATGGTCTTTGTTATCCCTGCCCTCCCCCCTGCCCCCGACAAATCCAGACCTGCCCCTGTGTAAAAAAAAATAATCTGAGAGATCATAGATGTAAATATACTTTAGGGCATGTGCGTTTGTACAGCTGTTTACACAGCGTCACCCTGATCCTGGCTGGGCAATCTCAGTGACACTCCAGCACTTGGTTCATCATGCACTCCTCCAGGCTGACCTTTGAGACTTGGAGAATGTGTGTGGGACTTAAAACAATTTGTGGCTGAGAGTGTCTCCTTCCATTTGTCAGTGATGACAATGAATTTCCTTCCCACATGCCTGCCAGCAGCTAATTATTTCCTCCCTCCTCCAGCCCACAGTGAGCAATGATATCTTAAGCCACAAATAACAGCAGTTTATTAATACAAAAGGGAAGCTGGTGACCACAACAAGTTCTTGTGTGGCTTTGTCTAGTGGGATGATAACTTTTTGAGACAAACTGCCCTCTAAGGGCTGGTCTTCATAACAGTTAATTACTTATTGTTGCAATAGAAGTGAAAAAATGAATCAGAACATGCACATAAAAACTCCCAATGTCTGGTCATGCAACTCCCTCACACAGCCTGAGGTTATCAAGGGAACTGTCACTTGCAAAACCCTCCTCTTTGGAAATGTGCTTGCAGTATAGAACAAATATTTGGGAAACATATTTTCAGAAGCATAAAAAAAAGTGATAAAAGGCCTGGAGAATCCCATCCTGTCTCCACACTTTTCTAAGTTCAAAGGCCAGATCACCTCCTAGTAGATTTACCATGGAAAGCATTTGTTTATGTTCTAAAGTGCCTTATCATTTCTTATCTAAAACACTGGGGGAAAAAAAGGGTCTTTGTCTCAAGACTTCCTTGATTCATAATAAATCATTGATGGAAAGAAGAAAATACCAGGGAAAATATTATTATAATGAATAAAAAAAATTGGTTTTGAGAGATCTCTGGAGGTACTTTAAACCAGCTTCCTATGTGGGTGGGACCAGTGTCCTCACTGGGTTGGCAAAGGCTTGCCTAGACAAACCTGGAAGATTTCCAAGGAGGGAGATTCCACAAGGATGGTTGTTTGATTTAAGCAGCTGATGGCTGTTATGTTCTTAATTTCACAAGCATGACCACCATTTAGAAATAGAATATGGGGCTATGTATGACCTAATATGACTATTCACACATTCTCACAGTCTTCTTATTTTGCTTCTTTTTTGTTTTCCATTGATAGCAATGAATCCTTACATCACCAAAGACACACATATCCTTTGCTTTCCTAAATCAAAAGCTCTCTTTTTTTTAAGTTTAAAAATACTAAACTTCAATTTCTTCTTTAATAGAATCTGTATTGTGTTTATGTGGCAAGGTTTTGGTAGTGGAAGGACTCCAGGGGTAGCTTCTGTGAGAAGATGCTGGCAGCTGCTCCCCCTGTCCCCATAGAGCCAGTTCCAAGATGGGCTCACCACTGGCCAAAGCTGAGCCAATATCAGCAACACTGGTAGCAGCTCTGTGATAACAATTTAAGAAAGGGTAAAAATTGCTGTGCAACAGCAACTGGGAGAGAGGAACGAGAAAATGTGAGAGAAAACAACACTGCAGGCACCAAGGTCAGTGAAGAAGGATGGGGACAAGGTGCTCCAGGTGCCAGAGCAGAGACGACAACTGGTCAGTGATCTCCCTGTCCTTATCTCCACCCATGAGCTTTTCATAGTATTTTCTTCCCCTGCCCTGTTGGTGGAAAGGCAGTGATAGAGTGGCTTGGTGGATACCTGGTGGCCATTAACCTACCACAGAACCTAAGTGCAGATCACTACTCCAAGTGCTGTTTAGAAATAGCCAATAATCTGAATAATTTTTTATTATTATTATTCATCACTGTATCCTTCATTTTTGCAAAAGATTAAATTCTTCAAAGGAAAACCTAAAGGATTCCAATAATAAGAGTTAACAAAGAAAACAAACAAAGCCACCCCTAGCAATAATAAATCAGTATTTCCTATGCTGTGCAGATTTGGCAGTGGGACTGGGATAAATGGATCCTTCAGTTAAATGAAATAATACATGGTTTGCTGCATCTGTGAATTAGCTGCATAAAATAACTGAGGCAGGTAAATGCTGAATAAAACTGGATGATACACATTAGAGAACCAACTGCATCTGTTAGCAAATAGTCTTTATGTTAGGGTGCCCACGAAGTATTGATGCCAAGCTAGCACTTGAAATGAATGGCTGCAGATCCTAATCTGATAACTTGTATAGATATGCTGGAAGCAATGGAAATGTGTTGATTTGGACTACTTAGCAAAGAATAACCGGTGCCTTAAAAGAGAACATTATTCTGTAAATGCCGAACATCTGTGTTCTCCCTGTGACTGTCACAATTGAGATGAGATTTTCTTAATCTAATTTGCAGGATGTATTTAAATTGGAAAATTAGACCTTCCATCTACTCCTCATGTACCTAAATTGCAAACTTTGGAATCTACAGCTTTTTAGATAGTTACAGCCATGATACACTCTGGGTCAGGGTCTGAGCCAGGATCTCAGCACAAAGCTTTGTCCAAATTAAAGGAGATTTGGGGGAATGACTTTGCCATTTTAACTCAGATATCCTAAGTGAAGCTCACCTTAGGTGACATCATTTCCCTACACCCTCCAAAAAATTGAGTTTGCTATTAGTAGCATTTTTTCATTCATAGTTTCACTCTCAGTCACAGTGTGGCCGTTCCTGTCACAACCTTGCTGTCACAGATACCATCATTCTTCTTTTTCATAAAGCACCATTTTCCTACAGCAATTTTTGTGCCTAAATACAACTGACTTGACTTGATAAGAAAGAGCAGAAAGTCCCAGAGAACAAACAGTTTGAAATGATTAAACGCTGCTTTAAATTCAAAGCTGAACAAATTAATTTTATGGTCAGAGAGGCCTTGATACAAGCATATACATATTCTTACCTTTAGATTAACTCCACTGCAAAGCAGTGAGAAGCCTGGCTCCATATTCTTGATGACCTCCTCATAATTTCCTGGGAGGCTGCTGTTAGGTCCTCTGAAGCTGTCCTGTCCTCAGGCTGAACAAGCTCCAGTCCCTCAGCCCCAGTCTCCTCACTGGGCAAGTGCTCTAACCCTGACCAACTCAGTGCTCCCCACCGAACTTCTTCCAGTTTGTATCAGGGGAGAAGAACTGGACACAGTATTCTAGATGAAGTCTATAATGTGGATGGACCTCATGCATTTTATCCATCAAAAACATAATGGATAAAGCCTAAAACTCGTCAACAGAGGATAAGTTTGGGCTGCCTCTATAGCTCACTGGGAAAAGATGCAAACCGGCAAATAACAAGTCACCTATATTGGATACCTCTGATAAAGACGTCTCTCTCCACTGACTGTAGAGAGCAGTAGAGACTGTAAAGTCTGGTGGATTAGTTTAGTATGGATGGTAAAATATTCAGTGGTTAAAGACAAGGAAGATGACTCCATTCTTCCCAGTCTTGTTTCATCTTCACTATTCTTTTTCTTCCAAACCAGAAAAATAAACCAAAAACCACCAGCAATACTTTGTGTCATAGCTGAATGCTTCAACTCCTGAAGCCAGATTTGTTCACTCTCAAGACAATCAAACTCACTCATCTCTAAAAACCATCAGTCTGAAGTAGCAAGGGTGTTAATTATTTTCAGTGTTTGTTGGAGGCTATTAAGAAATTAATAAATTAAAGTTGATCATGTTTCCTGGAAATGCTACAGTGCTGATTAACTGCTTGTTCAAATAAGGAACATACACGAACCATTTCCATATAATTAATCTTTTTTATTCCTCATTTCTTCCTTATTTATTGACTAAGATATGCTTTCTGAAAGCAGGATTTATGCCCAGGAACAGTAACGGCACAATATTTAGAACTCTGCTAAGCACTTTGCCTATAGAAATATTATATGTATATCTACTTAACACATTGTAGTGAGAGATTTTGAGAACACAAGATTGATCACGTTTCATTCTCAAGAAGAGTTTGCAGGTTGGTGTAAGATATTCCGCCTAGCAATACAGGAGCCAAACAGTTTTGGATAAAGTCAAATTTCCAACTACACAAACCACCTTCACTGGAACTGCCCTGCATTCCAGCACCTAAACATATTTTGCCTGAAGTTCAGCCAATAAAAAAACAGCACTTTTATCTTAGCTATACTCCCAACTCAGACAGAAGACACTGTTCCCACAAAGATTTGATATTAACAATTAAGAATTCTAATTCCTCTTTGAAATAAACAAGAACTTTGCGATTTACCTACCTCTGACTTAGACTTTGGGAAAGGTTTGCTTCCAGTAAGGAAGTCATGCCTTGGTTTCCAGTCTTGCCATACTCTTATTCAACTTGTCAGGAAAAAGCAGCATCAGACTACTTAGTGGAAAGCTCTGCTACCAGCTGATAGCAGCCTGGTTATGGCCTAGTGATTCACACTGATATATTGAGAGGTCTTAGATCCTCTGTCAAGCTTCATTTACAGTGAAAATGAGCCAATGACTCTTGTCTATTTTCCTTCCCAGGCTATCAGAGCAGCCATCTCCTGACCATGTTTCCTATCCCTAGGGAAGGGCACAATTATGCTGATAATCACTTTCTTGATTCAGTCTGACATGTAATTTCTCTTCTCCTCCAAATCCAACAAGTCCTTTTCTAAGCACACTTCTTCCAAAACACGCTTAAATATTAGATCTCCTGCACAGAGATAGGCATTACCTAACTGATCCTGGAGTTCATGAATACTCTATTGAACTAATTAAAAAAAAAAATAAAATTGATCTTCTGTAAAATAGTAGCACAACTTTATCATTTCATTGTGCTGTCCCCTCTTATTTCCATCTCCTTGGCTTTGTTTGGGAATTACCTCTTTGAAATAGAAGCTCCTCATGGCAAGGGTGACTCGCTTCCCACAAGACTGAAGCACCTAGACAGCTGGAGTGATAAAAATAATAGCTAAGTAATAAAAACTAATGAGCACTGCTGGTGTGGGAGTTTGATTACTGTGCTACTTTTAATAAACAGAAAAAAATTAAAAATTTTTCTGAAGAAATTATTTTTGATAGAAAATCATTTCTTTGACAGAAGGGACATTTTCAGGAATGGGACTGCTTTCTTTGGGTGAGAAAAAAAAAAAAAACAACAAACCAGAACCTGTTCAGTTCCTGAAGAACTGAGGCCCAAAAAGCTCTCTCTGAAATCATTATATTTTCAATCAAAAGAAAATAGTGTACACACAGAAATACATATAAACCTGCACATGCACACACACGCATATTTATTTATTTATTTGTTTATGCATTCATTCATTCGTTCTGTCTTTTTTGTGGGGGGGAAGGGAAAGTGAATAAAGTCTGGGAGGCTGAGTCCTCTGATTTTTCACAAAACAGTTTACTACAGAAATTTTTAATGTTCTGTTCGGCTGAGATGATAAATGCTGTTGCATTGCTTTGCTCTAATCAGTAATGTATGCATATATATATATCTATGTATATATATATTTGTACATGCCTAAGATATAGTGGAGTTAAATTTTGTTGTTTTTCCCCTAATACAGTTTTTAAAGATAAGACATGCACAGATAAGATGCCAACTCTTGTGTCCCATATCCATTCTGCCATAAAAATTTGAAATCTTGTTTGTACTGGACTGGGGAAAGGAGAGTTTTTGCACTTATAGCAGTTGTATTGCCCCATAGATTGTTTAAAAGTGCTGGTGCTAACCTGCACAGCCAGTGCCGAGCTGCTTAAACCCTCACCCTGCAAGCACAACTTAAGTTAATTCTAAAGCCCAAAAGGAAGACTTGACTGACACCACAGAGATTTCGCTTAGTTTTTGAGCTGAAACCATGCAAAACCATCCATGAGTATGCATTCACATTTGCACTCATTTAAAACTTGCACCATGTTTCATTATGGTTCGGCAAAGATTCATTCATATCCAAGGTGAACCTGCTTTTAATTTGTTGTGGTTTTTTTTTAATCAAAATAGAAAACCTGGAAAAATTTTGCTGGTAAATGGTTGGTTTAACTGTACAAAAATGTACATGGTCACAAACCTATCCAGTCCTCTTTTTCTTTTATTTGCAGTTACTGAGCACATACACATGAACAATGCAGTTGTCTATTTTTCCCTCCTCCTACCTTTCTGCACGGAACAAGCAGCTGTGTTGAGGGGGATTTCTGTCTGTCTAATCTAAGTTGTTTATGAAGCACATATCAAAACTGAATTTCTACTTCTGTACTTCGTAGAAAAATCTCCATTTTATGGAGATGACAGTTTATTTCAGGACTTAAAGGTAATATGGGGGATGCACAGAGCTGTGAAGTCCAGTCCTTGAGGGAGAAACTTATAAATGCTTTGTAACCACCAGTTGAGCTCACAGTTCAGACCATTTAATAGCCCAGGATGAGAAGGGCCATGTAGTAAGTCCAGGGATAATTTGTTGCAGAGGCCCAAGATTAAAATTTTGATTTATGAAATACGCCTTTTCTTCAGTTGCTCCTACAGGACTGCTAGCTATCGTAAATGTTCCTTTCTGGTTTAGGCTGTAATGATTAAAATTATGTCTCCCACTGAAAGTAAGTGTTTAAAACTGAATATGAAATGATGTAGTTAAAATTTTCAGCCTGAAAATTCAATGACAATCACACTTTACAGCATAAAACTACAGGGCCCAATTAAGTTTGACATTAGCAAGAACTCTAACAAGACATTACTAAGAAAAATAACACACTCAACTCATACGATTTGGCTCTTACCACATTAGGGAAGTAATAAGCTTCTAATATCTCTACTGCAAGACATAGCAAAAATAGAAAAGCATCTTTCCTGTCAGATGTTTTAACGGAAAATATAAATAGAGAAAAAAGAGAGGAAATGTAGCTTAAGCAGAAGCAAAGCAAGAGTAGCCACAGACTGACCTACATTTGAAATATAAAAGAGCCCAACAGCAATGCTCGCTGCAGCTCTAAGAATGCAATTTCAAGTATATTCCATGAATTCCTATGAAATGGTGATGATCCAGTCTGAATCAGTGCAGCAGCTGTTGCAATGATCTATAGGAATTATCAGTAATAAGTCCCAGAGGAGGTTGAAAATGTGCACTGTGAGCAGCTGAATCCTCCTCACCTCCTGCTGGACAGCAGTTCCTTCTTTGATCCACACGCGAGGAGTACCAGAGGGCAATGGAGTTGCCTTGTTATTTTCCTACTCCGTGAGCAGCATTATTTTATAATGAACCTCCATCAGACTTCATGATTTTTGCAAGTCTATTAGTCAGAGAACCTGCTTCATCTTGCCCCCTTGTAATGGGATCTGCAAAGCAATTATACATCCCCGTCTCAGTTGATGTGCCTCGGACTAAAACCTTACACATGACTGCATTAGTTTATCACAGTAACACATACACTCTATAACACACCTCTGCTACCTGTCACAACAGTCAAAGAAATTAAAGAAAAAAAGAAAACTGGGAAGTTTCTAACTGTTGTTGCTGTAGCAGTTTTCCCAGACAGTCTCAATTAATTTCCTTTAAGGCTGACAATAGTCTGTGTTTTCATCCACAGATCTCCAAGCACATTTGAAAGGCTGGGAATGTATTGATTCTTTTTCTTTATAGAATAACTGAGGAAAAATAAATGTTTTTCTACACAAATAAACGAATTCTGCTTTCTTCTGGACAAGCATCTGGGACAACTCAGTGAACTGTAATAGACCGCACGTGCAGTGCAGTGGACGTATGGGGCAAAGACCACCTGTATGATCAAGATTTCAGCCAGGGTTATCTTTACACAATAAAAGAAGTCAAGAAAGACAGCTTTTTTGAGCAGTTATTAGGTTGTGACTCTTGGCAGTTTAAAATGGAAGCGGAAGGGGTGCCAACTAAACTGGTGATGGGTTGTACAAGTGTATATGAAAATAGACACATGGGATGAAAGAGTAGTTTAAACATTTCTCACTAATCCATTTTCCTTTCAGTCAAAAAAGAAAGGTGGTTTGTCAAAAAATGAAATTTATCTTATGCTTTTATCCACTTGAGTGAAATATCTGCAGAGTAGGTTGCTGAGGTCCAGAGTGCTCAGAGGAGAAGAACACAGAAGGGAATATATCCATGAGGGATCGACAGAGCAGGGATGTTGAGTGCCAGCTAGTAGCCTCCAAAGGAGGGAAGAGCCAAATGAGATAGCACTTTTATCCTGAGTTTATTGTACTCAGAGACTGTAATGATCTAACCAGGCATATAATAGTTTTCTTATATTTTCCTTTTTCTTCTTTTTTTTTTTTTTTTTTTTTTCTTTTTTTTGGTTGGG
>VYZM01023851.1:126635-141811 GCA_013398915.1 Dromas ardeola | reverse complement strand
GGGGGGTGTGTCTCATCCCCGATTCCCAAATTGCGGTGGGCCGCCACGCCAGTTATAGTCCAGGTAGCCCAGGTCGGTCCATAGCTTGGCCCATCAGCATGTTGGTGGCCTTTGCCCAACTAATTGTCATTTGACAAGGTTGCCAGATAAGCGTTTCCTGTCCCCTGCTGCTTGGGCAGCACTTAGCACAGTCATTGTGCTTCAGCAACTTTGGAGTTAACAGCACAGGCTCGGGTGGGCCCCAGGGTAAGCAAGATCTGGCCACTCTAGTAGCCAGAGGGCTACACACTTTTCAGCTGATGGCAACACACCCTGTCCAGCTGGGGGAGCAACATGCCCTCTTCAGCTGATGGCAATCTTGTGTGATGACTGGCAAGAAAGAGAATGGTCTGCAGAAGGTGCTAAATAGATCCAAGCAAGCTTCTTATTGGCCTGCAAGCCTGCCGTCAATTAGCAGAAACTTAAGCAAGCTTTGAGACAATTATTTTAAAGTTCCAGTCTCTCACAAGGTGGCAGCAACTGGGCAGACTGAATGTTTGACCCCAGCTGCTAGAGGGGTCCATGTTATACGTACGTACATTCTCACTGGTATACCACTATTCTGCTCAGACAAAAGGGAGCAAGATGAGGCTACTGGTGCTCTCTATGTTCACATGAGTCCTCTGATTTGCTGCCTGTGATCTGAGGCTGCTGCCCATGTATGTATGTATATATGTATCTATGTACATATGATGTGTGTGTGTGTGTGCTGTCTGTGCTTGTACCTGCTGGGAATTTTCAGCCTTGCTACGGGTTGGACCTTGGGGGTATGGAGCTACAGCAGCCTCATCTCTCTCAGGTTGTTGGGTCCTGAATGATATATTTTCCTCTAACAATATCAAGCATTCAAATTTGGATTTCAAAGTATCATCTTAACGTTTTGTCATTTTTAATACACTATTTTATTTTTCTGTATTTCATCATCTGTAAGAAATTTTTCGTCTGTCCTACTACTGACATTTTATTTTATTATCTTATTCTAGACATTAAGGATTGCTGTAATTTAAGCATTTCATTTTCCACTTTGATAAAATCACTGGCTGCTGGCTATTCAAAATGTTTTAATAGATAACCTAAAAGAAATACAATGTGAAAGCACTGTATTACACTTTGACAGTAACAAATTGCAAAAGTGCAGAATGTAATAGCAATATTGCAGTTTTGTGAAATAATGTGTAATGACATTAAAATAAAAATGATTCCAAAATAAGTTTTAAAAATTAAGAGGGAGAAAATGAATAAACAAAAAATCTCTTAACTGTCTTTCATAAAACAGTATTAATTACACTTATCCTCTTAATTTTATTTCATTCTTTGCCACTCTTTTTGTCTGTAAGGCTTATGTTACCTCTGGTTTCTAATATTTTTAAGTACATTTTAATGTAAACAAAAATATTTAGAAAATTAATCTCAATTCAGTTTTTTAGGTTTAATCCTGAATTTTTATGAAAAGTCTTATCATTCACAAAGAGTCAATACATTTATGTTATATAATATAAAGAGGAGGAACTTGAGCTGAATTCTTTTAGGTTTTCTGCTAGGTGAGAGGACAAGAGGGGCTAAATTTATATGTATTTTATATATATATATATAAAATGCTATGCTAAACTAACAATAGGAAAGTATATAGACAGTTTTTAAAAGAAAATTGTTCTAAAACAAGTGAATAGACAGACAGTGCAAAGTCAAGAAACATAGAGAAATAATATACAGAATCTACATCCTGTGTCTGCATAGTTTTTCAGAACATGATTTCAAACTATTCCTCAAAAGATGTAGGGAAAAGATTAAAAAAAGAAAAGGGCAAATCTGCATGCTGAAATATCAAAAAGGCCTCTCTGTTCCAACAGAGTGCTGGTCACAGACATGTTTTGTGTTCTTACCAATGTTAACTGACTTCTTATGTTGTATTTGCAAAATATATTTTGACATCTTGTAAAACATTTCCTTTACAGTTCTGATAAGTAGTTTTATTAGACATGTAACACAGGATAATACCGTAAATTTTTGAAAAGGAATAACTGCAGGTTGGTTTTGCTTGGTACAGTAGTTCTTCATTCACTTTGGTTTTGTTTTCACAGCTCTCTTCAAAGCGCTTTGAAGTGTCAGTATTATTTTTACAGAATTTTGTTGCAACATTGATGTTACATCTTTCAACAAAAGATGGAGTCTTAATGCATCTTGGAAAGCATTTGAGAATCATAATTTAGCAACTAATTTACCTGTAATAGTTTTCCACTTCCATGTCACATAAGCACTTTGAGAACCATCATTTAAGACTTAAATATATTGTTATGTTATCTTATATGGGGAGAAAAACACAAAGAATTCTAAAAGAGAAGATCTAAAGTGAACAACCTGTATGCTCTCAAATCTACTGTGAAATGTTCAGGATTCACAAAGATGTAGTTAAAAAACAAGACCTTTTCCATTATCTATTGTATCAACACGTATCTATACGTTTCATCAATGTATCAAAGGCTACATCACATTATTATGAGAAACAAATATGGATCTACATTAAAATTATTTCCATTTATTTTTGTATGGAAGTACTATCATTCATTTATCACACGCATTGAACAACAAAGCATCAACACAGCTATATGGTTTCCTCTTCCTAAGCGAACATTTTCTATGTGTAATTTATTTGCGATTTAAATGATTCACGTGAACGTCTATCTACATGAGTATTATATTCCTGAAAACAAGGAAAACAAGCAGTTCTTCAATGATAATATCTAGAATACTGGAAAAAAGATAATTACAAAATAATTACTATCATGTCATAACCTTGAGCAATTAGCAGCTTAAAGGATAGCAACTGTACTTATGAAAATTCCATTTCTTGAACTAGAGTAATTTAGAACATGTATTACATTAAAAATAAATGTGTTTTACTTTCAGGTGTCATCCTTTAGGAAAGGGAGAGCAATACCATGAATATTTATTTATTGTTGAATTCCAAAGATCCTAAGGGAGGGTACTTTCATGCATACATATTTATTAATGAATTCAAATTATTACTAAGGGACACAACAGGGAAAAAACACAAAATTATTATTTTTTTATAAAAAGAAATTAAATACTAAGTGTAGAATTCAACTCCAATTTTTTCCAATGTAAATGTCTAAATGTAAACTAGAGGTGAAATCCAGGTGCTTAAATCTTGATGTCTTAGTACCATTTGAAATGCATAGGTGTTTCATGCTTGAACTCCACTTACTGCTACAGGACGGCATGATTATTTCATAGGTGCTTTATTAGTCATCCCAGACAGAGATTCCCTATACCCTAGGACATCTTAAGTGGCAGAAGACCATGCAAATTAAGGCCAATAATTCAGTTGAATATGAAATGAAGAGCTAGTCTTGTAACTACATTGACAGTTATAGGAGATTAGGCACTCTCTTCACAAATAAGAACACCATATAAAGTAAAAGGGCAAATCTGAAACAATCTAAGTGAGTTTAAATTAACATTAACATGACGGTGACTCAGGTGTACAATATTAGATGGAGGAGAGAATGGTAAGGGTAAAAGTGTGACGACTTTTGGCACTTACGTGTGACAGTTTAATAAGGAAAGCAGAAGCTCTGTGTGCAAGCAAAACAAAATAAGGAATTCATTCACTACTTCCCATCGACGGGCAGGTGTTCAGCCATCTCCAGGAAAGCAGGGCTCCATCATCCCTAATGGTTACTTAGGAAGACAAAAGCCATAACTCTGAAGGCCCCACCTTCCTACTTCTTCCTTCAGCTTCTATTGCTGAGCATGACGTCATATGCTATGGGATATCCCTTTGGTCCGTTGGGGTCAGTTAAACCAGCTGTGTCCCCTCCCAGCTTCTTGTGCACCCCCAGCCTGCTCACTGGTGGAGCTGCATGGAAAATGGAGAAGGCATTGACACTGTGTAAGCACTGCTCAGCAATAGCTAAAACAGAAGTGTGCTGCCAACACTCTTTTGGTCACAAGTCCAAACCATAGCACCATATGAGCTACTAAGAAGAGAAATAACTCTATCCCAGCCCAAACTAGTATATGTTGGGGTTTTTCCCCCCCTACAGTTCAAAAGGAAATAGAATGTAAGGATACAAAAAAATCGCTTTACAAGGATGTGCATAATTATAATTCAAAACCCTTAATATTTTCCCACGTTGCACAGGATAGCATACTCTGTTTTATCAGAAGGAAGGTAATACTTCAAAAAATAAACAACCTCCCTCCCCCCGCTATTATATAACATATAGTATTATTGAGGAAAAAAATCCAAAAATATTTTCTCCTTTTTCCTCCTAGTTGTTTTATTATTGTATGACTTTTTAGGGAAGAAACTTTCATGAGATAAAATATAAGTACTGTTCTGGTTTGAAAACCTCTTGCACTGAAAAAAAAATAGCTGTGTGAATGCAAATGTCAATCAAGTCCTGTCACACAGAAATGATTTTGTTATATGGACAGTATCAATGATTTCTCTGTAGAAGATGAATTTTTCAAGAAAAAGCCTTCATAATGATGGATGGAAAAATATATTGGAAACATTTATGTCTTAACTTTTTTCCTAAGGGGATTTTGTTGTTTTTTACATAAAAGTAACAACAGCCTCAGTTACTGAAAAACTGCATCAATCCTCACAAGACAGACGTTTTGAGCTGTCTTAAATAATGAAAATAGCAAGAATCAGTATTATTTGATGTAAGATCTTGAATTTAAAAACAATTATCCAAATAATTGCATTTTTCAAGGTTAAATTGGTTCTTTTTGTTTGTTTTCATTTTCGTTTATGTTAAAAAAGAAAGCAAGAAGGGTGAAATATTCCTCATCTTTTTTAAAAAGCTTTTGACTTACATAGAAAAAAATGGAAAACATTCATTTGACCAAGTATATATATCATAGTTGACTAAATCATCCTAGGTTACTTCTTGTGGCCAATAGAGAGAAACAAACTGCTGGTATGAGTTTCAACTCACTCTAAGACAGTGTGGTGGATTGACCATGACCTCAGCAGGACAGGGGAAGAAAATAACATGAAAAACTGTGTTGAGATAAAGGTAGGCTAATGAAGAGAAGGAAATGCTGCATGTGGAAGCAAAGGGCCTTAATACACTTCGTGGTTGCTTCAGAAGACATCTGCCTTAATTACATATGTCCCCCTCCCCTCCTCCTTTCTTCCAGCTTTTATTGCTGAGCACAATATGGTTTGGTATGGGATATCCCTTTGGTAGGTCTGGGTCAGCTGTCCTGCTTGTGTCTCCTCCTGACCTCTTGCCCACCCCCAGACTACTGGCCTTTGGGGGAAGAGAGGGGTTTGAAGAGACAGCCCTGATGCTGTGGGAGCACTGCTCAGCAGTAGCCAAAACCATCCTAGCTACAAATGCAAAGCGCGGCACTATGAGGGCTGCTATGAAGAAAGTTAACCAGTGTTCTGAAAAGTTTTAACCAGTGTTAAAGAGGAGTTTTAAATTCTCTACAAGAAATTACGATCCTGTTTGTGTGCAGCTCTTCTTACAACTTTGATATTATATGAATCATAAGCACAGCCTTGCTTCCCTCTTTTGCTGTGTAAACCTAGTTAAGTTCTCTATAAAATAAAGTTTTAAAAACTATAGAACTACTTTTAGTCTTGTAACCCAAAACAGAAAGATTAAGTGCTTGAGAAGAGTTATTTACATCGTGTTCTTTCCTTAGCACTGTCTAATTAATGTCTTCATGCAGCCATCCACTAAATTTACTGAGTGATCCCTCAGGTGTTCAGCATGTTGACTGCTCTGAACTGCCACTTGGGATGCCAAAATCCTACAATGTAATTTTACATTGTTAGCTTGAGTCTTTCTGTGTGTATTTTCAGCTAAACAGTGGAACTAGCTTAATTACACTAAATTCCCTAATTTTTTGGTTAACTAAATGTGGTCAGGCCCTATCACCTCAGGTTATACAAGATTTTATGTTAAGATGTGCCCCATAGTGTTTCACATCAATTCTATTTGGACATAATACCACCAGGAGATATACCATGACCAGAATTTGGTCCTGTTTGTGTATTCTGTATAGTAACTTACATTTTCCTTAGTACCATTTCAAATGGAAATATATTCTAACATATGTTTGATTCTGTTTTTTTTTTTAATAAAACTATGAACTTTAAAGTTTATTGAATTTTTCCTCCCATAGAGAGCCTAGGTTAATTTTGAGTCTACTTATGTATGCTTTGTTGAAGCCTTCCTGATGATTGTTTATGAATAAAGTCTTGCTGCACACTGAAATAAAAAAGCTTAGAAATCTAAATTAATAATCAAAATAAAAGAAGCTATCTCCCAGACTATTTTTTGCAGCATTGCAGTATTGTAGAAAATACTATTGCAGTATTTTCTACAAGAATAATTGGAATAATGTAAAAGATAATAGACTATTATTAGGGCATCCTTTATTGCAGTGAGGAGAAGCAATAAAATGGCTTCATTTAGCCTTCTATAATCTCTGTACATCTGTCCACATTATCAAGGGAAAAGGAGGGAGAACTTAAGAATAAAATATAAGAATAGTAGATAATATGATACCTTTACTCTTGTACATTTTCATCTCTAGGGACAAAAGTAATGAATGTGTGTTTAAATACTGCCATTCAAAAACCACAGTTAAGCACTTTCATGCCTGGAATGTTAAACCATATTTTCACTTCTGACCATTTCTATGCTATATAGCTACTATCGGGTAATATGTCAGGTGATAATCAGAGGGGGAACAACAGCTGAGAAATATTGAGGAGTTTCATTTTAGCAAAGATGCCCTGGAGAATGAAAGGATAGAAAGAATGTATTCAAGTTTTGAATTTCTGGCAATGCAAAAACTTGTTATTCTCTCTTTAGGAGCAGTGTTTCAAGGCAAAAAGAAATCTCATCTACTTTAAGTGTGTTCTTAAAAACGTCTGGTGCAGAGCCAACAAGCTTAAAATCTTTTGAAAGATAATACCCCATTCTAATGGAACTTAAAAGAAAATAAAAGAGAATGTTTGTTGTGCCTTTAACAACTGCCACCCGAGTATGTGTTGTCATGTTTTAACTTCCCCAAAGAGTTAGTTTGGATATAGAATGCAAAGAGTGAGCTCTAGTTAAAAATAAAACATTAGAGCAAGCCATAAAGTTGTACTACATTGTTATTCACAACTTTCCTAATTAAATTCTTCAATATCAGTGAATGCTTCATACCATATCGAGCAAAACCCAATAGATTGCATATACCCTTTGTATGCTTTTTTCTCATTTAATTTTTGTGTTGATAGGTAAAATGTTTTATGCTTACATTTTGTGTGCTGTTGTTTCTCCCCTTCCTCCTATTGGAATATGAATGAAAATATAGTTAGACCAGATTTGAGAATACCTGACAAACCAAAAGATGGAAAAATACAAGGAGACACCTTGTATTTTAGCTTTTGCTAAAAACTGGGAAAGGTTTCAGGTAAAACTCAATTAAATTCAATTCAGACATTCCTCCACTTCTGAGAAAATAGCAATTTCTTTAGGGCTGAATATAGATAGTCATGCTGTTTTGTGTATACAGCCTCTGTTATGCTTAAATGAGCAAGTCATGTATGCTTTCTTGTGATATCTTTCCCTCCCATTGAAGCTTGTCTTCTCTGTATCGGAGATTAAATTCGAATCTTCTTTTCTGTTGAAATACTGTAAACAATCAGAAGAAGTACAGTAAAGGTGTGACTGACAGTGTAAGGACAGGCCCATAGAGAAAAGGATCAGAAAGTTAGAGCAAACCATTGTTCATTCCCTCATAAGACATGAAAATACAGTCCACTCGATGTTAGTAATATTATAATATAGCAATAAAAATACAAGCAAAGCATAAGAATGCTGAAAGAACTGAAAAGCCATTAGACAACTCATGGGATGTTGCCCTAGTCTGTGATTTTAAGCATGGCCAGTAAAGTCAAAAATGAACCACTCACCTAGTCTAGTTTACATTTTCTCATTACTATATACTGCTTTGTTACTCCAGCAATAAGTTAAGATATTCCATCACACTTGAATAGTTTGATTTCTTGCAAGAAGAACAATGGACTATAGTCTAATAAACTATATTTTGGTTTTCAAAATGGTCCAATAGTAAATACCATTATGACACTGATAGTAACAAAATAATTTACTGGCTGAAGTAGTGAGATAACATATCTTTTTAATACCCTGTGTAAAATTACCTGTGGATGAATGTTTGTGTAGACTTTTTCTAGAAAAGTAATTCTTTTATTCTATATTTGCACTTAATTTCAACTCTTCTGAAACACTTTTTTTTTTTTTTCTTTCATTTTCTGAGCTTAATTATGTTAGCAGAACTTCTGCATGGTGCTTCAGAAAAACTTCAGAAATATATTCAGGAAAGATACTTTCTTTTGTTCTTGTATGTTTCTCTACTTTTGATCATTTTGTTGATCTGTACATGTTAATTATTTTGAACCTAATAATTTTCTATGGGAGTTAGTTTGATGTTTATACTTCAAAAAATATTTTATGACAATTAATTTTGTTAAATTTGTTACCAAATAATTTATTTTTAATTATGAAGATTTCACAGGAAATATTGATGAAATATTTTTCATTATTAGTAATGATATATATGGATTTAGTCTTGAGCTAAAGATAGTTCTGGAAGGAGCTACATCTGTTGTAGTATTAGTCATTTTCTTAAATTCATTATCTTTTTAGCTTTTACTGGAATACTGCTAGTAAGTCATACAAATATTCTAAGCATATCTTATGGGGGATCAGTTTCATACTCTATCTAAAAACTGTCTAATTTCAATCAGAAAGATATTTTGTTAACAAAAAAGAGGAATTCATTTTCACATGAGGATTGTCACCAAACAAAAACAAAATATCTAGAAAATCTGATCAAAAGTACATACTTAAAAAATGGAGGAAAGAAAACTCAGGAAACTCAGCCACCACTACACCACTTGAAATCTTCCAATTAAGAGTTTATACAAAAGATGAACAAGTTTGGGAAGTCATAGTTTCATTTTACATCCACTACCCTGCCTGCTGATGGGTATCCAGTTTAAGATGTGTGTTTGAGTACATTTGTTCAACATGGGAATGTTGAACTACTCACCTATTGAGGTATGGATGGAGCACTTTTTTCTTTTCTAGGGGGGAAATACATGGCTAAGAATCTGAGAAAAAAACTACTTTTGACAACTGTAGCATCAATATTTTGTCACGGAGATACCTGATTTTGCATTTGCAAAATTAAGTAAAAGTTGAAGATTTTCTTAGTGGTTAAGAGATGAAGAGGAAACCTTTCAAGAAACAAATAGTTTAAAAAAAATATATCTCTCTTTCTTGATGTGTGAATATTACAAGGTGTTCAAGGCATGGGCCAAGATTTCAATTTGTATTCCAGACTTGTAACTTCCTGTTCAAAGAGAGAACTGTGAGTCCTTAAATGCAACAGCCGCTAAATTGGTGTTCATTGACAAGACAAATCAGAGAAAATGTGTAAGGGGACAAGCTGTTCTTTTATAGACTGAAGCCCACCCCGCTCATGTCCTATTTCAGCTAGTGACCAACTGCAAGCACCTCTAGGTGCCTTGCCTTGCCTTCCCTTCCCTCCCTGCCCTGCCTCACCCTGCCTCACCTCACCTCGTTTGAAAATGTGGAGGAGATATGCAGAAAAGGGCACTAAAATACAGATGTTGTGGCAATTACAGAATCCAAATGAAATTTAAATATAGAAGCCGGAGGCCACCATTTTCAGAAAGGTGGATTAGGTGCTGCAGAGTATACCTAGAATGACAGAAGGATAAGAATCAGAGTAATAAATATAGAAAAAGTGGTGTAAGTAATGGTGGAAAAGCAGAACAAGAGAAGACATGTGGAAGGTGAATAGCAAGGAAGACTATAGCCTAGGTCTGTGTTATCAAATATCAGAGTAAAGAGGTAAAGGGGTTGTATGTGGAAGCGATACGAGCTGAAAGGTAAGAAAGGAAAGGTAACCTGGAAGGACAAATTAGGTGAGTGGAAAGAAAAGAGAGAATAAAACATAAGAGTAAAAATAGAAAGCAGATAGTGTGTGGGAACATTAAATTATTATAAAAGTTTTCTCTCTGTAAACATATACAAATGTATATACAGACAGAGCTTGGGAGAATTCTACAAAGGAACTTCTTAATGTTTTCTCTGTTAGGCAGTTTGTTTTCACCATCAATCTGGTGATGTAGCACAATAATACATCATCACAGCGGCAGCACTATGATGATATACTACATTAATACATCATCAGAATAACTGTGATAAGAGCTGTCACTCTGGTAATACATTAATCTGGTCCATCATAAAAGAAACATGTATTTCAAACAGATGTAGTATAAATATCACTAATTTTTTGTTGTCATTGCTTATTTATTCATTCAGTTTTGTAGAAGACAACGTCAAAAAGCAGAATGTTTTTTTTTAAATTACATTAAGTAAAAAACAATAATGTTAAGTAAAGCAAGGAATATTTTGTTATATAAAATAAATGAGGAAGTGGGAGCTCACACACTAACTACAAGACTTCAAAATAGCACATGGTACCACAGCTCGTTAAAATGAATCTAAAACTGTGACTCTTATTCAAGTGTTTTCAAGTGTTTCTCCATAAGTAATTCTTTGATATCCAGACTCACACTTGTAATAACTTATTTCTACAAGTATTAATAGACATTAAAAAATACAATAATGCAAAGCACATATAACTGTCAACGTATTAAAATAGGGAAGGTCTCGTAGGTAAAGTAGGTACCTTCATATGTATTTGGAAGGTCTGTAATACTACAGTGATACATATATTATTATCAGTATCAGTGTTTCTGAAAGGGTAAATAATCTGAAGTATGCCTGAATTTGACTTTATGAGCTCAAAGTGAAAATATTAATCAATACTTCTGACACCAAGTTGCCTTATCACAGTATCATTGGACCCTATGTGGAATGGTAGGAGGGGATGATAGGGTTCACCATGCTCAGCAGCCTCTTCAGTGATGTTGCGCATGTGATATCGTGGTAGGCAGCAAATTTGTCTAGAGAAATTGTCTGGACAGCAAATGGGTATTTTGGTGCCTCTTAAGAAGGAATCTCCAGTTACTAATACATTATGCACTTTTCTGGTGGTACATGTTCCAATGTGGGTGGAATTTGGATCAACTTTGAATGGTCACTTTCTGCTGGATCCAGTCTATTACTCAGATGCTGTTAATTTTTGACTCCCAGAGTGTCATATCTGTTATGTAGGGACAGTTTAAAGGAAAGAGGAACGGTCTTCCTTCTTTTCCAAGCACAATCAAGGGTCCAGTTTCCTTCATCTTGTGAATTACTTGTGTCGGCCAGCTCAAGGTTGAATTCAGGCTTATCTTCCACTTGTGAGGCCTTAAAGCTGGGCTATCCCTCAGCCTGAGACAGCATGCAATACCACGTATCTATCTCCCAATCACATTCCTGGATACTGCTCTGCCTGTTGAGCTCTACTTGTAACATAGCTACTCCTTTGAAGAGTCCTAGCTGGGCACACTTGCAGTTGTGACATCCACTACTGCCTTCAGGTGCTAGAGGGAATTCCAGTTGCTGGGGCTCCAAGCAGTCTGAGGTCAAGTTACCTATTTCAGTCTTTGAGAGACCTGTTTGAGTGGAGATGTCAGCGTAGCTAGGCTATATATCTTCTGTTTGTGTTTCAGCCTCAGCCTCGCAGTTGCAACAGGTGGACACCATTTTCTTTCAGCAGGTCACAGTCACCTTGTAGTTTTATAAAATGGGAATTGTTTTGAAAGATGTCGTCCTTCTAATACTAATTTCCTGGAGACTTCAAGCTGGCCACCAGCTAGCTGAGGTGATTGTCAAGATTGCAGCCAAAGCCTGCAAGGAGCAGAGCAGGCAGCAGCTTGACAATGGACAGAGTGCATCACCTGGCACATGCAAACTGCTGATGCTGCTCCCTGTTTGCACTGGCCACTGACACTCCCTAGGGACTGGTTATATGCGGCCACCTGCAGTTTGAACTGGCTGCGGGGACAGCCAGCACTACCCAACTCCTGCCTGCCCCTCTCACAAGACCTGTCGCCTGCCAGCTGGTCCCTCCACACACACAGCCCCTGCCTTTACCAGCCAAAGTTCTGTAGTGTTTAAGCCATACACTTGGTAGACGTGTTAACTGTAAGATGATACTTTATACAGTGTCCTATTAAATTGCATTGGAATAATCTTAGTTTCAGAAGATCAAGATCACATAGAAATGTAGCTTTTATTCTGCTGACTAGTATTTCAATCGTTTTTAAAACTTTCTGATAAGCTTTTATGCTGACTTGGGTATTTCTACTTGGTATTTTTCCTACTCAGCATCCTCTGAGATCTTAAAGCATGAATTGAATATATTTTAGCAAGCATCAATCTGTCACTGTGCTGGCAATTAATTAATAACCAGACAGAAACCTTGGACCACTACATATTTAGTTTATTGATTTTTGTGCAATATTGTATGTTATAGCTCACTATACAGACTTTCAGTTGTCATACAGAGAAACTGCATTAACTGCTGCCAAGTCTGCTTCTTATATTAAAGTGTCTAGAAAGAACGGAGCAAAGAAATTTAGATGAAATTTGGCTGATTAGAGGTCAGAGCAAAGAGGATTTGAGAAAAAAAATGTAAAAAAAAAATCATTGTTACAAGAATACAGTATCACATGTCACTTTAAAACACTTTAAATATCAACATCAACATGACTAGAAAAGCTTTCTCTTACATTTTACCAGTGCCTACTAAATTAAAATGAAGTCCTACAATATCAAGAAGATACTAACATTTATAGGCTCAGCAGAGATACTAATTCTATTACAGATAATTTTCTCCGTATCTTGCCCCAGGTAGCTACTTAGTATTCCACAGTTGATATTCATCTGCTTTTCCATCACTCTGTGAAGACTAATGGATTTATTACTTTTCCTGTTGCTGATGTCCCTTTCTGCTACCCATTTGCCAGCCATCCTTTTGCCAAATTATTTAACTGATTAACATAATTAAGTTAAACACCAATAAACTGGATACTTAACTTGATGTTTGCAGCTTTTGAAGAAGGACCTGTGTGTCCTTCTCCCACAAAGTATGGGTTTCTTGCCAGCAACCTCACAATTCTTGAGTTACTGAGACCATCATAACTGTGAGGTACCAGTGTGTGTAAAAGAAAAAATGAAGTGAAATAGTGGTAAATTCACACAGACGACAAGTAGAAAACAACAAAAAAGAACAAAAAATACTTATATTTTAACAATATTCAAATCACGCCCTTGAGGCAAATCAAAAGGATTAAAGAGGGGAGGACAAGTTGTACTGAGTGTAGGTTGTGAGGTGTTGGCAACGCAGAGCCATAGAGGTGGCCTCTATGAGAAGAGGTCATGGGTTGCCCTGGGCTAGACACAGTCTGTTCCAGCGGACTCCAACCAGCCCACCACAGGGCACAGCTAAACCCCTCAACAAAGATGGTGGCACCTCTGGGAAAATGTATTTGAGAAAGGGCAAAATGCTGCACAACAATGTGAGAAGTGAGGAAAAAAAACCTGTGAGAAACAACCCTGTGAACACCAAGATGAGAGAAGAAAGAGGGGGAGGAGGTGCACCAAGGCAGAGATTCTCCTGAAGCCTGTGGTGGACTCATGGTGGAGCATATATTTCTGGTGAAGGACCACAACAGAGAAGTTAACCACACTACAGCCCATGGAGAGACCACGCTGGAGCAAACCCCTGGCAGGAACTGTGGTCCATGGAGAGGAGCCCATGCAGAAGCAGATTTTCTAGTTGGAGCTGTGCCCCACAGAGGGGGGGAGCAGTCTGTTCCTGAAGGATTGCAGCACACAGAGAGGACCCACTCTGGAGGAGGGGAAAAATGTGAAGGGGAAGGAACAGCAAAGAGGAACTGTTATGAAGAGATTCTGTGTGTGCCAAAGCACACGGTGACCTCATGCCACATAAAGAGCTCAGGCTCCCTGCACTGCCAGTGGTAAGGGCAGATCTGTGGAGAGTTCAGGGAAGTTGGGCTAGAAGCTATTTAGAGACATCCAGAGAACTGAAAGCATCTGTCCACCCTGGAAGTTTGAAGATGGAGAAGCCTGAGGAACCTGATGCAAATAGGTATATATGATACACTTTCTTATGGAATGCCTTACAGATTTATGAACTAAGAAAATCTCAGATCTGGGTGAGACAGCTTAAACTGAAAGATATTGAATCTATTGTCTTCCCTTTGCAGTAAGTTGATGCACACTGTGACCTTCAGTCAAGTCTAGTTTCTTGTTCAGCAAGTTCGGTGCTTTCCTGGATTACAGCACAGCCCACACCATTCCCTCTGGTCAGTTTTGAGGCTTGACTTCAGAACTGCTCCTTACCAAAGGCAGACCTGCAGTTCTGTAGGCATCTCCAAGAGTTTATGCACACAGACAGCTTCCTCCTTTCTATATCTCAGTTCTGACATTCCATGGACTTCTCCCTGCTGAATAGATACAGTTGCTCAAAGGAAGAGTCAATCTCTTCCTTCTAAAAAATTTCAGCAAATGAAGTTTGCCACAGATAGCACATGGCAAACATCCTCCGAAGTGGTTCTTTTAAACACAATATACTTCAGCTTCATGTAAATTATGAACAAATTAAATGGCATATACATGTACTCCTCACAGACGTATTGGATGAAAACAGACAAGCTTCTGACTTCATGACACACATTATATAACTGTAAAATAGTAAATTGCAGAGCTGTATTTCCCTTTTGTCCTGTTATTCATACAGGCTTTGTTAGTAACATTCACAGTGCAATCAAGATTTCAGGACAGGCTTAAACTGGTGTGAGAACCCAATCTGAGAGTCCTTCATTTGCACTTTACAGACAGTCTTAAATTCCCAAATATATCTCTGTTCTTTTTATTCATGTACTATATCCGGGCTAGGCTTTGTTAACAGAGTTGTTATTTTGTGGCCCAAAACTCCAAGGTTAAGAAACACAGTTCCACCAACATCTGGAGAATTGCCATGCTTTGCATTAGCTGAGAATATACCATTTGTTTGTAGTCATGTGTAAGGTGGACGCAAGTACTGCTCCTTAAAAAAAAAAAAAA
>VYZM01023851.1:111217-126604 GCA_013398915.1 Dromas ardeola | reverse complement strand
AAAAAAAAAAAAAGATGAATAATATACGAGAGGTCTATGCCTGTGCCTTCACACTTTCTATGGGTAGACAATCCTCCTAAGTATCAATGTGTGCCATATTGTCCCATAATCTCCCAGGAGATTATCTCTGATGCTGAGCTCCTTCAGAGTCTCAAGACACTCTTTTGGGGGAAGTTACTCATCTGTCTCTCCTGTAAACTCTGCTACAGTCCCAGTGTGAGGAAACAACTGAGATCTCCAGTCTCGTACAAAGACGACAGAAATTTTGCACAGTATTTATAGTGTTTTACCTGTTACAGGAGGAAAAGAGGTTTTTATCCTTTCCTGTAAAAGGAAGTTTTCATTTGTAGTTCTAGTCAACTGGCAGTCTTCCATATAAAGCTTGCTCACTTTTGCATCCAGGAATGCAATGACGATGAGTCAAAGAAGGTACCTGTCTAACTCATGTAGCAGAATAGAAAGGAGGTTAAGATCCCTGGATAGTCTCCGGTTTTATTCGAAGTGTGACTTTCTGCTCAAGAACAAGTAGAACTTCACTGTTTTCTATATAGTCAATAAAGCAAGATCAACAATGCTTATTTTATATTAATCCCTAAAGATTCTTTGCCGTAAATAATGAAAGCTTCAAGTGACCATTTTTAATGTCAAAGCCTTATCCTGTTTTTACGTATGTTGGATTAAACAGAAATTTGTAAACTATTGTTAATGCTAAAGTGAGTGCTATTTGTGAATTGAGGAATTTCTTGACAGATACACACAGCAGAAGCATTTAACTTTAAATATCATGGACTGACAAATACAGTGGTACTAATGGACTTACCTCACGATAGACAAAAGCTTTGGTAAATCAGATCATACTGCATATTTCTGAAATTAGTACATGCCTTATTTGGCACTTCCATATTGTCCCATCAGAGTCCATTAAAAACTGTATGCCCTTTTTCCAATTGGAAAAATTCTGATATCTTAATGTTGTAAAATTGAGGAACTATTTTCAAATGCTGAAATATTTAGTAGTAAGTGAAACTCCAGTATGTAACTATTTGAAAATACTTAAATAGATAAACATTACTTTTAGATAATTTCAAACAATTCAGCCTGTTTTGTACTTAGTTTTCATATTTCCTCATGAAGTTAACATCTGAGTATCTCTTTTTGTCTTTCATTTGTAAAAAAACCATGTATTTTAAAAATTATAACCAGATATTTTTTTTAATATTACTTTTTGCCGAAGCATTTTTTTTTCATTAAAAAAAACACATTGTAAGAAAATGCCAATAACCTTCACTAAAATTTCTGAAGAGATTTATTCTTAACCTAAGGGAATTTACAATATAGTTGTATTCCAATTCCGACAAACAAGCTGTAAAAACAAGTAGATTTTTCTTTTATCCTTTGTTCATCACCAGGGTTTCTTAGTGACTCCACTGTGGCATTTACGATAATAAAAATTTCTCAAGCTTTACAAAATATTTATAAGGTGGCTCCTGCTGGGGTTTTTCTGGTATTATAAAGTGCTATAATTTCTAGGTTAGGTAATATGACGAACAACTCGCCAGCAGTTTGCACTGCTGAAACAGCTCACAGAGGCAATTTATAAAACCAGAAAGAGAGAAGTAGAGAAACACTTATATAATACAATATTTTTTTTTCTTTTCCATTCAGCTGGTTATTCCTAAACATAACTTTTGACCTCTTCTCTTCTTTTAGAATATATTGCAGTGTTTGTGTTATTACCAAGTACAGCACAATAATACACAAAAAGCACAAATATATATGTATAAAAGTATGTGTGCACACAAACCAGAATTGTAGCAACGTGATGAATGATTGAAAGAGAATTCATGAAACTATATCACTGGATTTAAATTGCTAGATATCGGACAATTAGGTTATTATTCTTATCAACTTTTCCAAATTTCTTATAGAATCATAAAATTTTTTAGGTTCGAAAAGACCTTTGAGATCATTGGGTTCAACCATTAACCTGACACTGCCAAGTCCACCCAAAACCATGGTCCTAAATGCCACCTCTACATGTCTTTTTAATACCTCCAGGGATGGTGACTCAACCACTTCCCTAGGCAGCCTGTTCCAATGCTTGACAACCCTTTTGGTGAAGGAAGTTTTCCTAATACCCAAACTGAACCTCCCCTTGAGGTCATTTCTTCTCATCCTATGACTTGTCACTTGGGAGAAGAGATTGACACCCATCTCACTACAACCTCCTTTCAGGTAGTTGTAGAGAGTGATAAGGTCTTCCCTCAGCCTCCTTTTCTCCAGGTTAAACAACCCCAGTTTCCTCAGCTGCTCCTCATAGGACTTGTGCTCAAGACCTTTAACCAGCTTCATTGGTCTTGTTTGGACACGCTCCAGCGTGTCCAAAGACACCTCAATGTCTTTCTCTTAGTGATGGGCCCAAAACTGAATACAATGTTCGAGGTGGGGCCTCACCAGTGCCGAGTACAGGGGGACAGTCATTTCCCTAGTCCTGCTGGCCACACTAGTTCTACTAAAAGCCACAATGTCAAGAAGGCCACCTGGGTACACTGCTGGCTTATATTCAGCTGGCTGTCGACCAATACCCCCAGGTTCTTTTATGCTGGGCAACTTTACAGCCACTCTTCCCCAAGCCTGTAGCACTGCATGGGGTTGTTGTGACCCAAGTGCAGGAACCAGCACTTGGCCTTGCTGAATCTTATACAGTTGGTTTCAGCCCATTGATCCAGCTTGTCCAGATCCCTCTGTAGAGCCTTCCTACCCTGAAGTAACTCAACAAACCCGCCCAACTTGGTGTCATCTGCAAACTTACTGAGGGTGTACTCAATCCCCTCATCCAGATAATTGATAAAGATATTAAAGAGAACCAGCCTCAATACTGAGTCTTGAGGAATACCACCTGTGATCGTCCGCCAACTGGAGTTAACTCCATTCACCACCATTCTTTGGGCCAGGGCATTCAGACAGTTTTTTACCTAGTGAATAGTACACCCGTACATGCCATGAGCAGCCAGTTTCTCCAGGAAAATGCTGTGGGAAACTGTGTCAAAGGGTTTACTAAAATCTAGGTAGACAATATCCACAGCCTTTCATTCATCCACTAAGTGGGTCTCCTTGTCATGCTCACTGGGCCTGATCACCTGGTTGTCCTGTATGTGCCACGTCATGGCACTCAAGATGATCTGCTCCGTAACCTTCCCAGGCACCAAGGTCAACCTGACAGGCCTGTGGTTCCCCAGGTCCTCCTTCCAACCCTTCTTGTAAATGTGTGTCACATTTGCTAACCTCCAGTCAACTGAGGCCTCCCCAATTAGCCAGGACTGCTGACGAATGATTGAAAGTTGTTTGGTGAGCACTACCACCAGCTCCCTCAGTACCCTTGGGTGGATCCTGTCTGGAGCCAAGGGATTTGTATGTGTCTAAGTGAAGACAATTGAATTATTGGCAAAGAAATCTGCTAGTGATAAACCAAACACCTTGTTTCTTGAATATTGAGTAGATTTATTTATCAGGGACTATTTCCAATATGCCTTACAGTTAGCCTTACAGTCCATTTTGCAGACATTTTGGAAGTCTGTAACCCACAGGGTATTCACAATATCTGCATAGGACTTGAAATGCCTCCCAGAGAAAACTTTATATGTTAGTTGAATAAAGATTTCTAAGACCAAAAGGTTTCTGCATAGTTTGTTTTGTTTTGTTTTGTTTTTTTCTGGTTAAAACACAAAGTTCTACATCTCTGAGGAACAACAGAACTTCAATGCTGTATTTGTGTTTCCTGGTGGTCACACTGTCTTGAGGCAATTTCAACCACTTTATCTGTAATTTGTCCTTAGAAAAACAGGAAGGTTGCTCAGGAATTCTCTGGAAACAAACCAGTCATTCTCAGATTGTCATTCTGTTTTCTGGAGCGCTTCATGTATCTCAGATGTCCATTTACCAAGCACAAACAAGGCAACTCTATGGCAGATCAATGCATCATTAGTCAGCTTTGGCGTTTATGGTATCAGTTACTTTTTTCATGAGGGGCCAATAGGCACAGGTTTAAAGCCTATGAAGCTTTGATAGCTGTGTAATTTGAAGTTAATTACTGTGATATGGAGAAACTAGACTGGTTCAAAACCTTCTCTTCAGCATGGACTTTCTGATCAGTGAATTATAAAGCAAAGTAGAAACATGGAAGGATCTGACACCTGCCCATTTCAATTTAGAATTAATTATTTTAGTATAAGTCTCTATTTCAAAAGTTTCAATGGTTTTCTTTTTCAGTCCAGAGTAAAAACATACTTCAAAACCTTGCTGGAAAACTTCTGATGTTTAGCCTACAAGTTGTCCCAAACCAACAGAAATTACTATAAAGAGTGGAATGAATCAAGTATAAATTTTTAAATTAAGTATTTCTTTCTTTTCATACTTTCAAGGAATCTGATAACAGTAAATTATTTTTTATACCTTCTAAAGAGTGATACACATACTGCAAAATATTAGCGTGAATGCACTTTGTTCCAAGTTCTGCAAAGTAAAAGTTACAGAACTGGTAAACCAAAAATAAAGAAAATTAGAAATGCCTCTGGTTTGTATATAGCTTTGCTTTGTTCATTAACAGCTGCATGTACCATTGAAAATAAATAAATATTCTGACATATTTATTTCCAGAGTCTAGAATTAACTTCCACCTATGATATTGGTAAGTAACAGATTGCACTGAATGGCAGATAGATGACTGTGAGGACGTAATCTTTGTTTTAAAAGACTAAGACAACAGCAAATAATTTCAGCTTTTCACAAGCTGCAAAATTTGTCCAACATCTAATACATGTAAACTCTATTTCAGATGTTGCTTTAGTATAAAACTAGTTATTTAATGTCCTTCCTATCTTATCTACCATGTAGGCAACGATAGTAAGCACTGCAAGACAGAAGCTAATACTATTCATGAATGACCAGATTTTTATATGCTGCTACTACTACTACTACTACTACTAGTAATAATAATAATAATATAGATCAAGTGCTAGGCAGTACATAAAATTCAATTTTAGTAGCCTGAATGAAGGATTTTCATAGAATTCTAATCATGTTCGACGACTCCTACTGAAAACAGAGTCACCACTGTAAGGTGAGTCCATTTTTAGGGAAGCATCTGGCATGTCTTCTGGCTTCGCACACTCTTTCCACTAACTATGGAGGATGACAAGTCAAAGAAGTACCTCATCCAGTTTCTTACATAAGTTTCTTAAATCCAGGGTTAGAATATTTTTCCTGGAACACAGTTGGAATCTACTGTGACTCTTCATATTGCTACAAATATTTCTACTACCAGTAGCATTCTTATGCTCTGTGTGTGTGCATTTATAATTCCTTTGCACATATATATGTTACACAAATGTTACAAAAAAGTAATTGGTTTATTTTTATTTTTTTGTCATTAAATTTTCAATCATATATAAATATGTATTTCTTATATATATATATATATTCTCCCATTATTTTCTTAAATTCATCCACTGCTACTTTCTCTTTACTTATGGTTTCTGATAATACAGAACAGCTCTACTTTCTGATGACTTTTGCAGTATGAATTCCAATACTATTTTTTTACAAATCATTCTGTTCTTCAACTTTACTAACATTTTGGTTTAGCTTTATTTTGGGGGGAGGGGGAAAAAGATTCTTAGAAATAGATCTTCCCTAACTTCCTGAGGGAATCTGATTTGACATTTTTACCATAAGAGGTAACCAAATATCCTGTTATTATATCTAGTTGAAAAACTTAATTGTATTAAGATACTATTAGCAGATTAATTCATATGATGATTTGGAAGTCTATTCTATATTAAAAAGTGCTGGTTTGTGGAGACTGGAAACAAAACCATAGCACAAAGAATAAAAGCTCTCTGGGTTAAGTCTGATATCTCCTACAAAAGCCTCTGCAGAAAAAAACTGAGCTGACTGTGGAGCAAAAGTGTTATTGGACAAGTAAATATGAACTGTCAACGCTGTATTTTCTTAAAATTTATTTTAGGTTATATTCTTTTGCTGTAAAATCTAAGATTTATTTTGCAATTTATTGTATGGTTTTAATCTCTGTTAATTCAAATAAGCTTTGAGCATTTTCAGTTATTCAATTACACTGAGAAAATCCTTAGTTAATAAAAGTTGAATACAATTTAATCTTCCCAAGACCATTGAATCTCAACCTCGTAATGCTATCAAATGCACATGTCACTGGAAGAGTTTCAGAATTTAATCTTTAGGCATTCTGCAATTATAATGAATGCAAATCTCTGTAGGAATAAAAGATAATTCAGAATCAGGTACAGTATATTCTAAGTGAGAATGACCAAACTTTATCTTCAGTTAGCACCTTCATCACTCCTAAAATATTACAAAAAATTAAATTAAAATTACATAACTTCTGGGCACTTGTTTCTAATAGTTACTGTTAGTGAATGTTCGCAATTATACTACTATACAGATACGTTAGACATGTTAAACGCATTTTCTTGGAGTTAAGTCAGTGAACATTTGTTACCCTTAGCACTGTGCATTCCTTCTCTAGCTGAGTTAAATTTAAGCACTATTTTGTTGCACGTAATCTGCATCTAGACTGACTGCCACTAACCTTAGTAACTGACCAGATGTCTTTAATTAGCAAGTACTTATGCAGATTTAATAATTTAAAAAAGATTTAACAACAATACAAAGCATTTGGTATTTGATCATTAAAGGTTAAAACACTTTTTGATGCTGTACGAGTTGCATGAAGCTGATTTAATTTTTAACAGAAAGAATCACCTCTCCTATATCTTGAAAAATGTTGTTGGATGCAATAGTCAAAACTCTAAGAATGCCATATAAAATACTTTCCACTGTACCAATTCATCTCGGTGGAATTACACAAAGTCTGGGATTCCTGGGAAGATTTTCACATAAGCTTTAATTTGTAAAATGTGTTGCCATGCCTTTCTTTTTTATCTATTAATGCATCTAATGACATCCTCATTGCATAGCATCAATTGACTGCTTCATTCTCTCTGATCAAAGTAGAAAGGAATGAAACAGTTATTTAATTTTGTTATTAATTTGCCCTGATGCATAAACATATATTCCTTATATAAATAAATTATGATCCCCTAAATTCCAAGGCAATGAATTGTGTGGCTTTAAAATGCCTTAAATTTTTATGTCTACATATGTACAGTAAGATCTCATTTGAAGCATTGAGAAATTAAATTAACAACTGTTAATTAAGCCTGATGAGGATTTTAAATCTCAACCAGTCCCCTGAGTAATTTGATCAGCTAGACTGAACACACACTGATGGGGTGAAACTCTGTCCCACAAAAATTGCTGCATCCGAGAAGGTTTGAGACTGTTTATTACATGTGTAATCCTGAGTGAAATGTTTTCCTTCAACCTCAGCATTTTCCTCTTGGTTTGCTTTAGCCAGATCTTTGTTTAGCATTTGGTGTGATGCCATTTTGAAGTGCCTAACCGTGCTTAACTCTGTACGTAGAGCTAAGGTATCTAATATAGAAATAAGGTTTACTTATGGAGTGGATCTTGCCTAGCTTCTAAACATAGAAGTGCTTTTCTTTTAATTTAGTCTTAAGCAACAAGCCTATGAGCTTTTTATTTTAGTAATAACATTATAGTATTCAATTACACTATTTTATACTATACTATATATTATTTTTATTATTATTATTATTATTATTATTATTACATAAGAATATAATTATATGAGGCTTTACTAAAGTCTAGGTAGACAACATCCACAGCTTTTCCCTCATCCACTAAGTGGATCACCTTGTCATAGAAGTAGATCAGGTTAGTCAAGCAGGCCCTGCCTTTCAAAAACCCATGCTGACTGGGTCTGATTGCCTGGTTGTCCTGTATGTGCCGCGTCATGGCACTCAAGATGATCTGCTCCGTAACCTTCCCAGGCACCGAGGTCAGCCTGACAGGCCTGTAGTTCCCCAGGTCCTCCTTCCAGCCCTCACTGTAGATGACTGTCACATTTGCTAACCTCCAGTCAAATGGGACCTCCCCAATTAGCCAGGACTGCTGATGAATGATTGAAAGTTGTTTGGTGAACACTTCTGCCAGCTCCCTCAGTGGTTCCCATCCAGACCTGGCTTGTGTGTGTCTAAGTGGTGTAGTGGCACCCTAAGGTGGCACCCATCCAGGCTTGTGTGTGTCTAAGTGGTGTAGTAGGTAACTAACCATTTCCCCATCCTTGTCTTCCAGCTCAGGGAGCTGGGTCCCTGAGAACAATTGGTCTTAATATTAAAGACTGAGGCAAAGAAGGCATAAGTACCTCAGTCTCTTCCTCATCCTTTGTCACTATGTTTCCCCCAAATCCAATCAAATATGGAGATTCTCCTTAGCCCTCTTTTTGTTGCTAATGTATTTATAGAAACATTTTTTATTGTCTTTTGCGGCAGTAGCCAGATTTAGTTCTAGATGGGCTTTGGTCCTTCTGATTTTCTCCCTGCATAACCTCACAATATCCTTGTAGTCCTCCTGAGTTGCCTGTCCCTTATTCCACAGGTCATAAACTCTTTATTCTTTTCCTGAGTTCCAGCCAAACCTCTCTGTTCAGCCAGGCCAGCCTTCTTCCCCATCAGCTAGTCTTTTGGCACATGGGCACAGCCTGCTCCTGTGCCTTTAGGATTTCCTTCTTGAAGAACATCCAGCCTTCCTGGTCTCCTTTTCCCTTCAGGACTGCCTCCCAAGGGAAAGGTATCAGTAACATTTTGTGATTGCTATGCCACTCCCTCCAACGCATAAGTCCTTCTCTGTTCACAAACAACAGGTTCAGCGGGATGCGCTCCCTAGTTGGCTCCCTCACCAGCTGTGTCAGGAAGTTATCAGCAGCATACTAATAAAGTAGTTTGGCTAACTGTGAGTAAATGTTTATATAAATGTATATATATATATACACACACACATATATATACACATGTACATATAATGTGTATGCATATAATGTATGCAAATCTGTAAATATAAATATGTGTATGTATATAAAGAATATGAGAGTTCATATTTTTGTTTTGCTATTTTCTTTCACTGCTTCAATTTACATCAAAGTATGGCCTTGAAATGTGGAAAAATTTATGTCTGTGACAGATATGAAACTTCTAGAAACTGACAAAGGAAGATATTAACAAGAAATTATTCACCATATTTATTACTATTCAAGGCTATTTCAATTTAAATAATCCTTCAATAAGCATAAAAAAATTTCTATCAATATCAAATATTGATAGCTTCATATGTCATCTTGTATTTTTACCCACAACTCCCAGTGAAAAGCATCAAAATTTTATGGTTGTTCCTCTGTGGAGAATGAGATATTATATTACAAATTACATTCTAATTTTAAGCTAGTTGGCCAGATCTTTGTCTTTGTTAATATTTTGTAATAATGATTTTCACTGATAGCAGACTACAGTGAATATATAGCCAAATTTTATTTATGGGGAATTTTAATTTAGTTCAGTTCAGTCTATACTAAATTTATAGCTTAAAGATTCTGTAGGGTGTTTTTTTTCTTTCAAACTGAGGAAGCGACCATCAGTGAAATAAGTCTTCACTTGTTTGTGTGGCAGTTTGCTCACTGACTTGATTGTAAACAATATTATGCCTACCTTGCAATACTTTTGCACCTTGTAGTAGGCAACAGAATTTGGCAGATAATGCAACTAAATTTTTATATATTTTTTTTTATCATGATTAATTCTTACCCCAGATACTCACCAGTCTTTTTAGTTTATTTTAAGGCTTTTTACACGCATGTAACAGGTTGCCCAGACTGCTAGGGCATTTTTAAAAAATTCTCTCAGGGCACATAGGACTCGACTATTCCCTGCTTTTCTGTCATTTCCAATAAATCTTTCCTGCTTTGCTAGCCACTGGAAAACACATATCTCTGAAATTAGGATATGCAGATTCTGCAGAAATACTGTTCTAGCTTTCAGGTACTCTAAAGCCTTGTCTTGGCAGCTTAGCATTTACCTGGGATGGCCTAGTAGGACAGTAGAAGGACAACACTCCTTTGGGATGGACATGACATGAAATGAAACTTTTACTTGGAAACCACACTTAAAAAACCCAAGGCATGTCAAATGGCAATTTAAATATTTACATACAGCATTCCAAATTGAAGAGCACAATGATAAATCTTAAAAAAAGGAAAGGGGTCAGGAAAAAAACCCACAATAATGACTCTGTTTATGCTAAGATGAAATATGAAAAGCCACTATTCCTCTCACTGCATGTAGTCCAGTTGAGAAAGCTGTATATTTGGCACAACCGTTCAAAGACTCGTTGCTGATTCACCTGGCCAAAACTAATTTTCTACAGTGTAGGCTTCTTGTCTAAGCTTGGCACTTTAAGTGATCATCATTTTCATCAAAGACAAATAGGCACTTTTAGAATCTAATCTTAAAACAGAAATCTAAAATATTCAGATGAATTCTACCCTTGTAATGTGTTTATTTTTTTCTTTGTTTTCCATCGAATACAAACACATCCTAGAACAATTGATTCAGATGCATGTATCCATACAGTAAACATTTCTGATAAATTCCAGATTTCTGGATTTTCTGAATTTTCTTTCCATTTCTGATAAAATTCCACACAACAAATCTGCATGTCCAATGTCTCATATTTATTTTACTGACCTATTTTCAGTTGAAAAGTAGTTGCTTTAATGAAGTCTGTTTTGGAGTCTTCCAGAGATATCATTTAGATCAATTTATTCCCTAAATCCTAAGTATTTCTAAACCTTTCAGAAGCTAGTTCTCATCTGTCTTGATACGGACCTACCTTACAGAAGATAAGAAAAAGAAACATAGAACAGCCCAGGTTGGAAAGAACCTCAAAAGATAATCTAGTCCAACTTTTTGTGGGAAAGGAAGCCTAGATGAGATTACCTATCACTCTGTTCAATTGCATCTTGAAAACCTCCAGCGATGGGGAATTTACCACATCCCTGGGAACATTGTTCCAATGCTTGATTGTTCTCACTGCAAAAAATTTGTTTCTTATATCGAGATGATACCTCTCCTGGTGCAACTTATACCTGTTGTCCCTTGCCTTTTCCATGTGTTCCTTGTGAAGAGAGAGCCTTCGTCCTCTTTGCATCTGCCCTTTACATACTGGAACACTGCGATTAGGTCCCCCCGAGCCTTCTCTTCTCCAAGACAACAAGACATTCAGTCTTTCCTTATAAGGCAGGTTCTCCAGCCTTTTGACCACATTTGGACCCTCGCCAGTCTGTTTGCATTGCTCTTGTATTGTGGGGACCAGAACTGGACACTACTTTAGGTACAGCCTGACAAGCACTAATTAGAGTGGGATGATCACACCTGTATCTCTGCTAGTAATACCCCTGCAGATGTAGACCAGTGTCTCATTTGCCTTTGTTGCCGCAGCAGCATATTTCTGACTCATGTTTAGCTTGTTGCCCACCAGGACACCGAGGTTCTTTTCAGCAAGGCTGATCCCCAGCCACAAGGATCCAAGCCCGTACTGGGGTCTTTGGTTATTCTTCTCAGATGCAGGGGCTTGTATTTTTTAAACTTCATACAGTTCTTGCTAGCCCACTCTTCCAGCCTGTCCAGGTATCTCTGTAAAATGTCTCTCCCTTCAAATCTGTCCTCCTTATCACCCAGTTTAGTGTTGTCAGCAAAAGTGGTGAGGGTGCTTTCAATCCCATCATCCAGATCATTTGTGAAGGTGTTGAACAGTGTGGGGCCCAGTATCAATCTCAGGGGGACTCCATTTGTGACAGGCCACCAGCCTGAGTAAAAACCATTGATCACCACCCTCTAAGTATGTCCTACCTATGTCACAGACCGCCCATCCAATCTGTATCTTGTCAGTTTGTCCAGGAGAAGGCTGTGAAAAATGGTGTCAAATGTTTTGTTGAAGTCCAGGTAAACAACATCCACTGGTCTCCTCATCTCGTCTAAAAATTTTTCTTTGTTATAGATGGTGATCAGATTACTCTGGCATGACTTTACCTTTGATAAATCTGTGCTGGCTTTTCCCAACCGCCTGCTTCATTTGTTCTGTAATAGTTTCTAGCAGGACTTGTCCCATTACTTTCCCAGGGACTGGAGTAAGAGTAATGGGCCTTTAGTTTCCTGAGTCCTCTTTTGGGCCCTTCTTGGAGCTGGGTGTGACATCTGTCCCCTTCCAGTCATCAGGGGTATCCCCTGATCTCCACCACTTTTCAAAGATTATAGACAGTGACCTTGCAACAATGTTAGCCATTTCTCTTAACAGCCTGGGGTGGATTCCATCCAAGCCCATATATTTATGTATGTTGAGCTCTCGCAAGCGAATGCAGATCAGCCCTTCCTCCGCTACTGGAAGGTCAACACATGCGTTGTACTAGCTACTTGTTCCTGTGATGGTAAAGACCAAGGCAAAGAAGGTATTGAGAACTTCTGCCTCATCAGCATTAGTAACTAGTTTCTCTGCCCTGTTTAGCGGTGGGCCTACATCTTCCCTGGGCTTCTGCTTATTGCTCATGTATCTGAAGAACTTCTTGACATCTCTCTTGGCCAATTTCAGTTCTAGTTGAGCCTCAGCCTTCCTGACTGCATCTCGACATGCTCTAGCAAGGATCTTGTAGTCCTTGATGCCTATTTGTCTGCCTTTTGATAGCTAAAATGCTTCCTTTTTTGCTTTTAAGCACATCCAAGAGCTCATTTTTAAGCCAGCGTAGTACTTTGTTTTTCTTTCTGCCCTTCCCTTTCTGGGGGATAGACTGTTCTTTTGCTTCCAGAAGGCTGTTCCTGAATAATTCCCAGCATTCACAAGCTCCTTTGCTCCACATGGATGTTTCCCAGGGAATCCCTTGTAGCCAGGCTCTGAGCATATTGAAGTTGGCACTTCGAAAACCCAGGGTCTACGTCTGATTACTTGTGTGCTCAGCAGGATCTTAAACTCCACAATGCTGTGATTGCTGTATCCAAGGCTGCCATTGGTAGCTGTGTTGTCGAGTAAGTCTTCTCAGTTTGTGAGCCGTAAATCTAGCAATGTGCTATTCCTTGTTGGTGTGTTGAGCATCTGTAGCAGGAAGCAGTCCTCAATGAATTGCAGGAACCTGATAGCAGAATTGTGCACCACTGTGTTGTTTTCACAACAAATGTCCGGGTAATTATAGTCACCCATGAGGGCCAGGTTCTGTTGGCCGAAAACTTCCTTGAGCAGCTGAAGTAAGGTTTTACTGGCCGGACAGTAACAGATACCTAACATAAGATTCCCCCATGGTGATGTTCCCTCTAGTTTTGATCCAAAGGCATTCAAGAGAACTTTCGTAGTCTCCATAGCTCACCTTCATACACTCAAATTTCTCTTTTACATGAAGGGCAACAACACCTTGTCTTCTTCCTTTCTATCTTTCTGAAACAGTTTGTAGCCATCTGCTGTGGTCTTCCAGTCATGTGAGTTTCCCCACCAGGTTTCTGTGGCTTCTATGACATCATAACTCTCAGACTGGGCATGGAGTTCCAGTTCCTCCTGTTTGCTGCCCAGACTGCCACCACTGGTATACATGCACTCAACGTGGCTGGACTTAGTTTTCTTGCCTTTGGAAAGGATGGGAAGCATTCCTCACTACTCTGGAAGACTGGGAATCCACCCAGTTGCTTTTAAATATACAGGTGTTACAGATTTGAACATGGTCCCCCAAGTTAGTTTAAAACACAATTTACTTAGTCAGCCAATCTGCTAGTGAAGATTCTCTTGCCTTTTCTAGATAAGGAGATCCCATCTCTCCCCCACAGGCTGTATTCATCAAATAATGTCCCATGACTGTAGAAACCAAAGCTCTGGCAATGACACCAGCCATGAAGCCAGGTATTGATCTGCATGATGCATCAACTTCAGCCTGCATTCCTACCTCTGAGTGGCAAGACAGACATTTAGCTGACTAGTTTCACTGGGTTAAAAAACCATAAACAAACCCCAAACCTGTTAACATAGCTATTATTTTCAGTGAGATACCAATCATTTCCTCTGCATCATTGCATATTATTTTCTAGCTATTATGTCCTTTAAATATGTACTAACTAAAATTAAAAACAGTACTTCACAGAATATCACAGAGACATACTCACTGGTCCTTTGTACTAAGGCTTTAATATTTTTCTGTCTCACATGGAAACAACTTGTTATCAGGGGTGACATTAGTCTTCTCCTTTGTGAATAATCTCACACAAGCAGGTTTCTGCTTCAGTGATAGTTGCAGCTGCCGAGCTCCTAGCTGATAGCAGAAATTCCATTTTTTTAGTCCTAAATTCATGATCTTGCACTTTCTACAATTATATTTTTCCCATTTGCTTTAGATAACTATTCATACAGGGTTACTATAGTTCATCCCGGATAGCATTCCAGTCCTCCTCTGTTTTGGCAATATCTCAAAAAATTGCATCATCATGACATTTTGTTAGCAAGTTCTGGATTGTTTTCAGCATAAGAAATTAAAATATTAACAACCGAAAGATTAATCTACTGTCAGTATCTCCAATCTGATTCCCATTGCATCATAATCATTTGTCATTTTTTCTAGCTCTACTTCTAGCAGGATTTCATTATTTATAATATCTGGGCTTTATTTTCTGTAATTGTAGGCTTTATTTTCTCTAATTTTGTCTGGTTAATAACACTTTATTATCGAAATAAAACAAAGATTCAGTCACTGTTGTACATGCAAAAACATTATTTCTTTTTTGGAGTCTCCCAATAGCCACCAACTGCATTCTTCCATGTTTGAGGGAAAAAAGCACACAAACAAAAGGTAGTAAAGATGAAAGCAATGAAACTTTCTCATTGATCATGGACATGTAATCAGTGACTACACCATCAAACTTTTAGAAATATTTAATGCATGTGTGTAGTCATAAGGAGATAAAATGTGCTCATGCTGCCGGTTTAAACTAATCAAAGAAGTAGTACAAAGAAATCCAGCGAAATTAGCTGTGCAGAGCAAATTCCTAAGTGGCTGACATGGGGAAGAATGCGGCAAGCATATAGCACCACTAATGTTATTAATCTGAATGACAAGTAAGAAAAGAAAAGATAACAATAGATGCTGACAGTGCACACCATGAGCAATGAATCAATTTACCTTGACACTGACAGTTTAGAAAGGACATTCATCTGATCACATGGTTAAATACCGCCATTATCTGCATACACAAGTGTGGCAGCATAGCTTTTTCTTTTCCCCTTTTTTCGCGTTAAAAGCATATTTTTCCCTTCTCTCTTTCTTTCTCTTTCTCCCTCTCTCTCTCTTTCTTTCTTTTGTTCCTGTCTCTCTTTTTATTTTGTTCCTTTTTTCATTCTTTGATTTCCTTCCTT
>VYZM01023851.1:73499-111178 GCA_013398915.1 Dromas ardeola | reverse complement strand
CCTTTCCCCTTCCTCTTCCCCTTTCTCTTCCCCTTCCTTTCCCTTCCCTTTCTTTTCAGAGAATCACATAAGAGCTGAGGCCATAAGGGACCTCTAGAGGTCATCTTGGTCAACCCACCTGCTCAGAGCAGGGCCACCTAAAGCTAATTGCTCAGCATCACATCCAGACAGGTTTTAAAGATCTTCAAGGAAGGAGACTCCACAACCTCCCTGGACAACCTGTGCTAGTGCTAGGTCACCCTCACAGCAAAAGAGTGTTTCCAGATGTTCAGACGGAACCTCCCGTGTTTCAGATTGTGCCTGTTGCCTCTGGTCCTCTCTTTCTCTCCCTCTCAGCCTGCTTCCTTCCCTTCTTTTTTCCTTAATCATTTTCTCTCTTCCTTATTTGAACTTTCTGATTTATTTTTTTAAGCTTTTTTAGAATAATTTCATCTCCATCATATCATCATCACCATGAGAGAGGGAGACTCTGAAGAATGAGATCATTGTGTCAGAAAATGTTTAATTCATGCACTGTGATGACCAAAATACTTTACTGAAAATTTCAAAATCACACATCCCTGTAAAATGTAACTTGGACCATCCTTGGGTATGTTTACTGCTTTTTACAGCACTCTCCTGGGAGGAAGAAGAGATTTATTTGTGTTCAAGAAACCAAACTTCCAGGCTCCAGAGTGCGTATTGTCACCCTAAAGGTATTATATAAAAGCTAGATGGTGGCCCAACCAACTCCCCTAGTTGTGCTTTAAAACAAGGGCAAAATTTACTGCCTATAGCAGGCTCTAGGCTGCAAATCCTAACAAAACCTTCGTCAGGATTTCAGGTACTTAGTTTACAGTGCTTTAGGTGGAAAATTTATACAGAAAATGTGTTAATCCCTGTTCTAGAAAAGCAGAAGGGTCTGGCGCCACAGTTTCTCCCCTGTACACTCCCTATTTAGGGAAGTGTAACAAAAACCCAAGGAGAATGAAAAGTCCTCCTTGAGTCCAATGTTACTAGTCGATAATACACACGGTCTTCTTGATCTGTTTCATTCAAATCCTTTTCAGAATGTTGAAGGTTTATTAATTGAATACACATTTACTATATTTATTATCAATACTGCACTGTTTTCCAGGTTTTTAATCATTTTGAAAGATGAGTGATCGTTGTCTATTTTTACAGCCATTGTTTCTTTTTAATAATCATTACTGCTTACATTATTTAATCAAGCTTTAATTGTTTTACATTGTTAGTGGGCTCCAGGGGATAACCTGTACTTCCTGTTATTTTTTCTTTCTTTTAATAGACTATCAACATTTTTAGGGTACTTACATATTTACATACTTTCTATTCTGTTTTTAAAGGAAATTACTGACAGAACTCCAGTAGACTCCCTCCCTGCAAATATCGTCTACTTTCCCTGTGAATCAATCTCCCTTGAATAAATCAATAACCCTTGTCTGAACATCCTGCATTACCCAGTCTCAAAAGAATACTTAGGCCTAATACTTGTTTGTCTCTAAAACATTCATCCTGGGACCATACTTTCAAAAAGGAGCTGCCATGTTACAATCTTTTTAAAGATTAGTCTGCTTTTGAAATTAATGATAAGGAACATAATATTTTACCAGTAGAGGGAGATATAATACTAGCAAAATATTTTTCTTTTACATGATTTATTATTACATGCTGGAGGAAGATTTTTTTATAAGGATTTCTTTGTGGTAATTGACCACAGCTAGACAAATATTTTCAGGGCTACAATAACATAAGCATCCAAATGGCAGTGCTAATGGCATATTTATAGCCCAAAGTATTTCCTGGAGACTAACTGAAATTGCTCATAACAACAAAAATTCAGTCAGATCTACTGGGATCAAGATTAGATCCTTTGTCACCAATTTTCTGCACGCATTAAATTAACATAGTGCATATCCAAACCATGTGAAGTAGTCCATATTGTTTCAGAATATGAGCTTGGAAAACTTTATTCCAGTAAAATCATACCAGCCTTATTTCCACTGCACTTTAGAAAATTGTGCTTGACTAATTGTAGTTTTTATAGTCTGAGCAGCGGCTCTGCCTTTCAATAAAGTGAGATAGGCACGTCCAGAAAAAACCTATCAAGTTCACACTTCCTCAAAACTCCAGATGAGCTACCTTGCCTCAAAAGGTTTTTATTTGCCCTTATTAATTAGGAAGTGAAAGAGCTTCTTAAATCCTAATTTAGAGTACCTTTGTAATCTAACGTTTTGTTGATCTTAACATTTCTGTTCCTTTCCCTCCCCACCTTTCTATATTTTAGCTTGTTATTTTGCTGTATCTCTGCAACAGAGTCTCTCTTCTGCAATAAACAACATCACAGAACCTTAGGAACAATAAGGACACAAATGACATCCCTAATTATTGCTGTAAAAATACAAACCAGCAACGTATCCCTTTAGTAGAAAATAGATTAAATTCACTAATGTGTTCAAGTACAGTCTTACTGTCTACAGTACTGGAAGGGCTATGTAAATAGTCTCATGGGGCAATATTGTAAAGTCTTAGATTATGTGCTCCATGGACTGCCATATGGATTTCAAATGAACTCTTTATGCAAATACACTAGAATTGGCACCATTATTTATTCTCTCTTTTCTCTCCCCTATCCCCCTCTCCCTAAAATAATCATGTGATTTAAATGATATCAGAACGGTGAAGACTTACAGGAATTTTATTTAAAATTTTTAAATAAGAATTTTTTAAATTAACATAACAAAAACAACAGCAGTGTTACCATTGCAATTCTTTCCACGCTATTTGTGAAAAAAATAACTTCAAAAAGCAGAGAAAGATCATTTATCGTCTTCACTAACTTATACGTATCAGGATGTCACATGTAACTTCTTTGTTCTTCATGTCATCCTACTCTTGTCTGGTCTTTTCTGCTATTAGACATTTAAATTGATATGACTTTAAATTCTGTATATATGGCTTTATTATTTATTTTTTCTCAGTGGGAATTCTGCTATTATGTCTGCAGAATTCTTATAATACGACAGCGAAGCCATCCAAATGGTGGCATGCAGATTAAAAGAAACCGTTCACCTCTGTGAGCTTTCAACTTTAAAGGCATCATGCTTTATCTGAAGCAAACTTTTCTCTATTAGCTGGTAGCTGATACACATTGTTGTTTTACAGTCTATGCTTCCTGGAATAGAGAAGTTTTCTTTGGGTCACTGTTTTCACTTTTAAATCAACACAGAATTTCAAAAGCAGCAGAACTGATGAATCTTTCAATAATTTGGTATGTTACCCTGTCTAGTCTTCTCTGACAGTAACTCAGGGAGAAGTAGAGGATAAAATTAAAAAGCGATGTACAATGTCTTATGGGATTCAGTTTAAAAAAAAAAATACATTAGATAACAACAACAGAAAATACTTCTGACAGGGCAATTTTTTATGTGGGCTATTCTCATCTTGATATCAGTATAACACTTTTAGTCATTTTGAGTATATTTGAGTAAATACTTTTTGGAGCTTGAAGGTAAAACTAAAATATTGCCTAAATTATTCCTGCTACCAAGGGTGTTCACAATAAGATAAATTATATAATCAGAGATGTACGTTAGCAAAGCCCATTAACTAACTAAACCAAGACTTGTTATACTTATGCTGTATAAGATAAATTAGCATATATTTGATTTGTTTGTACTGTTTATCTATCACTGAGAGATTACACAAAAATACTGTTCACTTAGCAGCTGATTTGATTAAAACTGCAAATACTGCATCTAAATGTTGCTGAAGAGTAACCTTTGTTGCTTAGTAACACCACATAAAATCCAAGTGGTGACATAGAAAGCTAGAATCCTGCTGACTATTAATCACTGAATTTGCTATGCTTATGTTTGCTTAGTTTGGTTTAGTATATTTTACTAGTTTTAATATTTTCTTACCAATTTGCCATCAGCGTTATCATAGTCATTTTTACATTAATCTGCATATATTATTACTAGATCCTGTATAATAGAGTGCAGCACATTTTTATTAATATCTGAAAAACAACATTCTGGTATATAATAAAAATGGAAAGTAAAGAGCTTTATCTTCTTATACAGAACATGGAAAAAAGAATATTTTTTTTATCAAACAAAAAGATCCTTTATAGGGAGTGGTAGGTAAAAAGGGTTGTGCTTCTAGTACCATGGTTTTATTTACAATCTGATCAACATCCGTCACTGAAAATTTAACATACCGAAATTTGTTTGTCCAGGGTTATATTCTTTATCAGAAGCTGCCCAAGATACAGAAGTAAAAATCTTATAAGGGATTTTGAAATTAAGAATTGGAAGGAATTAGAATTATTTGCATGGTGGCTTTAAAAATAGATCCCTCACTCGTTATCTCTTGATATTTCTTGCTAACTTATTAGGTTTTTCAGCATTTATATTAGAGACCTGAGGGGCTTTGGTTTTTCATCTGACTAAGCAACCTGGGACTACATCAAAAGACACAATTTCTTTCAGATATTGGAAATTAAAATGTATCAGAAGGCTAACTTCAGGTGGAAAATGCATCACGATTCAGTTACTCTAACTGTATTCATAAGAAGTTTAAGAATCATAACGCTTTTCCCTTAGGAACAGTTACGGCATTGTGAAAGACCACAGGCTTAAATTAAGATAGTGCAGTCATACACCAATACAAAACTTGAGTTGTGATTTCAATTATAATACCTGTTTTCTGGAGTTTCTAAATTGGTCATAAAACTTTGCTCAGGGCTAAACAGTGTTGCACAAGATACACATTTATAGAATAAGCGATTGGGATTTTGTTTGAAAACAGGGCACACAAATGAACCAGTACTATTCTTTGTGACTGAAATGCTGACTAAACAGAGTTTGGCTGTCACTCAAAACTTTATATATAAAGATGTCCTAATTTTTTTTGTCTTATTGGACAAGGAAAACAGGATAGCCACTGGGACTGGTGATATACAATGATGATATGCAAATTGAAAACACCGAATCTAAAATTAAAACAATGTGTTTATGACAGTAGAGCAGGATAATCTCCCTTAGAGAAATCTGGAGAACCAACAGATGAAATACATCACACTATATGTGAATAGGTATGAAAAGTGATTGGCAAATACTGATATTTACAAAGAGGACAAAAATTGATCTATATTCCTCTGAAGTTTTTTGTACTTGAATTATGCATGTTTTTAGAAAAAATATTTAAGGAAAAATTATTAAAGCCTCAAGGAATTAAATAAACATATGATGTGAGCTTATACAGGAGTATACAGTGACAGACGACAATAGCTGTTTTGCTGTATTGAATAGAAAATGTTAGACAGCGAAGGAGTCATAATTGGAATTTATTGAGGATTGGAAGCAGTCTCAGTATCTCAATCTTCAATTCTGACCTTGGCTCAAAAGTTGAAATGAGGTAATGAAATTAGATGATATCACAAAGTTGGCAGTCATTTTGAATAGAGGGGAGCAGTGAAATATTATACATAAATAAATGAATAGCCTTAGGGAGTGAAGTAATAGGATGAGGGGGAATTTATGAGAACAAAGTGAAAGTCCATTCATTTAGAGACTCAGAACAAGAATCTGTAGTGCAGTCTTGGACTTGGAAACAAGCTGGAATTTTCTCAGCTGGAAACAAGAAATAAATGGGAAAAAGAAGGTATTTGCACACTTATAAAGTGTGTTTATAAGGATGATAGTAAATCAATAATGGAATAAAGCTGTGAAAAGGGCAACTATGGTCCCCCAAATCAGCAAGCAAGATACTTCAGTCTAAGCAGAAGTGTCAGTACCTTTGTGCAAGAGTAAGACCACATTTAGAGTCAGTGTACAGATTCAGTTACCCAGGGATCACAGGATACTATGTAGAATTTAAAAATAAAAAATATTAAAATTAAAACAACTGTAATTTGAAAAATAAACTACTAAAACATGACTCATGTAGCAAATGAAGATTCAGAGATTGTGTTTATCCTCCCAAGTAAAACACACAAGGGGAAAAGTTCCAGCAGTTGGTCCCAGACTATCCGCACTGCTTAGTTCCTTGACTCTAGTTTAGACTAGTCCAATTAACTTTTTCTAAGATAAAACCTTGCCATTGCTCTGAAGATAATTCACTCCTGTGGGCAGTCTTAAAAGCCAGTATGGACAACACAGAGGCAGATACCGTTTGACATATCCTACTTTTTGTCAAAAACTCTATGAGAAGCCTTTGCACCACAACACGAATGATATTTATCCTCATTAAAAAAAAAGACTCATTAAAAAATAAAGTCTCAGACTTTCTGAATAAAATAAAAAATAATCATAGCAAAACTAAGTGTTTTCTAGAGTCACAGCAGCAGCATATTAGGCCTAATGGAAAATGCAAGGGCAAATTTTGTGCAGCCAGTGTGCTCTAGAGTAAGCTTGCTCTAAATTTTGTCAACATACATCTCTCTATTCTTCCTGCTGACAAGTAGAAGGATGATGTCCCAGAACTGATGTGTTTAAGAATATATACACTGCCAGAGGCAACATATTTGGTCTCTAGAAATGCACCAGGGACTAAATTATGAAAATAAATATTTAACTCGAGGACAGTGTGGGCACAAAAGCTTAAGTATATGCATAGTCCCAAATATACTGCAAATTAAAAGCAAGTATTTAATAATGACACAAGTGAAATTCTGGAGCAGCAACCCAAAGAAAACAGTGAGCGTAAGAAAATACAAATAGTTTTTAAACAAAACATGATGATTTTATGAAAGCCATTTTATGAGACAATTGTCTGCAATAGAAAGAGACAGGACTATACAATAAAGGGAATTGTTCTCAGACATGTTCATGAAGTGAAGCATATTCATGCTTGAATAAAAAGCTTATAGTTTATGTCATGAAGATTCATATGGTTCTGATTTTAAAGTAGCACTAAACTTCACAAACTAAAGATGAACTTTACGCCTGGCCTTCCCAAAAGCTTGTTAATGTATTAACTTTAATTATCTACATGCTGAGCAACTCTTTCAGTGTAGTTATAGAGACTTTCTTCATTGCCAATAGAGGAGAGTCCATCCAAAACTATTTTGGCACTTATTTCAGATGCATTATCCCAGAGTCACCTTCTGAAGAAACCTGTCTTTCTCTATTGATTAAAATATGAATATAGACGGCACTGCTGCCTAAGTATTTAGCTTTTACACGAATATGTAAGGTAAGATATAACTAAAGAGTAAATTTTTTTGAAAGGTACATGTTTGAAAATCTACCAGACTACCAACTTCTCAGATATCATTCAGCATGAACAAAAATATATTAATTAATGACGGATTTTGTACACTTCCTTTGCTTCTTATTTGCATTTATCTTTTATGTATATATATATGTGCAATTTTAAATTAAATTTTGAATTAACACTGACACAAGGTAAATACATTGAATGTGACCCATGACATAACTTTTCCGATCTTAGAATGATAACTGTTCTCCATATTTTTAGTCCCCAAAATTTCACGGCTACAACAAACTGAAACTGGATCTCTTGAAGCAGTATTGGAGGAGAAAATGAGACTAATAAAGAAGTCTCTAGAATCCCTTCTTTTTTTAAAAAATAAACTCTTTTTGGAGGAAGGTTTGCATTGACTGTATGGAATTGTAGGAATATCACAATGACTTCTCATTACATAAGATTATCCAAATCCATACCAAAGTACAAACTTTTCAAAATACAAAGGATGTAATATGCCCGATTGGCTGCAAGATCTTCCTCTCTCCCAGGAAGAGTGACCAGTCTTCTAAACTCTTGAATTTGTGAACCTATGTAAAAATGTTATTTATTCTTCCTTTTTTTATCCCACTATCTTACATCTCTGTCATTTCTTATAAACATAAAAATAGTTATATTGACCTTTCGGGTGAAAGATTAACCGTGACCAGAGTTCTGTCTTGGGGGGGAGCAGCAGAAGAGACAGGAAAGATCACCAGCACAGAAAAAATACGAAAATATATTTAACAACATTCTCTCTCAAGCTGTTGTAAACAGTTTCAGACACTTAGTGAGCCAGAGGTGGTGAATTTATTAGTAGAATACTTTTTCTCCATTAGTTTATGAAGCAGTGTGTGAACACAGATAAGTGCAAGGACTTCTATACTGTATTAGTCCTGGAATCCATCTGTTTGGTATCTTGTGAGAGGAACCACATGAACAACCCAATGACATGACATGCAAATACAATGATTTTCTTAACTCCTCTGTTAGACCTGAGTTATTTGCAGCTCAGTTATCCTCAATGGATTTACTTATGTACTTAGTTACCCAATCTGGATTCCATTTCTTCTTAAACCTTGAGTGGATGTAAACTTTAAGCATCTTTGCAGTAAGTCTTTAGTTCTGAGTTCTGTCTGTAAAGAATCATTTTTTAGTACTTCTCTTAGATGCAAGTAGTCTCATTTGATGTTCTGTATTTCATATATTAGAATGAACTGTTGACTTATCTGTACTGTTTCTTCATCAGACTTAGAATTGTAGATTTCTTTCCTATCCCCCTCACTTCTCTCTTTCCAAGCCAGGGGAGTTTTAACACTCATTCCTCATGTGGAAATCGTTTTGGAACTTTGGTCATCTTCCCCAATGGCCATATTCAAGATGTGTTTGAAACAGGAATTTACACTAGAAAATTATTTTAATTTTTAATTCTTTCCTAATAGTTTCCAATATTTGCTTTGATTTTTTAGGCACTGCTGAACTGGTGACAGTTTTTTTTTACTACGAGGTCTCACTTCTGAGGTAATAGTCAGTGCAGGGTGAATATGTTAAATGTCTTCTTCTTTTCCAATCACTTTACACATGTCTACACTGAGATTCATTTTCCATGCTGCTGCACAGTTTCTTGATGTCATAAACTCTGTTTTTGGAGATCATTTTGCAGTTCTGCACAGTCTGGCTGTATGTCCTCATTATCTAGAATAACTCCATGCTATCAGCAAATTTTCTGCACTTGCTGCTCACATCTGGTTCATTTATGAATCTGCTGAACAGCACAAATCCCAGCACAGACCATTACTGAACTGTAGTGAACTCTACTGATCCTATATTTTTACACTGTTTCCTGACTTTTACCCACCTATTTATCTATTCAAGACCATTCCTTCCTGTTCTTTGGCTGTTTAGTTTCTTTAGAAGTCCTGAATGAAGGGATGTGTCAAGAGCCTTGTGGAAATCCAGTGAGGCTAACTGAATCATCTCTATCCACATGCTTGTAGACCCTTTCAGAATATGTCAATAAGTTTACAAGGCAAAACTTCCTAAAAATAAAAGAATTCACTCATTCAAACTAAATCACACTTATGAAGGTATTAACTAATTTAGTCCTTCACAGTGTTTTCTACTAATATGTTAGCAGTTCTTCAGAGTTCCCCTTAGAACTTTTTTTTAAAGAATTAGAATCATAGAATCATAGAATCATAGGGTTGGAAGGGACCTCTGGAGATCATCTAGTCCAACCCCCCTGCCAGAGCAGGGTCACCTTAGAGCAGGTTGCACAGGAACGCGTCCAGGAGGGTTTTGAATGTCTCCAGAGATGGAGACTCAACCACCTCTCTGGGCAGCCTGTTCCAGGGCTCTGCCACCCTCAAAGTAAACAAGTTCCTCATCATGTTGAGATGGAACTTCCTATGCTCAAGTTTGTACCCATTACCTCTTGTCCTGTTGCTGGGCACCATTGAAAAGAGCCTGGCCCCATCCTCCTGACACCCACCCTTTAAGTATTTGTAAGCATTAATAAGGTCACTCCTCAGCCGTCTCTTTTCCAGACTAAACAGACCCAATTCCCTCAGCCTTTCCTCATAAGAGAGGTGTTCCAGTCCCCTAATCATCTTGGTAGCCCTATGCTGCACCCTCTCCAGCAGTTCCCTGTCCTTCTTGAGCTGGGGAGCCCAGAACTGGACACAGTACTCCAGGTGTGGCCTCACCAAGGCAGAGTAGAGGGGGAGGATGACCTCCCTCGACCTGCTGGCCACACTCTTCTTGATGCACCCCAGGATGCCATTGGCCTTCTTGGCCACAAGGGCACATTGCTGGCTCATGGTCATCCTGTTGTCCACCAGGACTCCCAGGTCTCTTTCCACCGAGCTGCTCTCCAGCAGGTCAGCCCCCAACCTGTACTGGTGCATGGGGTTATTCCTCCCCAGGTGCAGCACCCTACACTTGCCCTTATTGAATTTCATAAGGTTTCTCTCCGCCCAACTCTCCAGCCTGTCCAGGTCTCTCTGTATGGCGGCACAGCCTTCCGGTGTGTCAGCCACCCCCCCCAGCTTTGTGTCATCAGCAAACTTGCTGAGGGTGCTCTCTATCCCCTCATCCAAGTCGTTGATGAATATATTGAAGAGGACTGGGCCCAGTACTGACCCCTGGGGAACACCACTCGTCACTGATCTCCAACTGGACTCTGTGCCCCTAACCACGACCTTCTGAGCTCTGTCTTTCAACCAGTTTTCTATCCACCTTACTGTCCATTCATCTAACCCACTCTTCCTAAGCTTCCCTATGAGGATGCTGTGGGAGACCGTGTCGAACGCCTTGCTGAAATCTACCGCTCCCCTCATCTATCCATCCAGTCACACCTTCATAGAAGGCTATCAGATTAGTCAGGCATGATTTCCCCTTGGTGAATCCATGCTGAGTACTTCTGATAGCCCTCTTTTCCTCCACATGCCTTGAGATGACGCCAATTGGCATGGCTTTTGCCACCTTCCACCCGAGGTAGTCAGGAACTTTTAAGAGACACCAATTTTAGGCAAATACGTTCTTAAGTTGTCTTAGAGCTCTTTGGTGAACACTGGTAGATTCCCACATTCAGTTGTGGTTCGTTTTGTGTTTGGTCCATGACATCTTCTGCAACGACTTTATCTGATGAGTCCTCCACAAGTAAGGGTTAGGGCATGGAGAATAAAGTTTCTTTCATGGTATAAGACTAATGTGAAGAATTTATTTTTGTTTAGCTTCTCTGCAACAGCCTTGAGTTCCCTGAGCCTATTTTAGCCTTACAGACTCTTTAGGAGCCTTTTTTACCTTTTGAATTTGAAGAAAACTTCAGTACTGGATTTTATCTTTTTTTATATCTGTTCTGCAAATTATTTGTGGGCTTCTTCATTGTACTTCTTCATTTAATCTGCTATAATGTTATTTTCTGGTTTGTTTTTTTTTTTTTGAAGTTGAACTTGTTGTCAGATTTATTTGAAGGCTGTCTTCTTTTTTCTACTAAGAAATTACCATGAAAACACTTCTGGCTTCAGAGCCATCACAAAACTCTTTACCATTGAGAACTGGTTCTGTTTATATTCTGAAGGAGGACATGCATATTTTAACACATAATAAAATGCAAATACACATAGAAGGATCTGTTTTCATTTTACAGGGTAAGTGTATGTTCTGGTAGTTGTTTTTCCTGAAGAGGATTTCATTATTACCATTAGCTACTTGTAAAAACTTGATAATTAAAATTAGAGGTATAATAGTAGAACTTTGGGCAGATGTCTAAATCTGACATTTTTAAAGCTATATATATTGGTTTACTACACTGTGATGAGTGCTGTTATTTCTACTAGTGTAACAGGGTTGGATGCTAACCTGAGAGGAGATTTTTTTATTTAATATTAACAAATTCAACTTTCCATAGTAGTATTAAACCAGAATGCCAACAGAAGAAAAACCAACAGCCTTTCATAATTCTAAGATAGATGGGGAATGAAAGTTCTCAAAATTTCTAGATTCAAGATTTCTTCAGACATAAACCTCCTTCTGTTTCCTGTGTTAAATTAGAGGATTTTGCTATTGTTGTTGATGGTGATTTTTTGTGACTGTCCATTACATATTGGAGTGTCCTTAAGTAAATTGTCTTAATTGCAGCCACAGTGCAACAGTGATAATTGCTGGGCCTATATCAGGGCCAGAAGGGAAAATATGTTGTAGATAAAAAATAAGACAAAGATAAAAGAACACTCTAAAATTATACCATTGCTAACACTCGTGCTTATATTTTTATTTTTCGGTATTTATTTTTGTTGTGCATATTTATTTAATTCAGTTTCAACTCTGCATAATTTGTTATGCTAAACTGTACACCGATTCATCATTTTTCTTTTAGCAAAATGCATTACCATGGCTGCATAATGTGCACAGTACATCTATACTTCTGAGTAACAAGGTCTGTAACGTTTTTTTGTAATCCATTATTGGTACATTGTAATACCACTTAATAGCATAACACATGTTTTAAGCCTCTTCCAGCTGGCATGGTCAGCTACTGCTAACTCCCAAGCTTCCAGATAATGTGAATTTGATGATCATTCTCTGCTGCAGAGATACAGGAGTGCATAGAAATGGAGCTAATCACTAGTTCTGTATCTATAATGTTCCTATAAAGATTTGTCACAATGACATAGATAGGGAAGACCTGACTCATTTAAAATACCAACTCTCTACTCTGCAATTTCAACCCTATTTAACACAAACTAGAGGATTCTGACGAGTACTAGCAGAAAGGAAAATCAGGCCAAGATGATGTAAAAACAGGAAACAGAAAAAGTCAGGAAACATTAATGGACCTTTTTTTTTTTTTTTTTTTTTTTCTGTCAGACATAGTAGTGATTTACATATGTACATGGGTATATATCTGCTGGTTTTCTTTCCAGACAGTGTTTACAAATTTGTGCCATCCAAGTATAAAACAACAGTTATAAGGTGAATATATGAAAAGAACCCCTAGGTCTAGTTAAAAGACAAGAAGATTTTTCAAATTTACATATGTGTAAAGACTTGGAAGAAACATTAATGATGGTTAATATGAAATCTCCAATGCTAGTCTAACAAAGAAAGTAAAGAATTTTATTAGTGGAAATATTAACATGTTCCTATCTTATCTGAAAAAAACAGTAGTTTAAAACATAAAAATGTCTCAACTGCAAATATTTTGATATCCACAAAAAAAAAATCAATTTGTGCATATTTGATTGCTCATGCAAGTAATTCATATTCATTATAAATGTTAGCTTTATTTTTCATCAATTAATTTTTTCCTGTTCTAAATGGAGCATTTTGGGTCAACAGAAATTCATATTTTTTGACCACATGATTGGAAAATAGCTACACTTACTCCTAAGATACACAAGATATTTATTTTTGAGAAATCAAAATTAAAATGACACTTATAAAATGCAAACACTCAAATAAGAGATCTGGGGTAAGGTTTCTGGCAGAATATTTTTATATAACATAAAGTTATTTCTAGGGCTCAGCTTATTTCTTAGGTTCAGTTACATAGATATCTGCATCTTGACTAATCAACTAGATTCTCTTTATAATTCAAGGAGATACATATTACTTCCAAAACAAAGTTCTTCTAGCCATTTTAGATATCTATATTATGATGAGATGAATCATGTTCTTGAAGTACCCATTTTTATTAACGGAATAAAACATCTCACTGGCAAGCTCGGATGTAGATGTCTGCATCATAAAAATTTAAAAGTAGATGAGATAAATCCCACTGCATTTGACTTATCTCAGTGGAAAAGAATATGAATTGCTACATAATTCTTACTAAGCATCTCATGTGTTGTGGAAGGAAATTACAATATCAATTGTATTAGAAATAGTGTAGCTAAAGATAACTTTTTGCTGTGTATGGTTACTTCAAATGCTACATCTATTTCCTCTATTCTACAGCATCATTTTTAAAGTGAAGCAAGTGTTAAGATTCTGCCAGAAGAAAGCTAAGGAGGAAGAGGGGTCATAAGTTATTCCTGCTCCATTAAATTAAAAGTGCCATGAGCCTGTTCTCTGGCAATAGTCACATAATGACTGGTACCCATATAGCTAAACATGTTGATATACACAGCATCAGTAGAGTAATCAATATTGTATTTTGATAAAGATCCCTGGCCTATACTAAGTCCTGAACCATGCCCACAGATTGCATGGAAAAGTGTTAGCAGAAATGGACAAAGATCAAGCAAAGGTCTGTTTTACAAGTTTGATTTAGATCAAGTCCCAGAGTCAGGGAATATCCCCTAACACTATTTGTACTATGGATATTCCCTTAGATCCCAGGAACACCTCTGATCCATACTTATAAGGGAATAATGACTGCATCATACTTTTTTGTCCCATACTTTGTTTCCTGTTTGCATTTTGGATATAAATATAGTGGGAATGGAGAGTGCTTCATGGGTCATTCTCCTTTACTCACTTGCCACTACTCATAAGAAATAATGACCACATATTTTTTACATTTGTAAGTCCAGTCACTTCAATCTATTGGAAAGAGTGCACTTTCAGGGAGAAGGAAACAGGAAAGATTTTGATATGTCTCCCCCTGATAAGAGTTGCCAGTAGTCACCACATAAAAGAAGAGAAAAAAATACAGGTGGAAAGGGAGGTAAAAATTAAAATAAGAATTCAGGAAACACGGAATATTCTGGTAAAACAGCAAGGATATGTCAAAACTTTTTGGCATACACCACAAAGCAACCTTTGTAAAACCCAAACCGTGATCTTTTTTGACAAGAGGAAATGGTTGGCGGGAGAGAAGAAGAAGTAATTTTTGAGGAATATTAAAAAATGACATGCTTCAATGCATATTCAGTTAATATATTACATCAAATTCACGTTTCTTAGGATAAATTAGCTTGTACATATGCTTCCTAGAATATCATACTTCATATTTAAGAATAATTTTCCCCTTTTCATAGCTAAATTATATAGAATATTCATTGGTAATTAATTTTATTTTCCATAAAAATTAAGTCACTTACCAAATTTTTGCAATTATAAAGCGGTTACTTTTTTACCAAAGTACTTTTTGGTGAGTTTTCTTTTTCACTGTTCAATGTCAAACTTTAACAGGAAGTATAAAAACATATAGATAAGTATAGAGTAAGGAAAATGGCTTCAGTTTTGGCAAATAAAATATAAATACAAAATGTTCAATATTTAAAAAAAAAAAATTAAATTACCCTTGATTAAAATGATGGTTGATCTTTTATTCTTGAATATGTCTAATGCCTGTTCTTCAGCTGCTACTCAAAAATATTTTTAAAGATTTTATATTAGTATAATTTAACTAAGCAGATTTATAGGGTTTTTAGAACTACTGTCAGTTTTTTCAAATAAAGGTGACTTGTAGTAGATACTGCATGTTAGAGGAATTGAGCTAAGTCCCATTTTACAACTCCTTTATACCATTTTCCAATAATTATTTTTTAATATCCTTTGCTTATTGAGGGAAAGTTTTAATTAAAGTTTTAGATCATATCACTTAGAAAACTGTAAAATCTATTTTCTGAGTAGTATACTGCAGCATAATTCACAATCCTTCCTTTATTTGCTCATGTTCTGCATTTATTTTCTTGGTGACATGGGTTTTTTTGTTTGTTTACTTCTCAGTGTTTTTTTTTGTTTATTTGTATTGGTTTCAGTTGTTTGTTTTTTTTTTTCTCCTGGTGTTATTTGCAATACACATGAAAAAAATTGGATACAAACATAATAAATGTCTGGTATATACAACCCCTGAAGTGCAGTATTGATACTAAATGTGTACCACAGGTTAAGAAAAATTGATACAATAGTTAGGCTATTATTGGACACTTAGTCCAAAATTTTTAAAGAAAAAGTTGTTGTTTAGTTTTAATTGTAAGATATTTTCTTGTTTTTATACAAATTACATATTCTTGCTCTCTAGGTTACCCATGAGAGTTCTAGATCAAAACTCTGAGTTTCTTTGGGTTGAAATTTGATGTATTTATTTTTCCTAACAAAGTAAACATAAATTTTAGGATGATGAAACATCATCTCAAAGGCATTGAAAATTTTGTCTCATGCCTGGGTTTTGGGGATTTTTAGCAAAAATCTCTTAGGAAACCGCTATAGACATTTAATCCAATTGATTCAATTCTTCTTTAGAAGCATATTTCCCAGCTGATATAGGATGATCTTTCAATTGATTTCAAGGGGAATCTGAATTATCCCTTAAGTTACTAATGAGTCCTTTTTATGGTAGTAGTCTGTATCACTTTGGATTTACAGCCATTTGGTGACATCACTGAGTCAGGAGGGGCAAAATGTTAACATTCACTTCTTACATAAATCTTTGGAAGAGAGAGAATCTTTCCTGCTCACTTAGTTATGGAAAACATTTCAGCCGGTGTCTGAGGAAGTGCTGGCTTTGGACCACTTGAATAAATGAACCATATTTTTTTAAGTAAATAAGAATAAATTGTGTTTTCCTCACATATTAATCTTTTGTTCAAGAATAAAATTCCTTGCTTGTTGGAAAACAAAGCACACTTTCTTAAATCAGCATGTCGTGTTTGGAATTATGTGCATGTCTGCAGTCTGACTCACACATAAAAATCAGCTGAAAAGGGATTATTGCCTATTTTTTGATGAGTCAGATTTTTGATATATAGTCCACAAGGTGATTCACAGTTTATATTTTTCTACATATTTTACTATTTATTAATGATAAAATATGTATTTGGGGAGATCAAGGAATAAAGGTAAAACTGAATAAATTTACTTGCAATATCTTGCCCTTTTAATGTCCTTAGATATGCCCCAGACCCCTTGTATAAGTTCATCTGACTTCTCTCAGCAGTACAGTCCATATGTCTCTTAATATCAACAAATTAACAAGAATAGTTATACCAAGCAGTCTGGCAAACTATTGTCTATATTTGAGGGAACAATTTATCTCTATGAATTGCAGTAAAAGGCAATTTTGTCTAATTACACTGAGCATATTGAAATGTTAGCTTTTCCCTCATGGGTACTAACACCAGATTTGTAATTGTTGATGGTACTGAATTTAAAATGTCCCTACATTTGGGAATTAGAAGACCCAACTTTGCTCTTGAATATATGACCCCTACTTGTTAAAGTCTGAAATATGCTTACTGTGTTTTTACAGATGTCGTTATACTACCATGAGAGAAAGACTTAATTTTTTCAAAAAGAGTTTCCAAGTTTCAGTTTTAATCTATTTTACTTTATAATCCATACACTTTATTAATCTAGTATAGAAATAAATTAAAAAATGAAAATTAGAACTGCAAGTATTTTGTAACAACTCTTTTTTGGTCATTTTTTAACTACTGATTCACTGAAGAGATCATACATGAAGGTACACAATCATTCCTATGCACATGCCTTCACCATGAAGTCCTAGATGATAAGTTATGAGGTATTTGTTTTAGGCTAATGAAGTAACCTCCCCTCAAAAAAAACCCAAAACAACAAACAAACTATGCAACTTACATTGGTTTTCCCCTACTAATATCCCAACTATATTGTCTTTTTCATAAAAATCAGGGAAAGAGAGAGAGAAAGAGAAAACGAAGTATAACAGCATGCAAGATATTTACCCCTCCAAAACAGTAGTTCCACTTATTGAGCTATGTGGTGGTAAGAGAGTTTCCTAAACTAATGAGCTTTCCTTACATGGCGTTCATGGTAAAACTGTTCATCAGTATAATCTGAAGAGTGGAGTTTCAGACAACCAAATCTTACTGAAATAAATATTTGTCAAATACGGCTTTTTAATTTTACTTCATAAACTGATCCATTAATTTTATAGCAGTCAATATGTAGCTGCAATAAATAACTAAAAAAAAATATTAGCAATGGAGCTTTATTGTGCTCGTCCTTTCATGTGATAATTGTTTATGTAATAGAGAAATCAAGCAAAAACTACAGTGGCCGACCCAAAGCTAACAATCTCTTAGTAATTAGCTCAGCAATAAAATTCATAAAATGAACTATTTTTAAGAATAAAGGAAAATTAATCTTTTTAATATTTCTGATTAATTTATGTATTCATAATTTCTGACGTAGTCTGACATTTGTTAATTATTACAATTAAATTGCTTATTTTGCTTCTAGTTTGCTATTTAAAGCAAAAAAAAAAACCCAGCCTTCTATTAAGTAAAGTGATGCCTGGAACACTTTTCAAGGAATATCAACCTTACTAAGAAATAGTATAATTTAAAGAGACAACCATGCCCCCATTGATCAAGGATCTAATGATCTAGTAAGACTAGATCTTTTCTTCTCATTGCACTCAGAAAAGTAGTCTTCATTATTCTACTGAAAAAATCTTTAGGAGTAAATACATTGCAATAAGCCATTTTTTATGTATCTTTCAGATAAATGCATACACCTCTTTATTTGAAATTAAACAGAAGAGTAATAAAATCTTTACATGTTTCTAGTTAAATATGGGGAAATATCAGATGAGTATCAGCAAAAATTGTACCCATTTAATGTTTTAAGAGGAAACAGCAGTTTAACATTTGAGAAGGTTCTTGCTCAAATCATGTCCCTATTTATATATATGTTATATATTTCTGTATTTATCTGTATACATACAAGAAAGATGCACTGGGGACATAATGCTTTCAAATTGCAAATAATCTTTGTTCCACTGCACTTTCACGGACCTCCATCCAGTAGCACAAATATTCAAAGGAAGATCAGTGAATTTATAAGTCACAGAATGAATGGAATAGCTGAGATAAGTATAGACACGAGCTGTTGTCCAAATTCTAAATGGATCTTTTTTGATGCTTAGGAAATTTTTCCTTGTTTTTTTTTTTTAATTTTTTTCCTCTATAATTATTACCAGCATTATTTTTACTGATACCACACTTATCTTTGACACAAGGATTGATGGAGAAAACAGATAAAAAGATTGCTATGATATCTCTCTTAAATATATGTATGTACTATTTTTGGCTACAAATTATCTGTAAAAATGGAAATACTTCTCTCTGGGTTAATCAGTAGTTAAAAAAACCCCATCAAACTACATTTAAAAAACCCCACAACCTTATGAAAACCATTAATAGCAAAAACTCACAAACCACAAACTATTTTAAAAAACCACAGACACACCTGCTTGCACACACATAAAAAGTGAACATGTGAAAATGTGCTTTATGATAATCACTCCTTTAGTTAGAAAGTAAAATTGAATTCTTCCTTCTATTTACTTTTCATCTTTTTGAGCGATGTTTTAAAATGTAATAGTGAGAATGTGCTAAGGCTTCCTCTAGGGCAGAGGATGGTTAATGCAAATAAAATAGACCATTCTATTAATTGCTGCCCTAGCTAATTAATTAGATAATTCAGGTAAGGTTTTGTGCATCAGACTGAAGAGGACAGTAGAGTTATATTACACAGTATAAGCAGGACAAGACTCAAGTGCCTCACAGAACATTCTCTTGGTAAAAATGTGAAAGAGAAAGGATGATTTCCATGATGTTCTGGGCTGCTGGTAGGTGTATGAATTAAAATATTAGTCAATGAACTCCTATTTCACATTCTTTATTTATTTAAACTCCCAGTGGCTAAAAATGGTATTGCACGTGCAGCCCAGTCCTCCCTGTAGCAGGCAGGTTGAAATGAGAGGAAAAACAGCCGTTTCCTAAAGTTATCCCTCTCCATGTAATGGATGAAAGTATTTTTGAAGAATGTGTTTATGTCCTTCTGTGACATGGAATGACGGGAGTATTCATCAGAGGTTACTGAAGGTAAAAACTACCGAGATGCCCAACTGCTCCATTCCAAAGATGCTGGAAGAAGTCATAGAGCTCCTTCAGCACTTCTTTGAATCTCTACTGATATTAACAATAAGAGTGAAAGAGAGAGAGTTAGAAGTTCTGCTAGCTTGTGCCACATACAAATTTAAAGGAAGAACTATTTTTAGGAAAAGCAGTAAAGTTGTAAAGGCATACACAGGAAGTATCTGGGAATCTTGAAGACACTGCAGTTATTGATCTTTCCAAAGTAAACATTTTTCCTACAGTTTAAACCCTGAATCCTAGAAGGCAATCACTGATCTGCATGATTGTAAAAATGTAATGATAACAGTGAAGATACCATTTAATGCATACTGTTTTAAATCCATATTGTACACAACATTTTAAGATTTTTTTTTTAAATCTGAAATATATTCCCATGTTGATTGTTTTTCTTGTGTAAAGTGAAAAAAATATTTTCACTTGTCTTCCTCTTTTTCCACTACCTGACAGTACATCAAGCAATGCAATATGTTTTCCTCATTATAATGCAAGTAGAAATATTTCAGTCCAATCTGAGCTGAAAATATTCACAATATTTAATACAAATATATCTCTATATAGGTATACTAGTATGTATGCTTTACATTTTTTCCCATCACACCTGGAAGAAATGTTACTGCTCTTACAGCCTTGTTGATCAGTGAATCAGTTAAACAAAAAGTTCTATGTTAGGCTGCTTATAAGTGTTTCAGGGACTGCCACATGCCAAAAAAAGAGGACTCTGGAAAGCCTCTTCCACTATCCCACCTTTTTGTCGCCTATTATCCTAGTCTGAGAACTGTATTAGCATCCTATTTCCTAAAGCAATTAATACTTTTACATCTTTATATGTAGCTGTCCACTGCAATCCTGAATTTTTAGGCATTTTACAGAGAATACCTACCAAAGAAGAAATAAACACCCTTATTTTTTTTCATATTTGACTATATGAGCTACAGTATGTGTAGTACTTACTTACCTTCTTATAGCACTTAAGATGTGGGGGGATGCTTGGCCTGGCCAAATCTTTGTGAAGTTCATGGAAGGTTTCCTGCCAACATCAATAGGCTTTGCAGCAAAGCCTGCGCAAATCTCTCTGCCTGCTCTCCTGCTTTGCTGCACAAAGAAGGTCTGTTCAGGGAAACAGCTACAATAAGAGACATTTTGTACTTAAGTAGCAGATGGGCACATTTCCTATAAGATGAGACGATAAGCAAGCCATAGTGGTTCAGACCAAGATTGATCTTACCTGACAATAGACAGCAGGAGAAAGAACAAAAGAAATAGGATAACCATGAAGTGATCTTTTGTCACCCAGTTGCTGGCAATCATTGTTTTTAGGACTTTCTGATAATGAATATAATCCCATTTTCAACACTTTTGCTTAGTATAATATGTATAAAAAAGAACTTTCCTTTTCAGGTTCTACCTGCTAATTTTGCTATTCTAGGAAATAAACCAAGACCTAACAAAAAAATTCTCTATTCACCTTCCCTAGTCATACACATTTATACAGTTCTTTGCCAAGGTGAAGAAACATAAGATGTTTATTCTCTCTCTGTGAAAACTATTCCATATCCCTGGTTTTCTCACATTTTTCCTTATTCCTTTTCTGGGCCTTGTCTTTCTTTCCTAGGCCTAGAAAAGGGGCAGCTAGAAATCTGCCTACTTAGTGTGGTCTGGAATAATAATAATAAAGTTAATTTCCCCTTGTTTATTTACTATAACATCATAAGATCTAATTTTTTTTTTTTTTGAGGTATGATGACTAATACTTCACTCTGTTTTTAAAGTATAGATGAAATAGAGACTTATCAAGAACACAATACTCTTATAAATTTGTTATTTAATAAATAACTCCCTAAGATTTCCAACTGTACTTCTTGCCTTTTCACAAATGTGGAATGTTGAGCTCATTTTTCCAATAATCATCCATAATGAATTTAAGATCTGTTTTTTCAGTGGTAATGGGAAACTTGGATATCATGTTTTATTTTATTTTGCTTTTCACAACTAACATTTGTTTCCTCTGTTAGTTGTGCCAAGTGTTTTACTACTAGAAAATTCTCGTAGATTTTTATCACCTTTTTTTATGCACTGAAAAATATTTTTGATTGTCAGCATGCTACCTCCGCTTTATTTATTTCTTTTTCAAATATTTTTTTGATATATTGAAGTACAATGAGTACATGTTCCAGAGAGTAAGCTAGTCAGTTTGTTCTTACCTTTAGTTTACCATGTTTTTGAATTCACTAATCCAAAAGGAGATATTTCCTCTTATCTGAATTTCTATAATATATTTATATCTATATCTATTTCTCATTTTGCTATATATTTCTCATTTTGCTAGTTGCCCTTGCCTTATCTTCATATTCATCCGTTAAGTAAGGCTTCTGAATTTAAACATAGTAATGGATTTAATTACTAGCCTTCAATACACTTCCATGTGTATTGAAAAATTTACCTGCAGTGACTTATTGGACAGATATATTAATATTTTTTTTCACATAACTGTAGAAGTCCTAATATAAATACATATGTGTAGAAATTGACCTAGGCACACATGCATATACCCCTTTAACATTATAACTTATTTTCTTGTAAAAATACAATGTAATCTATGCTGATCTACCCTTAAATACTCAAAATTGTGGGCATAGAAAAACATATGAGAGTCTCTTCTTGTGTATGTATGCGTGTGTGTGTAAGTTAAAAGAGCCTGCATTCTCAACATAGTGAAGGTAGAATTCATGAAAGAATTAACATGACTAAAGGCAGATGAACACTAAGGCTGTCTTTACAGTCAATAGGAGTAGATCAACATGTCTAGGATGTGATTCTTGTCATCATAGAGTCAGCATTCACATTAAGCATAATAATCTGACCAAGAACATCTTGTTTCTCTTCATTGTCTAGAAAGTAGACAATGAAGTTCCCGTGCTGGAATTCAGGCCTGAAGGTTTACGTTGCTCATGTTTAAAATTAGATGTGGTAAATTCTACTTTGAGAAATTGTACCGAACTGAATGAAAGCCAATATGCTGTGGAGCCTTATGAATGTGATACTACAGATCTGAGGAACAAGATTCTAAAATCTTTGCCAGTATATTAAACTGATTACAGTTTTTCTACTAGAAAATGCCTTTATATAAAACATATACTTAAATTTATTTAATTAATATGTTGTTAACAAAGACAGACAGGTTAGTTTGATTTTATTGTTTTGAAAAATAAAATAAATGGGTGGTACAATGAACATTTAAAAGCATATTTGTACTCTTGGATGGCACTATGAATTATTCTGTTAGGAAGTTTTGGCATGGAGTATAGAGTGATTATATTTTTTAACTTTTTTTTTTTACAAAAGACTAGCAGTTGGAAAATATTATAAATTTTGTAAACGTATGTTAAAAATGTATGTAAAAAACATACCCATCCTTCTATCAGAGAGCTGAAGTTAAATGTCCCTTCCATAATTTCAATGGAGCCAGGTAGAGATCTCAATATCATTCCACCTGTTTATACAAGAAATTACACAATTTTATAAGTAGAACTTAAACAAATATTTCTTGTGATATCATAAGTTGAGAGAAGAAAAGTATTGCTACAGGTATAAATCACTTCCTGAATGCTTTATATGCATGTCATTTTATTCTCTTCAGAAACCTTTTCACCCTCTGTGGCAATATCATTGCAATTGCACCGGTGGTAGCAAGGCAGAGTGGTGACAGATGCAGTCTTTTTCCCCCAGAGCCACACAGGGTACATGGCCTCAGGAAGAAGTGGTTGAGCACTGCCTTGCTTGTAACATTAATTATCCAGGTAAGGTTCAAAAGGCATAGGACTCTCCAGTTACTTGAATGTGCTATAAATCCCATACTTACACATAAATTTACGTGCACATGCAAAATGTTTTCCACATAAAATATGTATGTAAAAATTTAATGAAATAGCTTTCAGTGAAGTTAATGATTAGATAAACTTAAACATAGAAACTTGGTCAGGTTTTAGTTTGGGTTTTGGGTTGTTTTTTTTTGGTTGGTTTTGTTGTGTTTTGTTTTGTTTTGTTTTTAATTTTTCAACATTTGTTCCCCATTGATCATGTAGTTTTGTTAGAGACTGAAGAAATTGTACTTGTTCTCAGCAGGTGAGATGAAGGAAAATATCTACAAGAGTTTGTCAGACCTGCAATGTATCAAGTTTGCTGGTACAATTGGAATAGAATCATAGAATCATAGAATCATTCAGGTTGGAAAAGACCCTTGGGATCATCAAGTCCCATCAACCCCACTCTACAAAGTTCTCCCCTACACCATATCCCCCAACACCACACCTAAACGACTCTTAAACAGGAATGGTGATTCCACCGCCTCCCTGGGCAGCCTATTCCAGTGTCTGACCACTCGTTCTGGGAAGAATTTTTTCCTAATGTCCAGTCTAAACCTACCCTGTTGCAGCTTGAAGCCCTTCCCTCTTGTTCTATGGCTAATTACCTGTGAGAAGAGACCAGCACCAACCTCTCTACAATGTCCTTTCAAGTAGCTGTAGAGAGTGATGAGGTCTTTCCTCAGCCTCCTCTTCCTCAAACTAAACAGTCCCAGCTCCCTCAATCGCTCTTCATAAGATTTATTCTCCAGGCCTTTCACCAGCTTTGTGCCCTCCTCTGCGCTCGCTCCAGCACCTCGATATCTCTCTTGTATTAAGGTGCCCAAAACTGGACACAATATTCAAGGTGTGGCCTCACCAATATACTTAGAAACTGTATCTTAGTGTTTCAGTGGATAAATTAAAGAGAAAGTACTTGTTGAGAACATTCTGTAAACTTTTAGAGAGTGAGGGTATGTTACCCTCCAATGTGTTGTTCTCTTCTGGATTCCTTTAGTAAATTTCCTGCCCTTGCCGCTGAAGGCATTGCATATGACTCATAAAAAAGGAAAAATGGTAGAATCACGGACTCATTTGGGTTGGTAGGGTCCTCAGGAGGCCATCTAGTCCAACCTCCCGCTCCAAGTAGTATTAACAGTGCATTCAAACCACGTTGCTTAGGGTTTTGTTCAGCTCAGTATTGAAAAAATCCATGGATGGAGACTGCACAACCTCTCTGGGCAGCTTGCTCTGCTGCTTAATTATCCTCTGAGTGAAATTTGTATTTGTCTGTATCCAGCTGGCATCATCTTGTTTCAATTTAGGACCACTGTCTCTTGTTCTCCTGCTATGCATAGCAGTAGAGACCCTGGCTGTGTCTTCTTAATAGCCTCACAATAGGTTTGGGGGTAGGGGGTGAGGGGGCTGCTGTTAGTTCTCCCACAGCTGCCCCTTTTCCAATCTGAAAAAGCCACAGGCCCGCCGCCTCTCCTCAAAGGTCAAGTGCTCCAGCCATGACCATCCTGGTAGACTTGGTCCAGTTATCAAAATCTTTCCTATCTCAGGAGGCTCAGAACTGCACATACTATTTGTAATGTAGTACGATGCATGATGAAAAAATATTCATGTTCCTTGATCTAGTGGCTATGCAGAATTGATTGGAATGAGTTGTGATGCTGAAAAGGTTTGAAAATCAGGACAACTATTCATGTCAGCAAGTTAAGAAAGTCAACTTAAAATGATTGTTCCTTGAGTCCTTAAAACAATGCAGATTATTTTACAATATTTTATTTATATAAAAAGATTAATAGAGCATGAGGTTTCATGCCTATTTTTAGTTCATTCTGATTTCCCTTTGACAACTTTGCCTTTGAGAAAGCTTCTAGCTCAATATTTAACTTTCTTAGTAATATAAACTCTGTGAGAATAAATGTCTAAGTACTCTCCTAACTGCTAGCCTCGATTGCCATTAAAATTACTTAATGGCTTTAAAAATTTTGCAGATACAGCAATGCTACAGCAGCAAGCTATCTTTCTTTTTTAAAGTACTTTTAGACAGAGGTATATGCACATGTGCACGTGTGGGCATTTGTGGGTACATGTGCATATACAAGCATTGCATAACGTTTGCAATGTTTTTGACAGAGGCAAAAACTAAGCCTTAAAAATGGATCAGTACTTAAGGTACTGATCAATTAGTACACACAACTAATAACATTCTTTAAATCTGTTTGGAAAAGGTTAATAGCAATGAAATTTAACCAAAAAATAGAAATAACAATTTGATGACGGTACCTAAGATTCATTGTGACCTCCTACAGGCACCGGCCATTCAATCTGCTTGGAAAAGAGGCATCATAAATAAATTGTGATTAGTATAATAAATAGAATCATAAATAAAAGTGTTACAGCGTATTGGCATTAATAAGAACTTTAATTCAAATTAAAATGTGGTCATCACTGCAAGGGAATACTGCAAAGGAAAGAAAAATAATGATGGAATTACACTAAAATTAACTACTGAATTTCTGTTCAGAAGAGATGTGTATAAGTGAGTATATTTTTTGATATACATTCTTGTCAGTCACAGTCTATACTGTACTCATTTCCCTTCAGTGAGCGTCAAGATGCTGGTGTACCTGTTGTGGATAGCCTTAGCTAACAGCCAACTTCCCACCCAGCTGCTCGCTCACAAAGTTTACTGCGGGTTTACAGCATATAACAGTTCCTCTCTGCTACTCCCTCCTCCTCACACACTTCTACCCTGATCCAACATGGAGTTTCCACAGGACACAGTTTCCTTTAGGAAATATACACTTTCTCCGTTGTGGGTCCTCCATGGGTTGCAGTGTATCCGCTCTGGCACCATGGAGCACCTCCTCTTCCTCCTTCTCTGACTTTGGCATTCCCTCTGCTTTTTCTCATGTTAGTTCCCTCCTCCTCTGACTGTCCAGTGGTTTTTTGCCCTTTCTTAAACCCACTTTCCCACAGACACCACCAGCTTGCTGGTAGTGTCGGTTGTGTCCTGTGGTAAGTCTGTTGGAACTGTCTGGAAACAGCCCTGTCTGCCATGGAACAACCCCTGGCCTCTTCTCACAGATGCCACCCCTGCATCCCCCAACTCCTGCTACCAAAACCTTGCCACCTATACCCAATACTGTAGCATTTTTCAAACATAGTATTTTAATGAAAAAATATTTCTCTCTGATATTTTGGGTGATGTTTCTTATTTTGATCACTGATGCCTTGAAAAGTATGGTTAAGCATTCTTATATATGCTGCTTTCTCCCTTGTACTACTTTTAGTATATTTTTCACATGCACTAACAAGGTATTAAACAGTTAACTCTAAAAATGGTATTGGAGAAGATCCCTCCAAATAAATAAAATAACAGTGGAACAAGAATGCCTCTGAAGACATTGAGAAAGAAAGACTATCAGGGATACCATGATTCTATGATTCTATGATCTTCTGAATCTGTACTACTAGAAGTGTGTGCTCATGTAAAGGTATCGGTTAGTATGGTCTTACGAATATCTTAAGTGTGCAGCAAAATTAATTAGAGTTGAAAATAAGCTCAGCCCTAGGACTTTTTACTACATGATCCTCCTGATACCTACCAGAGCTACGCAGCATTGCTACGATGTAGAATATAAATCAAGTAGATGTGGAAGAAAGCCTTATCCTTTCCCCTATTTTTTAATGGTTTCTGTGCAAAATCTCTGACCCTTGAGTGTTAGATTTACAGAGTTTCAAATGCCAGCCTTAAAGGAACAGATACCTTGTTTAACAGGTAAGTCTGAAGCAGCCCATTAAATTCTGTCATGGGATTTTTTTGATGTCCCCCTTCCTAATAATTACTTATTGCCATCAAGATTTAGGGCTTCAGCTAATGAGTATTAATTTCCATACTTCTCTTTAACTTAAGTTGGACCACTCTTGTATCTCCATATTCAATCTATGTTAAAGTATAGTGCCTTCCATACTATTTTGATAAGATGTATGCCAGAAATTACTCAGTTCAACTGCTTTAAGCCAAAATCCTGATCAAAGTGATTTATGAATTTATTAATGACAGTCTGTCATTTATTAACTGGCAGTCAGTGAACCATACATTCAGGATCAATATCAGTAATAAAACATACAACCATAATGTTAGTTTTGCACAGTATTAATAAACACTTGGTTACTGTCAGGTGCAGGCTGCTTTCAGTGACATTGGGGAGGCTGTGCTACCAAGTGTGGGCAGTGTTTGGGTGCCCTGGGGTCATTGCCAACAGGGACAGACCTCCGTGATGCTTCGTTTCCAAAGTGTCCTCCCCTGTGCTAGAAATGTTCATGCTTCTTTTATACTTCATGACAAGCTGATTCCTCCTTTGCTTCAAAAGTCATTTTGGTATTTCCCAGTTACTGTTGAATCCAGATGATGATCATCATTACTTTGGGGCTGATGCTTGTCTTCCTCTTTAACAAGATGAGGTTTTGGCGTCCCGACGATGATGTCAGGAGAGTTTTATTTATTCAATAGAGAGACACACACACACACAATGTTTACACTCAGCCTTACTTTAAAAGCTGGTTTTACGTAGGACAATTGCTTCAGGATCCTTTTCTCTTTCACTTTTTCTCTTCTCAAACCTATGTGCATACACACACAGAGACAAACACGTTTTTTGAGCTATTTGGGAATATTAGAAAAATTGTACTAGTACAACTGGAGTTGATGACCTTAAATAATGTAATAAAATAAAACCTGTAATACCATTTAAACTTAAAATGTAGGTACCTTTACTTAGTTGTGTATAGCCATCACCTGTGGAATCAGGATAATTTAGTTTCATTTCATTGTGTTGTAAATGCTGCAAAAGCGTTTATAAATTCATAAGGAGGAATGGGAAAGAAATAACAAGAAGAGAAAGGGATCTTACTTTTGATCCATTTTGTTGCAGAATATTTCTGAAAAAAACATACAGTTCTGTAAGGGAAAAAAAAATCTAAATTGATTTCATATTTATAAACAAACGAGATCTTTTTACAAAATGTAGACACAATAAAATATCATCATGGCAATTTTTATATATTTTATTGCCTTTTTCTATATTTTATGGATTTTTTTATCTGATCCAGATGCACTTTGAATGAGACAAAGTGGATGGCGTGGTTTTGTGCTCCTCTATAGGCACTGTCATGTCATGTAGCACCAGTCAGGTCAGTATTAATAGTAAGAAAGGAACTCTTCAAGTAAGTGCAGTACCATTTATCTCATTGATAAGCGCTACTAAACTACATGAGAGAAAAGAATAGATATCATAAAAGAATACTGATAAAGATAGATTTTTTTTACCTGTGAGATTGATAAATGTGTTTATGATCATGTATTTAGAAAGTAACCAATGAATAGATAGATTTAGGGCCATGAACCACTCAAAACAACATGTTACTAAAGATTATCTTTTTCTTCCTTTTTTCTTGGTACTGTGAAATGTAGGTAAGATTAACTGATATTTTGAAATCCCATCAAATAATATCGACCTTTTAGAGTCCAAGCCCAGAAAGTTCACATTTCAATTTTGGTATATTCATACACACACATGTAATTTTGAACAGTTATTGAAACGAATATGTACTGTTTCAAGATAATATTTGTACAGCAACATTAAATGTGCATCAGTTACTCTTTGGTCAAAGCTTGTTCCATTGGGCAGTCTTCTGAAGTAAAATCTGGATATTCATTTTAAGTATTGGAACATATAAACTTTTTTAAAAAGAACTTTTCTCCAAGGACAAAATTCCAGGCAAAGACTTACAGAAAGAAGTGTAAGTACTAACTGAAGTGTCCAACACACATTTCCAGAAAATTGCCAAAGGCAAGGTTTAAATGAACAGCAGATTGGTGCTGTTTAAGTTCAATGGACACAGCATGTCACTTTGAGACACTTTCTTATCCTGTTAGTGGATTGATCAGAACAGAGCTCTGTTCCTGGTTCTGCCATACAGGATAAATGACCTTCTTTGCCTTGTCAACCTGTCAAAGTGGCTTGACCTATAATATAGACCTAACTTTTGCTCTGAGTAACTTTTAAGATATTGATTCCCCAAAGGAGACGTAGATGTTACACTGCAGCTGGGATTGATTCTGAAAAAAAGACTGTCACATTATGAAGACTTAGAAGCATTTTCTGACCCCTTAGTGGGGAAATAAAAGATGTGAAAAATATAAAAGCTTTTCTTCCAGTCTATTCAGTGGGCTGCAGCTCAAGATGTTACATTAGATCAAGTGTCCTCAAATTTTGATCATTGACTCAACACCTCCCATCCAGGGAACACAACGTATTTCACATCACCACTGTAATATAGATGTCAGAGGACTTAGAAAAATCTTCTGATAAAGAACAAGGGAGCCTGAACTCAACTATTGAATAACAGAGTTTCTATTCTTTTGTAATCGTTTGTGCTCATTCCTGTTTTCCCATGTCTATGCACTGTCTTTTCTAGCTATAGAAACATTCATTCAAATTTACACAAAACCTAAATATTTTTCTTTGTTTGTTTAAGCACTAATTTTGCAATGCTGTGACATTTACCTGCATGTCAACATGAACAAAGACAATGTTACAATAAATGTTTGAAAATATCTATAATGTATTAGAATTTGGGTTTTTTTTCCAGCAATTAAACATTGTTAAGAAAAAAAACAAAACCATAAGCTTTCCCATTCTCACCTCGAATTAAGTTGAAGAAAAACAACCAAATGAAAACTTTCTGTATATTTGGACACCTTTAACATTAAAATGCACAGATAAACTCTTGGTCCCTTTGATTCTTTTAAGTGTGAATCAAATTTTACATGTTCTCTGTCTGAAAATGAATGACTTGGACATTATGCCTAGTTATGACAAAATATTTTTAAGATCTGAATTCCAACATCGAAAAAAATCCTCCATATAAAGGACAACAGGAAATTTCAAAATGCAGAAAACAACAAAGGCTTAGACATTTTTTAAATAGAAAAGAGAGTTAGTAATAATACTTAGGGCACACTCCTACTCACATAAGAGTCTAGTACAGTTTTAGAAATTGGTAAAAGAAAAAAGATTTTGTCCTACCATAGGAATTTAATTAATGATTTTCGACTACATTAGTTTTCCTAATTTGGGAACTTTAGTCAGATGGGAAACAGCCCGGAGGAGTGTGAAGCTTGCATGAGAGTGTGTTTGGAGACTGTCAAGAAGAGGTGGAATATTGCTCACCCGCTAGAGTGAACAGCACACAGCACCATACTCCACATGGGATTGATAACACTGATATAATGGTCAGTGAAGGAAACATGCAATAACAGATCAGCTTCCTGAAGGACAGAGAACACATCTCCTCATCTGTTTTCTTTGCAGTCTGGAGAAGCTACATTACCAGAAGACAGCACAGAAAATGTTGCATCTTTTGCCATTCTTCTTATTTCAAAATAACTTCTATAGCAATTATATCCTTTATGGAGCAAGTTAAAACATCAACTCAATTATTTCCAAAAATAATGTCCCTTTTTTCCTAAAATTGGTTTCGCAAACGTTAGAAGGTACTTACTACGCATAGAGATTAGTCTTATGGGTGTAGAGATAGAACTGTTCCAAGGACAGAAGAAATCGAACTTAAGGCCATGAATTGTTCATAAAGCAAAATAAAATACTCTTTATTGAACTGTAATCATAGAATCATAGAATTGCCTAGGTTAGAAGGGACCTTTCAGATCATCTAGTCCAACCATCAACTGAACTCTGACAAAAACCATCACTAATCTAAATTATATCTCTAAGCACTATGTCTACCTGTCTTAAATACCTCCAGGGATGGTGACTCAACCACTTGCCCAGGAAGCCTGTTCCAATGCTTAATAACCCTTTCAGTGTAAAAATTTGTTCCTAATATCTAGTCTAAACCTCCCCTGGTGACCAATGATTGTATAAAACTGTAATCAATCTATGTAATACTGTCTTTTTATTATACATATTGAAGATGTGTTTGATTTTATTTTCTTTATAATATAATAATGATATTGATAAAACACGGGTTGTGACACTGATGAAAGAGCAAGAAGTTAAGCTGGACCTCATCTGTGATCTCTGTAAAACAGAGAGAAAAACACAAATTTGATAGATATTACAAATAATTAAAGGGTGGGTGTTGAGAGAATGGGGCCAAACACTGTTCCGTGGTGCCCAGAGACAGGATAAGGGGCAACAGGCACAAATTAGAACACAGGAAATTCTGTCTCAACATGAGGAAAACTGCCTTACTCTGAGGGTGACAGAGCACTGGAACAGGTTGCCTAGAGATGATGTGGAGTTTTCTTCTCTGGACATATTCAAACCTGTTCTAGGTGAACCTGCTTTGGCAGGGGGTTTGGACTAGAAGATCTTCAAAAGTCCCTTCCAACTCCTACCATTCTGTGATTCTGTGAAATATGTCTTGTATGGATGTTTTGTTAAGAGGAAACAAGAAAGTTTATGAAAACAAATCTAAAAAAGAAAACTGTCTTGCAAAGACTTAAAGGAAGGGGGACAAAAGATCATTTATAAGCCTTTTTTATTTCTGTTTTGTTTCATTTTGACTGATTGCTGAGAGTTACCTCTTCAAATTTCATTTCAAACATGCTCTTGAACTTAGAAGTCTTGTGGATTTGGGGAGGGAAGAGGAAAGGGTCTGTGGGTGGAAGATTACTCACACTCTTGGCATGTTCTGGACACATCCACATCAAACTACTCACAAACAGAAATAATTTAACCTGTGCATATATATTTTTTGCATACACATGTCTCTTTCCTTATGTGCAGTTTGGTGTAGTACTAAATATATGCAGTAAATATATGCGGTAAATGTTGCATTTACCACACCATCTGCATCTTTTCTCCACACACAGATGTGTTCATTTCCTTGTAGAGTTATCCTTGCCATATAGGTAACTGAGTGTTTCATAGTATTATTGTGTTTATATTAACAGCAGCCATAGAAGAGGAAGTGTATATATTCACCTATTACAAACAGGCAACACGAACTCTAAGCATTGCTTTTTATAACTCAAGGGTCTGTCTGTATTATTATACTGTAATTCATGTGTTCAAAATGCTGCACTCTTGAAATTCATTACAGCTGGCAGTACTTAACATTTTGTGAATAAAATCTGCTGGCATCAAATGCAACTCTTAAAAAAGTGACAAGCAGTGACAAGCACGTAGTACTTAGTTTAGAAAGAGTTGTCAGAAGGCAGTTTGATATCATTGTACAAATAAAACACTGAAATCTCCAGAAAATTCAAAATCCCCTCCTTTCTTTTCTTTCTTTTTCTTTTTTTTTTTTTTTAATTTTTAATTCTAAGACAAGTTCTGCAGTGCGCCAGCTACAGTCCTTCCATTCATGCTGGGAAAAAAAAAAAGTCATTCTGTGTATTTAATTGTGAAAGAATCCCACAGAAAATGTCTCAAGGGACACACACAAAAGGACTAACCATGGTTTTCTTATGTCCTCGGTTCTGGGTAATCAACTTCTCAAGCTCAACCTCAGAAAGCCTCACAGGATGGCTGCTCTGTGGGGTCAGGATGTCCTCATGGGGTGTCATGGTGGGGCCTGGCAGCCAGGACAGTCCCACCTCCCATCCAGGAGCAGGGCAGACAGGGAACACCGAGGGCAGCCCCAGCCCTGGGTATTAGGCTCCTCACTGCGGATGTGGATGGGCTGAGGCCAGGCCAAGTCATGGGCCTGCAGGTGTGCTTGGCTCAGCAGGGCTCATGGTCAGGCAAAGCAGGGCTGTGGGGAGCTGGAGACCAGCCCTACTGAGGCATTGCTTGGGAAAGGGGATATAAGACATGGACGTACTGGAGAGAGTCCAAAAAAAGGCTACTAAGATGAAGGGATTGGAGCATTTCTCCTGTGAGGGAGGACTGAGGGAGATGGAACTGTTCAGCCTGAAGAATAGAAAGCCTCAGGGGGATCTTATCAATGTATAAAAATACCTGAAGGGAGGCTGCAAAGGATAGGGACCCAGGCTCTTTTCCGTAGTGCCCAGAGGCAGGACAAGAGGAAATGGGCACAAACTGAAATACGGGACCTGCGGTCTGAACATCAGGAAATGCTTTTTCACCGTAAGGGGGTGACTGAGCACTGGCACAGGTTGCTCAGAGAGGTTGTGGAGTCTCCCACCTTAACATATTCAAAAGCTGTCTGGACATGATGCTGGGCAACGAGTTCTAGGTGGCGCTGACTGAGTCAGAGGGTTGCACACAGTAACCTTGATGTCCCTTCCAATCTCAATCATTCTGTGATTCTGTGATTTATCCATTTTTTTTAGTTTTCTGAGATTTCAGGTTGTTTATAAAACACTGAAAAAAAAATGAGATGAATGGTTTTACACTCAAAAAAGTGTACAAACTATTTTGTTATTTCAAATCCTGTAAAATTCTACTATTACTAAGAATAATGTTAAACCCTAGAATTAGTGTTGCTTTGTCCTTTTTTGAGAATTTTCATTTTAAAGCAAGTTAGTTGTAAAATTAGCAGAAATGAAAGCTGCATTGTTGTACACTGGAAAGTTATACAATGGTTTACTTCTGTCTCTCACCATCTTAGAGCTGCTGCTTCCCAATAGAGCGTAATGGAAAATTTTATAGAATAATATGCTTTGAATTTATCAACAGAATCATAATATGATATGAAATTGGCTATTTTAAGAAATATAATCACGAACACTGTGCCATCTAATTATGCTTATCATTCTCCTTCAGAAATATTATTATACCAGCTGTAGTTAATACAAAGTGTCTATGATATTTGATTAAAAATCATGTTTAATGTTGACTGCATAAGACCATGACACATATTAAAATGTAAAAAAGCCATAAAATGTATTTTGTGTTTCGAAAGATAATACAATATTCACCCAGTATATAGATAATGAAGCACTATTAAAATGTATTCTCCAGTTATTAACATTTAATGGCATCCCAGTAGTAATTATCTTATGAAATGGTGATGAACTTAGAGGAAAGATATGAATGATTGACAGCCAATGAAGATTATAAATAAATGTGTGACATTTTGCTGAAGTGTCATTAAATGCTGGACATAGGTTTATAGTAAAACATACTTTCTTCCTTTTAAATAAAAAAGGAGCTGAAGATTTTCCCATAATTATATTTGGGGAACTCTGAAAGCAAATGCAAGAGTCATCACTAAATAATGCTTGCTTCCCTGGAATGGATAAACCAGTTATTTCATGATATGATCATTAACCACTCAGTTCACTGTGGATCAGTGATAATCGCACACCGAGTGTAAAGAAATAAGTGGCACATAATTAACTTTTTAAAATAAAACTAATTAGAAGAAAAATAACAACAAATTCATACATATGAGAGTGTGGTGTTTAAAAAGAGGATAGATAATCATACAATGGTAATTAAGTGATGTTGTAAATGACAGATGATGCATGTTAACTTTGTGTATTCCTTTGCTTTATTTTGTTTTCATTTGTTTTTAAGACTCACTTTTTATATATTGGCTCTAAAGTAAGCCCTTGGCTAAAAAGAAATTTCCTACCAAGTGTACATGGACATTTGTTGTAATTTTTTACTTTATTTTTCATCCAACAAAGGCAATTAAGTCAGTCCTTAGGGGTCTTTTTATGTGCATTTTGATTCTAGTATTTTCAGACTTCTAAGAAGAGAGGAAAATAATGGTATCTGGAAAATATGTATCAATTCCTTAAAGATAACCACCCAACAATCTTGATAGTGGCTTCTGAGGTGCATAAATGCTTGAAATTAACAGGACAATTAGTGCTTATCTTTCTCACACAGTTTGTGCAAGTGTGTATCTCACACTCAGAGAATTAGGGACAATTCTGCAGTTAACCTGAAAATGTTGTCAAGCTGATCTTATTAAGTGAAACTAAATATTTAAGAGAACATATATCTTGTATTGTACAGAGATAGAGAGGATGGCTTTTATTAATATTCCCTTTGAAGGGAATGATGATCTCTAGAGGTCCCTTCCAACTCTGAAGATTTCGTGATTCCGTGAAGGCGTCTGCAACATCAACTTTGTACACTTGTGTACAGGGTAGCCATTCAGACAGTCCCTGGAAGCCCAGGCTCCTGGATGCTCAGCAGGCAGAGGTGTTTTTCCATCCTCCTTGTAAAAGAGGGGCTACTATGCAGTGAAATGAAGAAAAAAGTGTCATGGAGCAGGTAAGAAAGAGTAATGAAGAAGGAACCTACTGGAAAACAGGGTGCCTGGCAGGGGGGAAAATGCTGGATAAAGGAGACCCTGAAGACTTCCCTTCACATGAACTGCAGATCAGGTTCCATATCCTTTTATTTCCTCCCAGCATCCCCTGCATTTGCCCTATTTGCTTCAGCGAATTCTAATTTTACAAGAAACAGCTCTTTCCCATGGTGTTGCTGCAGGACATGGTTTCTTCTTTTGAAACATCCTGTAGCTCAGGATTGATGCAACTCTCCAAAACATTAAACTACTTACAGAAAATGTAGGCTGAGGAGTGACAAGGTCATTTTTTTTTTTTCCATTCATTCATTTCACTGCCTAAGTTTGTTCTTTCAAAACAAATTGTTCATATAAATGGGGGCTGCAAACTGATACTATTATTTAATTTCATTAGAATCATAGAATGGTTAGAGTTGGAAGGGACCTTAAAGACCATCTAGTTCCAACCCTCCTGCCATGGGCAGGGACACCTCTCACTAGACCAGGTTGCTCAAAGCCACATCCAGCCTGGCCTGGAACACTTTGAGCAATGAGGCATCCATGACTGCTCCGGACGACCTGTTCCAGTGCCTCACCACCCTCACAGTAAAGAATTTCTTCCTAATATCTAATCTAAATCTACCCTCTTTCAGTATAAAACCATTACCCCTCGTTCTATCACTACACTCCCTGATAAAGAATCCCTCCCCATCTTTCCTACAGGCCCCCTTTAAGTACTGGAAGGCCGCTATAAGGTCTCCCCGGAACCTTCTCTTTTCCAGGCTGAACAACCCCAACTCTCTCAGCATGTCTTCATAGGTGAGGTGCTCCAGCCCTCTGATCACGCTCATGGTCCCTCTCTGGACTCCCTCCAACAGGTCCATGTCCTTCTTATGTTGGGGGGCACCAGGTTGGATGCAGTACTCCAGGTGGGGTCTCATGAAAGCAGCACAGAGGGGCAGAATCACCTCGCTCAACTTGCTGGCCATGCTTCTTTTGATGCAGACCAGGATTTTTAAGGTCCCTTCCAATTCTAACCATTCTATTATTCTACAATTTGCCCTCAGTGAAGCCATGTTGGTGGTCTCTGATCACCTCCTTGTTTTCCACATGCCTTAGCGTATTTTCCAGCAGGATCCAGGATCTTGCCAGGCACAGAGGTGAGACTGCCTGGTCTGTAGTTCTCTGTGTCTTCGTTTTTTCCCTTTTTAAAATGGGTGTTGTTTTTTCCTTTCCCAGTCAGTGTGAAATTCACCAGACTGACACAACTCCTCAAATATGATGGATTTAACTCATAAAAATCAGTGATTTAAGGATAATAAACCTTTACTTGTACACATCTAACAGATTAGTTCTTCGGAAGACCTAAGATATTTGTGGTGCCTCCTTATACCTGAGTACAGTCAATCTTACTTACATGTTGTTTAGGACATTGCTGAGCATTTAGATAATATCCTACCTAGGCAGCATCAGAGTACTTAAGTACTCTAAAGTGAAATTATGCCAGTTGGTCTAAGGGGTCTCCAAAGAGTCTGATTGATATGAAGAAGATGTAAATTGTTCTTCCACATTCAGGTACTAAGAGTTTTAAGATGTTAGCAGATCAGTAATGGAATATTTTTATTTTTTTAAAAACTTTTTTCTCTACAAATGTCTTTAGAAAACAAAAAGTGTTTCCTCTAAAAGTATCTGTATAGGTACATGAACACGTACATACTATACACACATATATGTATATATACATACACACACACATAGATATATAAATATGTAAATATATATAGATTAAATACTTCATCCTAAATTAGGACAGGAAAACCGAAATCTGTTCCATGTTCCTTTAAATTTTCAGTGCCATAATCATAAAGGAATAATCTCTTCCTAAGACTCATTTTACTACATGAGGATGGTATTTTCCTCCCTTCCCTTCCCTTCCCTTCCCTTCCCTTCCCTTCCCTTCCCT
>VYZM01023851.1:57450-73361 GCA_013398915.1 Dromas ardeola | reverse complement strand
CCCTCCCCTCCCCTTCCCTTCCCTTCCCTTCCCTTCCCTTCCCTTTCCTTTTTCCTTTCCTTTCCCCTTTCCCCTCCTCTTTCCCTTTCCCTTCCCCTTCTATATATATAAAATCCTTCTAAGCTCTGGAAATCAAAACATGAGGGTTTATTACTCTTAAGGAAGTACACGAAGAAAGAGACAGCCTACTTTCACTGTGTGTGAGTTCACAGAATCACAGAATGGTTGAGGTTGGAAGGGACCTCTAGAGGTTATCTGGTCTAACCCTTCTGCTCAAGCAGGGCCACCTCAGGCCAGCTGCTCAGCACCGTGTCCAGACAGCTTTTGAATGTCTCCAAGGATGGAGACTACACATCCTCTGTGGGCAACCTGTTCCCATGTTCAGCCACCCTCACTGTAAAAAAAGTGTTTCCTGATGTTCAGAGGGAACTTCCTGTGTTCCAACTTGTTCCCGTTGTCTCTGGTCCTGTCAATGGGCACTACTGGAAAGAACCTGGCTTCATCTTCTTTGCAGAACTTCTCTGAGCTCCGTGTATTAAAAGTTTTTTCAATAAAAGAATGTTAATCAGAGACAGTAAAGAATATCTACATTTCATGTGCATTCTGAAATTAATAATTTAACAAAAATGAGAAAAAAGCAAGCTCACAAGTTTACTTTTTTAAAAAAAGTAATGATTGATTGCTTCAATAAAGGTGGGAGCTCTTGACTTTTATAATTTTGATTAAAGAAGCAGAAAGCATCCAGACTGATAATACTGGAGGGAAAAAAATTGCGTTAACCTTTTCCATGGATATGTCATTAAAATTAAAACATGGCAAAATAGGACTGTTAGATGATCAGATAATAATTGAAATTTCTGTTTAGCACATCTAGTAAAATAATCCTGGTATTTATTGGCAAAATGAATTCTTATAAATAGTAGCTTTAGTAACTGAATTGTTGTGTCTTTGCTTTCAATGTCTCAGTTTGATAGTTCTTAGCAGACATGACTTTTTATTACTTTTCCATTTTAGCATTAATTCAATAAAAATCAGATTTCTTGACCTGGAGAGATGCCATAAAGGTTGTTTATTTACCCAAGCTTTCAGTGGAGGCAGGCTGTGCAGGAGTGACTTTCACATAGGCATGTGTATGTACCACACATTTCCTTAAAATGCATCATATAAAATGCATACAAACCAACACTTTAAAATAGAAATTTTCCTTCAAATAAAATCTAAAATATAGAATAAATATCAGTCCTTTTTTTAATGAGTCATTATTCCATATCTCTGAGACTTGACAGTAACAATTCAAAATTCCTAGTTCATACATAAATATTATACATATTCATGTGTTTAAATTCTAGAGGTATACAGGATTAAGAATGCCTGATATTCTTTGGCACTTACAAGTAATAAAGTCTGGTTCTGGCAGATTACCCAATTTGTTAATTACCTAAAAAAAACGGTTTGAAATAATTTATTACCTGTTAAAACCTGATAATTTTGGAGCAAGCAGTAAGGTATTTCTTTTGTCTGTGAACATACTTCATGCAAAGAAAGAAAAGTTATGCCAGTGTTTTGAGAAAAAAATAATAATAGAAATTCAATTTACTATTCACCACATGTGATCCAAGAGATGACAGTAGAATAGTCATCAAAGACGGCGATATACTGCATTACTCCAGAGAAAAGTAGTTTGGTGCATGGTTAAATACGATTAAAAACCATGCAGGTAATGGAATAAACTGTACTGTTAGTATATACTGTTAGTTAGTTAGGGGAAGGNGAAGGGGAAGGGGAAGGGGAAAGGCAGGGCAGGGAAGGGAAGGGAATACCATCCTCATGTAGTAAAATGAGTCTTAGGAAGAGATTTTTCCTTTATGATTATGGCACTGAAAATTTAAAGAAACATGGAACAGATTTCTGTTTTCCTGTCCTAATTTCAAAGAAATATAACTTCTCATCAGTTGTTGACTGACAAGAAGATTTTAGAAGTATTTCATCTATAAAATGCAAAGTATGAAGTAACCAACTACAGGCATAGACAGATGTAGTCTTCTAACTAGCCCTCTACATAATCATAGCTCATAATATTAAGCGTAGCTCCATTGCCTTGTATTTATCCATCAACTACCTGGCAGACAAAGTCAGCCTATGCAAATAAGACTCAGAGTACAAGGTTATTTCTTAAGGAGTTTCCCATGTTTATCTCATTATTCCCTCCATCTTACTCTTCTTGTTTGATCTAATGGTGTCTTGCATCTCTGAATGTATTTCATCTATATACATACATGTCAAATATCTGTAAAGCATCCCACAGAGTTTCAGCTTGTTTCCTTCAAGAAAAAGAAAAGAGACAGTGATAAATGATCAATGTAGTCACATATTTGAAGTAATTTTTATGTGCAATTATGCCTCCCATGATATAGTTACTAGTCATCAGACTACAAAGACTTTTTCAAATTCTTTTGCTTTATTTTTTATTACCATTCCTAGATCTGCCACTTCAATTTCTGCTTTTTTCTCAGTCACAGAGCAAATAATTAACCTGTTCAACAAATCATATACTTTTAGTTGTCTTAGAAATGCTCACAAATTAATGTCAAAAAAGTGAGTAATAAATTAAAATAAAATATTTAGAATTAATATTATAATACCAATAAATTATGAAAATTTTCACTTAAAATAACTGTTTTCTAAAGATTGCTCACTATGAGCTAAAGCTTTTATTCTTTTTTTTTTGAAATACAAAAACAAAAGTGGGAAAAATTAAATGTTTAACTTGATATTTCATTCTTTATATTTTCTATCATTCTCTGAACAAATACATCAAAAAGAAACTAATATTTGTCCTTCATGCAGCTTTACTTATGAGGACAATTTTTTAAATTGTTTAATGAAACAGTGGTCCTCTAGGCAGGGCTTGAGGTGGAAATGTGTAAAATTAAAGACTACAAGACTGGAATTGGGATATTGGGTCTGAACTCAGTTAACCAGATGAAACACATCATCTCTCCTTCTATTTGTCACAGAAAGTAGGAAAACAATCTGTCTTGCAAGGACAGTGGGCCACACACAGTGAAGACAGGTCTGAAAACAGATGGAATGCATTTAGTGTTGTATGCACTGACCACACGAAATGAACTTCTTGTTTGTTTTTCAAGAATTATGATTTGGTCTGGAAGAAATTTGTTCCATTAGCATCTCCCTACATCTACAGTAAGTAGGCCAGAACACAGACGTTTTTCAGGAATCAGAAAATTCTAGAACTCATAGTTTGCAATTCGTTCATGAATGTATCATTTTTCATAATAATTGGAGTGGGTTTTTTTGTAAAAAAATGTATCATTTTTTTAAAAAAGTGTTCTTATTTACATCTTTCTTTCCTCACACTATTATTCTGCTGATCCTGAAGGAAACATCTAGTCAACCACAGCACCCACAAGACTGTGGACAGTAGAAGAGGCTTGGATGGGCTGAGAGACTGGGGAAGACACGCTACCGGACCTGTTATTTGCAAATAGAGAAGGGCTTGTGGGTAATGTAGCGGTTAAAGGCAATCTTGGGCACAGAGTTCAATAAATGATAGAGTTTTTAGTCCTCAAAGAAGTAATGAAGGGTCTTAGAAGAACTGCTACCTTGGACTTTTGGAGGGCAGACTTTGGCCAGTTTAGGAACCTGGCTGACGGAGCCTCTTGTGAGGCAGTCCTGAAGGGAAAAGGAGACCAGGAAGGCTGGACGTTCTTCAAGAAGGAAATCCTAAAGGCACAGGAGCAGGCTGTGCCCATGTGCCAAAAGATGAGCTGACAGGGAAGAAGACTGGCCTGGCTGAAAAGAGAAGTTTGGCTGAAACTCAGAAAAAAAACAGAGTTTATGACCTGTGGAAAAAGGGAAAAGCCACTCAGGAGGACTACAAGGATATTGTGAGGTTATGCAGGGAGAAAATCAGAAGGACCAAAGCCCATCTAGAACTAAATCTGGCTACTGCTGCAAAAAACAATAAAAAACGTTTCTATAAATACATTAGCAACAAAAAGAAGGCTATGGAGAATCTCCATACTTGAATGGATTTGGGGGAAACATAGTGACAAAGGATGAGGAAGAGACTGAGGTACTTATGCCTTCTTTGCCTCAGTCTTTAATATTAAGACTGATTGTTCTCAGGGACCCAGCTCCCTGAGCTGGAATACAAAGATGGGGAGCAGAATGAACCCCCTATAATCCAAGGGGAAATGGTTAGTGACCTGCTATACCACTTAGAAGCACACAAGTCTATGAGACAGATGGGATCCACCCAAGGGTACTGAGGAAGCTGGCAGAAGTGCCCACCAAGCCACTTACCATCATTTTTCAGCATCCTGGCAAACTGTGGAGGTCCCAGTGGACTGGAGGTTAGCAAATGTGACACCCATCTACAATAAGGGCTGGAAGGAGCACCCAGGGAACTACTGTCTGAGTTTGGTCCTGGGGAAGTTTATGGAGCAGATCATCTTGAATGCCGTCACATGACACGTACAGGACAACCAGGCAATCAGGCCCAGTCAGCATGCATTTATGAAAGGCAGGTCCTGCTTGACTAACCTGATCTCCTTCTATGACAAGGTGATCCACTTAGTGGATGTTGTCTACCTAGACTTTAGTAAAGATTGTGACACCATTTCCCACAGCATTCTCATGGAGAAACTAGCTTCTCATGGCATGGATAGATATATTCTTCACTGTATAAAAAACTGTCTGGATGGCCTGGCCCAAAGACTGGTGGTGAACAGACTTAACTCCAGCTGGCAGCCGGTCACAAATGGTGTTCCCCAGGGCTCAGTATTCGGGCTAGTTGTCTTTCATATCTTTATCAATGATCTGGATGAGGAGACTGAGTGCACCCTCAGGAAGTTTGCAGACAAAACCAAGTTGGATGCGTTTGTTGATCTGCTTGAGGGCAGGCAGGCTCTATGGAGCTATCTGGACAGGTTGGATTGGTGGGCTGAGGCCAATGGTATGAGATTCAACAAGGCTAAGTGCTGGGTCCTGCACTTGGATCACAACAACCCCATGCAACGTTACAGGTTTGGGGAAGAGTGGTTGTAAAGTCTCACGGTAGAAAAGGACCTGGGAGTGTTGGTCGGCAGCCACCTGAATATGAGCCAGCAGTGTGTCCAGCTGCCAAGACCAGTAACATCGTAGCTTATTTCAGAAATAGTGTGGTGAGTAGGACTAGAGAAGTGATCGTCCCCCTGAACTCGGCACTGGCGAGGCTGCACCTTGAATACTGTGTTCAGTTTAGGGTCCCTCACTACAAGAAAGGCACTGAGGTGCTGGAGCGTGTCCAAAGAAGGACAACAAGGCTGGTAAAAGGTCTAGAGAGCAAGTCTCATGAGGAGTGGATGAAGGAACTGAGACTGTTTAGCCTGGAGAAAAGGAGGCTGATGGGAGACCTTATTGCTCCCTACGAGTACTNGCCGACCGTGGCTCCCGGACTCCGCTATCGGGTCGCCGGTGTCCCTGTTCGGGCGCCAATTTGTCGTCACGCCATTCGCCGGAACGGAGGGAAGAAGCAGTCACTCAATGTGAGGGATCAGCAAACTTCGTTTATTGAATTACGGTTACACCTTTTAAAGCAGTCTTAACTAGCTCATACATATTGCAAAAGCTAAGCTCCTAATTGGTTAGACCTCCAAAGGTCACCGCCTACTTACACATCCTGTTATTGTACCTACTTCTTATCTTCTTTAACCACAAATTCCTTGCTAGGCTGCCGCTGGAGCAAACAAGGGCAGGCTGACCTTGCTGCTTATTGGTCCTTATACTAGTTGTTCCCGAATATTTCTGCAGATCACGATGAGTCAGCTCTGTGATGTTGACATGCCCTTGCTCGGCTAGCCAGTCCTCCACAGATATTAGGAAAAAATTCTTCACCAAAAGGGTTGTCAAACATTTGAACAGGCTGCCCAAGGAAGTGTTTGAGTCACCGTCACTGGAGGTATGCAAAAGACAAGTAGACATGGTGCTTAGGGACCATGGTTTAGTGTTGGACCTGGTAGTGTTAAGTTAATGGTTGGACTTAATGATCTTAAGGGCCTTTTGCAAGCTAAATTATTCGATGATTCTATGACTTGTGGCAGCTGCACATATACAGTCAGATTCAGGCCTCAGTGCCTATGGGAAGGATTAGATGTAATCTGTATATAAATGCATTACAGCAAAGATTAGTGGTCATTTGGTAGCTAAAACCAGTGATTTTCATATCATTTCAAATTATTTCAAGTTTGTCTAATTCAGATTTAATCGTGCTATGACTTTTCTATAGCTAGAATCCTGGCTGCAGAAAGCTACTTACTGTAAACTTCCCAAATTACAGCATCTAATGATAAATTGACACTACATTTTTGATTATTAAAGGAACATTAAAAAAAAAAAAATATGTTGACTGGTATTCACTTTATTTGAATTTAAATTACTTGTATCTACAGACATTTATGTTTATTCAAATATATATGGAATGTGAATCATACAATTATCTAAGAAGGCAAGACTTGTCTGTAAATTACTGCCTCATATTTTGCTGTCAGTATTTCAAATATATTGTTTAATAAAGTGCTAATGGAAGGCTGTTATGCTCATTTATTGACCAATGCTAGTAAATCTTGGTTTAGATTCCTTGTTCTTATAGTTCTTCCTAATAAGGACCAGTGAAAGGCTAAACCCTGAAGTATTTTTATGTGGAAATTTAGGGGTTGGTGTATGGTTTTCTAGTGGAACTTGTGCTTTCAGTTCTTAATGGATTTTATTTTGTAATTCTCCCAGAGTCTTGCAGTATGCTTACCTGAAAGATTTGTTTGTCAACTACCTAGAATTTACCTCTTCAGACACTAATTCTAAAAATATATGTTGCATGCAAGCTGTTGATAACATTTCACATTTTAAACATGGTGGACTGGATCCAGCTGAAGCCAAAGAACATACAGTGCAAACAACAGAATTTTGACACTAAAGAAAAGTAAAGACATTTTTTGGTTTCTATTCCTTAGTAAACAGGATGCATTTCTTAAGGACAGACATTCTGAGTCTATGGTGAGAATCATCCTTCGGAAAAACATAGACTTCACCACTTAAATGAACATGACTATGGCAGTATATGTTTAACTTAAAGGATTAAAAAATAAGTATGCCAAAAATATCATTTCTAATCCATATAAAAGTAAAAAGAGCCTTCCAAAACTGAATTTCTTTGTCTGCTCCCCTGACCTGAGAGGGTATCATAATTTAACGCGTGATTTCTTGATCCTGGGTTACTCCAGTTTTGCATTTGCCAATGCACAGTATTATTATTCCACAGCTATTTGCTTCTAATCATATCAAGATGGTTTCAAGTTCTCTGGATTTTAAGCATCTGTTTCTTAAAGAATGGACTCAATTATATGGAGGATCTTTTACAAGATTATTCACTCTGAAAATGGAATGCATTTTAAAAAAAAAAGACAATTTCTGAAGATAGACTAATTAATTTCCTTTATCTCTAGCTAGATTTCTAGCTGTTCTATTAATCCTTTGCAGTGACTGAAGCTTGCAGAACACAGCTAATCTTCTACATGGTGACTGAACGATTTGCCAAATGAGTTCATTACTGTGTTGGGTAACACCACAGTGAAAACACTGTTAGTCTCTTCATTGTAAGTCTAGATTTATACAGTTTTTATATTTCCGCACTGGATTTGTGTGGCAAGGTTTTTATAGCGGGGGTGGAGGGGCCGCAGTGGTGGCTTCTGTGAGAAAATGCCAGGGCTGGCCCGAAATAGAACAGAATAGAACAGAAGGGAATAGAATAGGACAGGATAGGATAGGATAGGATAGCTCAGTTGGAAGGGACATACAATGATCATCTAATCTAACTGCCTGACCACTTTGGGGCTGAGCAAAAGTTAAAGCATATTATGAAGGGCATTGTCCAAATATCTCTTAAACACTAGCAGGCTTTGGGCATTGATCACCTCTCTAAGAACCCTGTTCCAGTGTTTGACCACCGTCTCGGTAAAGAAATTCCTAATGTCAAATCCGAACCTCACCTCACGCAGATTTGAACAATTCCCATGTGTTCTGTCACTGGATACCAGGGAGAAGAGATCAGCACTTCCATCTCTGCTTACCCTCCTCAGGAATCTGTAGAAAACTATGAGGTTGCTCCTCAGCCTCCTTTTCTCCAAACTAGACAAGTCCAAAGTCCTTAGTCACTCCTCATAGGACATTCCTTCCAGCCCTTTCACCAGCTTTGTTACTTTCCTCTGGATGCATTCAAGGACCTTCACATCCTTATTAAATTTTGGGGCCCAGAACTGCACACAGTACTCCAGGTGAGGCTGCACCAACACCGAATACAGCAGGATAATTACCTCTTTTCACAGGCTGGTGATACTGTGCTTGATGCACCCCAGGATGTGGTTTGCCCTCTGGCTGCCAGGGCACACTGCTGACTCATATTGAGCCTGCTGTCGACAAGCACCCCCAGATCCCTTTCTGCAGGGCTGCTCTCCAGCCACTCCTCTCCCAATTTATACTTGTGGACAGACTGACAGAGCCAGCTACAGCTGGCTCCAAAACACACACACTGCAGGACACAGCTGAAGCCATCAGCCATGATGAGTGTGAAAAAATGTGTGATGCAGAAACAAAAAAAGTCCTGCACACACCAACATGAGAGAAGATGGAGGGGGAGGAGGTTCTCTAGGTACCAGAGCAAAGATTCCCTTGTAACCCATGGAGAAGACCATCCTGAAGCAGTTTGTTCCCCTGAGGTCTGTGGAAATGACCATGTCAAAGCAGATACACACATTGCAGCCCATAGCAGTCGCCGCATCACAGCAGGTGGATGGGTCCTGAGGAAGCTGCAGCCTATGGAGACCCCACGCAGGAGCAGGCTCCTGGAAGGAACCGTGGCCTGTGGAGAGGAGCCCATGCAGAAGCAGCTTTTCTTAGAGAACCTGTGGCCTGTGAGGGCCCCATGTTGGAGTAGTCTGTTCCTGAAAAACTGCAGCCCGTGGGAAGGACCCATGCTGGAGCAGGGGAAAAATATGGGGACTAAAGAATGGCAGACCAGAGTTGGTATGTACTGACCGCAGCCCCCCTCTCCCCATCCTCGCCGTGCTGCTTTTCTGGGGGGAAAATTGATCAGGAACAAAGGGGTAAAGTTGAACCTGGGAAGAAACGGGGAAGGGGAGAAAGAGTTTTGAGTTTTGTCTTCAGTCCAGTCTGAAACTTCGAGGGCAAAAGTGACTCTGTATCTGATACAGATATACCATGTAAGAGACAGCTGAACAAAACGCTTATATTCCCCTTTTCTCCACCTATTTATCCTTTTTAAAATAAAACAGTTGGAAGTGTAAGACACAAAAGGAATAACTTGTGTTTTATCCTCATATATTGAATAACATAAATTCTTCTTTGCATGAATTGATTCTTTTTCAAATGGTGTAGTCCCCTAGAATTATTAATTCTTTTTTTTGTGAGGATTTCACAGAACAAGATAAATATCCAATATGTATATCTGATTTGTTTAATTTTGATCCAATTATGCATTGTATAATATAAAAGACAGAAATTATATTTACCAGGAAGTAGGACAGAGATGAGAAAGATCCCTGGGGTTGGGAAGTCTCTAACTCCAGTCCAAATTGCAATATTTAATGTCTGAATTTGCTTTCATTGCTTATACAAAATATGATTTAGCTAGGAAACTAAACATTAGCTCTTTGTATATCTCGTGAAATCAAACTAAGCAGACTGACAAGATGAGCTGAGAATGCCGTCAAAACCTGTAGTGAGAAAAAGTTACCCTAGATAATTAAAAAGATGAAATTAAGGGCTGAATTTTTTGGCAAAGTCTTTGCACAGCCCCAGATGAACAAATCTGGCCCTATGAAAAATTAGATGACTATCCTATGTGAAAGAATGAATTGGTGACTCTAAACATGATTGGAGCTTCCTAGGCCCTCAATAAACACCTTACTGACAATTTGCATAGAAAAAGAGCATGCCCAAAAGAACCTCTTTTTTTTTCTTTTATTTTTTTTGCTCCATGTGAATCCCCAGCTGCTGCGCTAGTCTGTAAGCACTGGCAGCTGCAGATGTAAATCAGAGGGTTCTGTTGGCATAGGAAAAATTGTTCTGTATTCCTTGACCACTGGGTCAGTGTAGGTTTTAAATTACGTTGTACAATGTTTTAGCAGATATCTAATCTAGCTACCACTGGCAAGCAAGCATGATGTTTCATTTTCTAAAATATGAATGCATGTATGTATTTGAATCTATGAAAGAGAGAGCACTGAAATCATCCTGTCTGAGCCCTTTTGTAACACATGTAAGTCTTTCACGAATAAAATCTGTCCAGGCTATATACTAAAAGACAATCACAAACATCTGCTACTTAAATAAGAACTTTGGAACCATTACTTTTAAAAATAACATTAGAGACTTTCAATGGATTTCTTAGGCTATATTAATAATGGTGGGATTGCATTAATTAAAATTAAGTATTTGAATCATTGTTAAAATGGAATTAATGATTTCATCTGTCTCGTCAGAACTGTTAAATGAAAACTAGCCAATGACACATGGATTCAGAAGAAGACTGTAGTACATGAACTTAAAGATATGAGAACAATAAAATCTATGAAGCAAAAGAGGGGGGACAATAATTTAAATTTGTGTCCAGCTATTATATGCTTTTCTTGCTTATTTCTAATATCTGTCACAATCACAGCTATACATTTCTATGTTCCTTTAAAAGAATTGCAAGAGGAAATTTCCCAGTAATGACAATATTATAACAAAAATCTAATCAAACTAGTTCTCATCTGGCTTCTGCCTTTTACTCCAGAAGGCAATACTAACTGGTGGTCTGTATTTTTATCATTTATAATGTGTTAAGAGATGAGCTACTGTATGCATGCAAAATATTGTATTGCAAGATATTTATAATCAGGATAAATTTAAACAGGAATTAATCTTTCAGGTAACTTGTTCTAAAAATATGTTCAAGTAAATATTAGTTACTTCTACATAACTGACACTCAAGCATATGAATTCTCAAATGCTAATTACTTAAGTGTCTTATCTGAAATAGATGTGTAATACACGGTTCCTACTTAACTTTATGATTGTTAGATGTTGCATAAGCATATACTTACCTCAATACCAAGGAAGCCTGAGACCTGCCTCGTTGAGTTCCTGAGTCATTATATCAAATAGTTCCAGGTCATGGTAATTATGATCATTGCCAACAATTTGTATCTTTTTTTCTTAGGTGACTCTGCTGCTTGCTGTTATGTGTGGCTTGCCATAGAAGTTAACGACAATATTTTTAAAAAATTACTCTTTTTTCATTAACAAGCTATTAATATGTGTTATGCTGTGAATAGAGTGATCCAGCAATCGTGTCTTCGGTAAAAACACATTCAATGAGACCTGGACAGGCTAGAGAGATGGGTGGAGAGGAACCTAATGAAGTTCAACAAGGACAAGTATAGGGTTCTGCACCTAGGGAGGGATAACCCCATACACCAGTACAGGTTAAGGGTTGACCTGCTGGAAAGCAGGTCTGCAGAGAAGGACCTGGGAGTCCTGATGGACAACAAGTTCACCATGAGTCAGAAATATGCCCTTGTGTCCAAGAAGGCCAACGGTCTCCGGAAGTGCATTAAAAAGACCGTGGCCAGCAGATTGAGGGGGATTATCCTCCCCGTCTACTCTGCCCTGGTGAGGCCACATCTGGAGTACTGTCTCCAGTTCTGGGCTCCCCACTTCAAGAAAGACAGGGAACTGCTGGAGACAGTCCAGCAGAGGGCTACAAAGATGACCAAGAGAAAGCAGCACCTTTCTTATGAGGAAAGGCTAGAGACCTGAGCCTTTTTGGCCTGGAGAAGAGAAGACTGAGGGGGATCTCATCAATGCTTGTAAATATCTAAAGGGCAGGTGTCAAGAGGATGGGGCCAGACTCCTTTCAGTGGTGCCCAGAGACAGGATAAGGGGCAACAGGCACAAACTGGAACACAGGAAATTCTGCCTCAACATGAGAAAAACTTCTTTACTTTGAGGGTGACAGAGCACTGGAACAGGCTGCACAGAGAGGCTGTGTAATCTTCTTCTCTGGAGATATTCAAAATCTACCTGGATGCATTCCTGTGCAGCCTGTTCTAGGTGAACCTGCTTTGGCAGGGGTTTGGACTAGATGATCTCCAAAGATCCCTTTAAACTACTACCATTCTGTGACTCTGTCAAAAAATCTGATTTTTGGTGATGATGGATATGCAAGGTACCTGAAAGTTATAAATGCAATTAGAAGCTTCTTTGTTTAACAATAATTGAAACAAATGAAGCCTAAAGACTGGATTGAGTCTATCTAGAGGAGATAGAGAAGGATTTTGTCTGATATGTCCATTTGATGAGCTCTGTATAACATCTTCCTCTCATATATCCAGTAGCTCTAAAAGAAAAAAAAAGCTTCAATGTGTGCTACATTTACACAGCTATAAAGAAACTGTATCTGATGGAGTAAAGCCAAACACATCAAAAAAACTAAACAATAAAGGAATATTAAAAAAAAAAAAAAAATCCCAAACATAAGAATGTAACCTGAAACATGGACACTAAAAATCTAAAATTTATCTTTAAAAATGTTAGCATGTTTGAAAAACAAATTTAAGAAAATGAATCTTTAAGCAAAGTGCTAACAGGAATCGTGGATTTGGAGTTGCAAGCAAATAATCTGACTGATTCAGTTTTTGTAACTCAAAAAAGTCATTTTTTTGTGTGTGGTCTTTATGTGCAAGAGCTCTATAGACATGTACCGGATAAGAGAAATTATTATTTCATTTTACCAGTAATTTCTAGAGCTAATCCCAAAGACTTGAGTGTTGGTTATTCACGTGGACCAAGAGGAGCTCAAATGTATTCTGTTTATACCTCTTTTATACTTTATATGAAGTATATGGTGCAGATATATTTCATAACATTTTTGTTGATAAGGAACCAAATAATTAAGCTAGGCATTTAAAGCCTATGAATGTACTTATACATAAAACCTTCATATAAATCCTTAATTAACATGGTCATAAAGGTAAATAAATCTCAGAATAACTAAACTCGATTGTATGAAGTAAGAATAAAAGGATGCAAAAATCCAAACCTTCTACTGTATTCTTAAGATTTTTAACCCTCTAATTTTCTTCATCTTTTTCATTTTCTGAATAGCTAGTGAGAGCGCCACATTCTGTTATTTTTCAGTCCCGTATAAAGGCAAGTATTCATTTCTGATTCCATGATTTTGCTCTAAACCTAGATTAAAAATATTACAGTTATCTATTTAATACTATATCTCATGTGTTGTAATTTTTATCAAACCTCTTATTATGTAGGAGATATCTTGTCATAAAAGATAAAAGTTTACCCGGAAAAAAAGGATTTTTCTCTGTTTCCCCCCACCCTCCCTGCCTTTTAATAATGGCACAAGGAACAACCATTTTTTCCTTCCTGCTTTCTTCAGACCAAATCAAGCTCATGACTAAGTCTAAAGACTCAGTGGCATAGAATGATTAACAGATTCCAGTGCTGGTAGGAAAGACATGTAAATAAATGATGCCAGAATCACTATTACTTTGCTTTCTCTCATCATCCTGATGACATCACCATCCTCCCCCCTCCAAAATTACTTGAGTAGGAACATTTTTTTTCCTAAGTCCAAATTGAGGCTTATAGTTAAAGCTCTTTATCCAGATAAAAACACCCTAATATCTTATTTAATGCACTTTTATCAACATATCTTTAATAAACTGCTTTTTCATTCTTAATCAAACTTCATATATTTGAGTATATTAAAATATTTGAATGAATTACTGCTTTTGCTAGGTCAAAATTACTAGAATTTTTTGAGATCTATTTCAAAAAAATATATTTTCAAAGAAATATAACTTTATTTCTCTGAACAAAGCAAAAAATATATATATTGTGTTGTCAGATTCCAATACTGAAGCTTCAAGTCTAATGATTTTTCACTTTCTCACATGAGAAGAATTCTTACAGTTGTCAGGTTGAATTTCCAGAGACAAAACTGAATGAAAGTCAATAAAGAGGCACCTTTTTATGCCAACAAATATTTTATTGTACTGCATTTTTATCTGAAAGAAAACAGAAAACCAAATGTAAAACTGCATAACTGTTATTTCAAAATAACTTATAATTATTAGTGGGGTTTTCATTTTCCCAATCTTCACTTAAATTCAAAATTATTATTATTTTATATGTAATCCCTGGTAATTTTTAAGTACTATAGTTCTAGATTCCCAAAGGTCTGTGATAGGCAATGTTTTAACTTTTTACAATTTCTTTTTAAACTGGTCAATTATTCAGTTTTATCACTAATTAATAGATGTCACAACATGCTATTTTTTTTCTCTGATTTCTTAATTAAAACACTAAACAGGGCCAAATGAAATGTGTTTCAGAAACTAAATATAGTGTTACAATTTATTTATTTTTTATGAAGTAAATTTTCAGTCTCATCAGAAGAAAACATCATGTTATCTTGACATATATACTTGCCATAAACATCTGTTAAGTTCCTGGCATTGTTTATGTTAATTTAAATAGTACTTTATTCATTCAATGCCATATGATTTGTTCTATATTTTGCCTGAGATTTTGCAAAACCAAGAATCTTGTGATTACAGAAATTATCCTATGTGCTCTTTCAGTATTAGCGAAATACTCACTCTACATCATGTTTGCATTCTAATAGAGAGGCAAAATAAGTATTAATGGCCCATACACCTTGCAGAATAAGAAATCTTTTTGAGAAGTTTTAAAATATTCTCATATTAAAGTATATATGACTAACATTTATGTTTAGAATCTGTGTGTGTTTTCTTATTTAAAGAATACACTATGGCATTAATACATCAATCATGTTTCCCCCCAAGTCAGAAATCAGTACCATCTGAAAACAAAAAAAATTTCTCTTAAACTTGATAGCTTTACTATCTCTGTCTGTGAATGGACCCTTTTGCTCTTAAGTATTTAAAGTGGACTTTTTTTTTTTTTACTTCTGCTTGTTTTATACCTCAGTTTACATCTTCCTTGTTTATCTAGTTTTTCATTAGAAAATCTGTTTTATATTTCCTCTTTCTTCTATTTCTTTCCTATAAAGTAAAATACCTTCACTCACTCTGTAATCTAGGGTACATTTTTAAATCAGTATGCCTTTTTCTTGACTATGGACTTTGGATGTTATTCTTTATATCATTCATTCATGATCTCATTCAGTATATATATGTATATAAGCAGTGAAATAAATTTATGATCACTTAAACCTAAGCTAAAACTCATTTCCAGTTCTGCGATCAATTCCTCCTTATCTGTCAAGGTTAAGTATGGTATAGCTTTATGCTATGGCAGACAAAAATGTTTATGTTAAGAAAGAGCCTTCTATAATAAAAAAAATCTCAAGATAATTTAGTTCTCTGAGCATAAAAAATCCAAGGCGTGCCATTCAAATCAAAGTCATTCTGTTCTCAAATGTGATTTATTAGGTTTTAGGAGGTATCATATATTGCCTCAAGTGTTCTCTATCTAGTAAGACTTATCCACACTAAAATAAAGATCCTTTCATTATACCATGGTCACAACCAGTGATACTTCTTTTCTCCGTAGGGCATCGCTTTTTCTCCCTTTTTCTTTTTCAGTCCTGTCCAAAGTTTCCAAATTTAGGGTTTCCAAACCTTAAAACAGTTCCTTAATCTCTGTCTTGTTTCCAAAACCTCCCACTTACTGCCTTCCTTTGCTTGTGGGACAGAAATAATTTTATAACACTATTCTCTGAGCTTCACTAAAACCATCTGTGATCCCTGAAGTATCATATTATTCAGTATCCTTAGTCCTGAAAA
>VYZM01023851.1:28047-57402 GCA_013398915.1 Dromas ardeola | reverse complement strand
AAAAAACAAAACTTCTGTGGAAGGATCACTGCTTCATTCTTGCCACTGACCTAAGAAAACTATTCAGTTTATCCTTTGTAGAACATTGTTTTTATTCTTTTTAATGAAGAAGTCTTCCTGTAGGTTTGATCGGTCTTTTCCCACCTTACGTACTTAAAGATCTCTTCTGGACAAATAGGACTTATGACTGGAATATATCCAGAGATCAATAACCATCTACAGCTATACCTTATAGTTCCTTCTATTCCATTGAACCAGTTGTATTTTTAGAATTCTCACTTGGATTTCCACAATGAGAACATGGTAAGGAGTTCAAATTGCTTTTATATGTGTTTCTTTGGTGGACAAGTCTGCATGCACTTACCTACCTCTCATTATTTAGAATTTTATCCAACACTTTTGGATAGGTGGGTAGTCTTCTATCCATTTTCTTCTCTTTTTCACCTCCTGAGGGCAAGTACCTTCTTTTTGAGTTTAGGAAACCTAAGTTTGACTGTCCAATAATGCTATTACCTATTTAAGTCTATGCAGCTCCTGTACTCTAAGAAACCATATTTCAAGCAGGGAACTATGCTTTCTAAATAAGCTGCCACCTGAGGGGATTGAACCCATGCAGCCCTACAGCCCTGTAAATATAGTACTGTCATTGCTAGCAACAGGCCACAGACTCTGTCCTAAATTAACAACATAGCAGTCAGATTGACAGGCTTGCTTTGTCTGAACTTGCCTTGGCATGTTTAGATGTCTATTTAGCTTGTTTAGCTGTAAGAGCAATGGTCAAATGACTAGTTGCTTATTACCTAATTTTAATTAGTTTTGTGCAATTATAAGGTGTAATGCTTCTCATTGATATATTTTAAATAGATAGTTAGCAATTACTTTGTGTAAAATGATCTGTAACTCTAGAAGAATAATGCAGCATAAAGGATTACAGCTCTGGGGTGACAGTTGAAGATTATGTCATCACTTCATCAACTACACTAAAAAACACACAAGTGACTGATTAAGCACAAGTAGAGCTACCCTAGGCTACTTCAGTTAGTTTCTAAATCTGGAGTCAAATACCAGGCTTTTGAGATGAATCCTACTGGATACACCCCTAACATATAAAAAAGAAGGTGATTGGGAACAGTCAACACTTACTAAGGGTAAAAAATTCTTGATGCACCTGACTGCTGACTTCTCTGATAAAATAACAAGGCTTGTGAGCAATGGGAAAGGAGTAGAAGTCATTTACCTTAACTTTAGGAAGGTTTTTGACATTGTCTTCCTCAATAAGGGAGGACGTTACTGTCTGGATGGTCTGAACAGATGGCTAAAAACCTAACTGGATGCTCAGGCTCAGAGTGTAGTGGTTCAGTGCTTTGTGACAAGAGTAGTACTGCAGGGGTCCATCCTGGGAACTATCCTGTTCAAGGTCTTTATCAATTTATCAATATCAAATAGAGCACAGCATGATAATAAACTTATCTTGAATAATCAATCTGAACAGAATACCTAATCTATATAATTTAACCAAGCAAAGCACAAAAGTTGTCAATACGTAAGCTGTTAATATGTAAGTAAAATCACTAAAAATACTGAAAATATTCAAATACTTAGAATTCAGAAAGTGTTGAAGTTCTTTGCTTGGCTAGGGCTTACATGGTCTAAAAAGAAATATTTTTGAAAGGAAAGAGAAGTTGGAACAGAAATATCTGTAGTCTCTTAAGAGAAGCATGCAGCTCAGGAAGGTGATTCATCTGGTATGGAGATATGCACCTGAAAAGGTTCAATGACTCACCCCCAGAGGTGGCAACATCTCTTCATTGATTGCAGAACTAGAATCACAGCTTTTAGATGGCTTAAGTTGTCTGAAATGAACCTCATCCTTTCAGTACTTCAGATAAGTGACAATTCTCCAACCTTATTCCAATAGCCCACAATTGTTCTGAGGAGGGGACAGTGGAGGGAAGAAAAAGAAATACAACCAAAAAAGAAGAGAAGAGTGGGAGAAAGTATTAACTATCATCCTTCTCACTGTCCCTGATTTCATTGCCTTCAGGCTGGCCCATATTTGCTAGGCAAGTGGACTAATGTATAATATATTCTTCCTTCTTCCACTGAGGAAATCACAAATCAATGCACCGAAGAATACTGTTATGTGTAGACTGCAGAAATGTGCAGGCATAGTAGAAGTAAACCTGAGACATAATTAATTGAAGCATAACTTAAACCAGAGGAGTTATTTAGCATTGAGGACAGAATAGTAATTTATTTAAGAATTAGTGTCAAAGCCAAAAAAGAAAAATCCAGTAATGTGTATCTCAAGTGTTTTATGTTGATTATTGTCATTACAGTCAATGGAAGGCATGTTTTAGCCTACAGGTGCTTCAACACTTCAATTCCTACTGCAATAGTTTTCTCCTGTGGTTTTCCTGGCTTTTGTAAATTTAACCTAAGTGTTATTCTTACATGTACTTCTCTGTGTGTTCGCATTGTGCGTGCTTTTGTTAGCCAGTACGTTACTGGAATTGATGCTGTTGGTAGCAGCAGCTTAAGAGCCTAAAAGCAACCTAAGAATATAAACCAAGAGCCTAAACTGATCAAAACATTAAAACCCAACACTTTCTTTTTTCACTCATGTTTGAGTGAAGTGTTGATAAACACTTCCAAGCTAGCTAGCTTCCAAGGTACAGGAATGCAGTCATTTATCACTATATGAATGCTCTAAAGACAATAGCTGAGTCAGATGCTAATAGTTCAAATATAATTAGACACAAATCAATAAACAGCAATAACAGTAAGTCAGATGTTTCTTTTCCAAAACTCAATCAAAAGTTTGTTTTCCATTTTAATATTGAACTTCCAATCTTACAGTGATCAGAATTTTATTCTAAATGTGTTCCTAGATATATTTCTGGAATATTTCTGGAATTCCTATATACAATGCAAATTGATAGAAGACACATCATTAAATTCAGAGGTAAATAAAAAAAACAACAACAGTTTACTGTTACATCTTCTTACTGTCAGACAGTTCATTCCTATCTGAAGCAATGACTAAAGAAGCTAAACATAAACCAGATAATAGGAAATTCAACTTCAAGAGAATATTACTATTTTATTGTTGTATATTCACATTAGATGCAGCCATATTTTTCTGACAAAGTTAAATCCCTATTTAGGTCTTGGAAAAAAGTTGTATCACTTTGTACAATATAGATTTCAGCTTCACTGAGGAGACATGCAGAAGTTCCAGAGTGTTAGGGGATACTCAAACAGGCAGTTATCTGTATCTGACTCTGTGATTTCTTGAGGCAGATTGAATAAGAAAATGCAGCTGACATGCTGATGTCTAGAAATAGGTTGGCAGCTCCTATTTAAAACATTTTCAGGAAAAGTATTTTGGGCCTTTACCTTTTGAACTAGAAGCTATAATGTCAACATAAAGCATCTAGCATAGATGAATCTTTATTCATTATTATATCAGAGGAACCAAGTTAAAGCAATTTTAATATTCTAGTTAAGGTAATTTAAATTGCAAAAAGCAACTTTAAAATTGTACTCTACAAATATAATCTTGTCATGTGATGTTACTTATCTAAATATTTCTATGGTATGTTTTTTAACAATTCCACTAATAAATATGCAGGACTTTGGTGCAGGTAGCTGTTTTGCACTTTTTGGAATTACATTTGCATATCAGAGCTATTTAGTTTGAAAATAAACAAGTATTTAGCATAAAAGCCTTTTTCTGAATTCCCTGTTCAGGAAATCAAAAGCCATTTTATTAATGTGGTAAGCAATTAATTTATCTAAAAAAAAATCTTTGTAACCTCAGAATTTAATGACACTCTCTATAAAATACAGTAATGACACCTCAAATTTTTGACCAGTAATTTTTGGTAATTGTATGCATTTTAGGGTTTATGTGTGAATACATATTTTTTTCAGTCCCAGTAATTCCCTGGGGTTCTATAATTACCTCTATAAAATAATAGTCTACTGTGAAAAAGGCTAGCAATTGCTCATGAAAGAAAGAAAGAAAGATTTTGATTGTGGCAAAGAATTACGGACTACATGAACAGCTTTTCTGCTTTTTTCTATTCTGTCTTAAGTATGCTTGCAGTTGTGTTGTGGAAGGAATAAAAGGCAAGTTACAGAATAAGTTTTCTACCTTTTTTTGATTGTATGAAACTTCTATTTTCTTTCCTGCTTCAGCTGTGAAAATTATGTATTTAATAGCAGAATTTGCAACCTTAGAAAGGTGTACATAACTGAAAACCACATCCAAAGAAAATGGTAATCTAATTTAGAGCTACCAGAGTAATTTTTCAGCTGAAAGTTGATTGTCCCTTGGTTTTCCAATTGACAAGATCCCCAATCAGATATCTTGCTGGAATAAACATTCTGTCATTCTTACATGCCTTCATCATTTAGTATGGCTGACCAGGTTTGGTTCTTATCACTGCCTCCCTCATCATTTCTTGCTCAGGTTTGTGCCCCTGTATGTTTTTATATATGGCTTGTTCCTTTTCTTACTATCCCTTGTTGCACTGGTCTAATATTCTTGAGCTTACCATCAATCCTTTGTTTCTGATCAAAATTCTTACTATTATCTTTAAATTAGAATGTTGTTGTCAAATTTCATTTTCCACCATTTTTTTCTAGAATCCAACTCATTTTCAGTTTGCTTACTAATAGTTTGTATAGGTTGTCATAATTTTTTAATTTCTAACAATTGTAATATTCTCCATACCTATCTTTTCAATATCCATGCAATAATCTTTTATTCCATATGTTTTGCAGGTTTTTTTGAGTCTTTGATATTTACAGTTACTTTGACTATGAAATACCATTTCAAGTTTTTCTATTGATTTGAGGGTATTGAAGATTTCTCATGACTTTTCCTTTAAAATTTGTTACTTCTTCACTCCCTAGATGTATTGTTCACATCATTGTGTTATCTTTTCTCCCATTGTTGAGCGACATCATTCATTGTTCTGCAAATTACAAGATATTATGTTGTTTCTCCACATTTATTCAGCTTAAAGAGAAAGGTGAGGTGACCTTGTTGCAGTTCACAACTTCCTCAAGGGGGACAACAGAGGGAGAGGTGCTGATCTCCTCTCCCTGGAAACTTATAGTTGTCATCAGCAAGACTTTGAAAACCAACATGAACTCCATCACATTCACATAGGTGTTTCCTCAAATGACAAAAAGTTAATATATATGTATATATTTATGGTTCAATGCATTCCTGTTATTTGTAATTTTCATGTGACTCACGTTGTTTCTTAACTAGAATTATATGCATCTAAAAATAACACCTAAAAATAATTCTTGCCTTTTTGCTTGCTTGCTTACATTTTCCTCTTTGGTGAAATTTTACATTTGTGAAAGCTACACATCTGACAGCTCTGGAGGATGTGGGTAGGTCATTCAATCTTCATCACACTGTCCTGTACACTCCAGATGATTCAAAACTACCCAAAATTATGAGAAATGTCCAGCCTATTTTTCTTTTTAAATCATTGCGTTTTCACTGAAATAGTCAAAAAGACTGAAATATTTATGGAGCCTGGGACAGTCTTATTTTATGTAGGCAATTGGTTTTTTAGTCAATGTGTCTCGATTCCAGATGACAAGCTGAAAGTAAGAGGCCTTCAGATGCTTCTAGAACCAGGCATAAAAATAAAAGTATTACGACTAGCAGCGTTCAGCAAAAAAGCCCCCATACTCTTATTGTCTGGGTCTAAACATTTCCCTTCTTGTCATCAAGGATGAAATCTACTTAGTCATAAATCTCAAATAGCATTGAAAGGTATGACTGAGTAAATATGATGTTTCCAATTACTAGTAAAAGGCTTTGCACTGACTTAGAGCACTGGGTCTCAAAAGATACCCAGTCTTGCCTTTGCCTGATTGGGTTTCTGCATGTTCAATGCTGGTAGCAGTTTGGACAACTCAACTATCAAGTCATTAGTTGCATTAACAATGAATTCTTAGGTCTGTTTTTGCTCATGATCAAATACCTGTATTTGTACATAACCAAATTTTGAGTGTAAAAGAAAGAGAAAAAAAAAGGAAAAAAGTCTGAATTTTACTTTCCATAGGAGGTCATTCACATCAGATAGAAAACAAAAACTTTTTTTGTCTCCTTCACATTGTTCTTAAGGCATATTATGGTACAAGTCAAGCTATTAAATCCTTTTGCTGTATCAGAGGTAGCATTGCAGCCCTTATGTCCCTGTGGTCCCGCTGGCCATCATATGTCCTCTGTAAACAAAATTTTCACTCCGATATTATAACCAGGATTTTGAATATGTTTTTTTTATCCCACTAATGTAAAAATAATCTTACATATGTGGAAACAATTTGTTTCATTAAAAAATTAGTGTAAACAAGATAATGTATCTTTTATTAAAAGGTATTTAGTGATTTAGTTGTGCAAGATCTGTAGGTAATTTTTTAGGTAGGGTGAAAATATAGAATCATAGAATGGTTAGAGTTGGAAGGGACCTTAAAGATCATCTAGTTTCAGCCTCTCTGCCATGGCCAGGGACATCTTCCATTAGACCAGGTTACTCAAAACCCCATCCAACCTGACCTTGAACACTTCCAGGGATGCGCCATCCACAACTTTCCTGGGCAATCCGTTCCAGTTTCTCACCACCCTCACAGTAAAGAATTTCTTCCTCATATCTAATCCAAATCTATCCTCTTTCAGTTTAAAGCCATTACCCCTCATTCTCTCACTACACTCCCTGATAAAAGGTCCCTCCCCATCTTCCCTACAGGCCCTCTTTAAGAATTGAAAGGCCACTATAATGTCTCCCCAGAGCCTTCTCCAGGCAGAACAACCCCAACCTGTCCGTAGGAGAGCTGCTCCAGCCTTCTGATCATGTTCAAGTAGGAACATGACTTCATCTGTGTAAAACCTAGTTATTTAACCTTATGTCCCAATTCTGCCTTCTATTACTTGCTTGAGGACATTGGCTGAGACTCAACATTTTGATATAGAATTCGGATGTCTAGAGTCATCTTGACTGAACTATCAGTTGAGTAGTTGGCAGTTCTGCAGAATGTTTTACTCAACTTGAATAAAGATCTACAGTTACAGTTGATCTTTTTTTACCTATAAGATTTAGAGTTATAAATTCTTCAATAGTTCCTACTAACATTAAGTTTACAACATTTTTTTATAAAACAAACAGTATCAAACAATCTTTTCAAATGAATGGAGATAATCATATGCAATCAAAACATTCTCTCTGCCTTTTCATTTTCTTGGGAAACTGAGGATATTAGGAATAAAACATTTCTTAGACACATTGCTCTTATGTCTGATTAAGAGAACTACTTCATATCAGAATACTAACAGAAAATAAAATAACACTGTCTTTAACAGTGTGCTTTCAAGGAATATGTAACATTAGTGGACATGTAGACTAACAGTAGTTACATACAATTAAGTAGGTATAAACCTACTTTTTCTTACTGGAGTAAAGCAGTGAATTAAATACTGAAATGCAAAGCAAAATTTATTTTTAAAACTTAGCTTGGGACAGTTATTTTAATTCAAAGCATAAACAAAACCTAGAAAATATGTGAGTATTGCTGCATATTCATATTTTATGGATGAAGATTATCAATGGATCTATTGAAGAGCAGGATCCTGTAATCAAGACCAAAACAAAAGACCTTTAACCATATCAGTTTAAAATATCTGAGAAGTGGAACAACCTTATTTTTTGAATTACTTTGCCTGGTATTCATTCCATACTATAACCCTGCTCAGAAACAAACAAACAAACAAACAAAACAAAACAAAACACAAGCACTCAGGAAACAGTTAATTTTGGATAGCGTAAGGAAAAATATCACTCCAGAAGCTGATTTAGCCCATCTTAACATAAATTTGTTTTTTGCTATCTACTCTCAAGAAATCTTAAGTAATTCTCTAAACCTTAAAATATTACCCGTTAGGTGAAGTTTAGATAAATTAATCTAACAATAAGTACTTGTATTTATAAATAGCCAATAATGAATTTCTTAATCCTAATTCATATAATTTGCTTCTTAATTCAATAGGTTGGTAGAAGCATTAACTTTTAAAGCGAACTTTTATTCATACATAAATATAGACCAGAATCAAGTATGCATGGAAATCATTGTTTTTTGTTTTGTTTTGTTTTGTTTTTAAATAATAGTGAAATACTATGTGAAACATGAAAACACCAGTGAAACAAGTTCTTAGTCCTTAGCCTATCCCAATATTTTAAATACCTCTATAGTTAGGACAGTGGGGAAAGAGAAATCTCACATATTAAGCTTCTGTGCTCCATATTAAGTGATTTTCTTGTTGGTTTCCAGTGGACAGAAAAGATTGACTCTTTTCTTCTTTATGATAATCTTTTTTACAAGATGGAATTTCTTCACCTCTTGATTGTTTAGTTTTGGGTCTCCCAGGCCTAAGAAAATTATATAGAACAATTTTCCCTCATTTTCTTCGTACTCTCAAAATAGACACAGATAAATAATTATCTTGTGTTTCAAATTAAGCACTCCTAATTCATTCCTGAATTAATTAAATCTGTCATTTATTACTTTGTTTTGCGTACTAAAAAAAGTTCAACATTCACTACCACTTACCCTACACTAAACACCTTTTCCTATATTCCTATATGAACTCCAGTGGTTCCTCACATCCTTAGTTATTTTATAATTCTGTATTTCCTTTCATGTCTTGCCATGTGTCATTATCTTTCTTTTATAATTTTATTGTTGCCTAGTTTTGCTGATACTTTGTCAGCTATCCTTTGTTTCTGGATAGAAATGTTGTCTTAGTAAGCACAATAATGTTCTCCATTATAAAAAAGGTAAGTTAAATGTATCAATACTTTCAGTTCTTCCAAAGAGTACAGCAGTTGTGCATATCAAATTGACCCCAGTTAAAAAAAAAAAAAATCACCATTACAGCTGGTGCTTTTATATTCTTTTTCACTGCTATCCACCAACAGATCATCCCTTGACTAAAGAAAGAAGAGGTTTTGACCAGGAACATGAATAAAAGCACTGAAAACTTTACAGTAGAAATAGCAAGGTTTTGACAGAATGTCTTGCATCTGAGAAAGATGGCCAACCATGTTCTGGAATGGCAGTATCTTTTTAATAGAAGGTATTTCTCTTTTTCTCACTGATCATTACAAGAAAGTTTACACTTTTCAAGCATTTGTATGACTGCACTCTGTGCTATTGAAAATGATTCAACTGATTCTGTATAGACGTGTAAATTTCTTTTCTAATATTCTTCAAGTCTTCTCTTTCCTAACAAGTAGGGTTCGCTTTTGAACTTTTTCTTCAAACCAGTCAGGACTCAGAAATTGATAGTGCTTAAGACATAGATGACAGCAAAACGGAGATGGGATTTGCACATACAATAGATGGCTTGTCTGTCTATCATCTACCTCTACTTGTCTATCTATTGATCTATTTGAAAGTGAGAAGAAAACAGAAAGATGCATTGGTACAGGCTTTAGCTTATGGTAACAATTGGAGTATGGATTCAAGATATCTAGAGACCTTTTACTTTGTCAGCATCCATCTGCTAGAGTCCTTATCTATACACAGTGTGCTAGCCAATACTTTAATCATCCTCCTATGAGAAAAAGCTGACAGAGTTGTGGTTGTTTGGCCTGGAGAAGAGAAGGCTCCGGGGAGACTTTATTGCAGCCTTTCAATACTTAAAGGGGGCTTATAAGAAAGATGGGGACAAACTTTTTAGCAGGGCCTGTTGCAATAGGACACGCGGTAATGGTAATAAACTAAAAGAGGGTAGATTCATACCAGATATAAGGAAGAAATTTATTATGTGTGGTGAAATACTGGAACAGGTTGCCCAGAGAGGCGGTAGATTTCCCATCCTAGAAACATTCAAGGTCAGGTTGAACGGGGCCCTGAGAAACCTGACCTAGGTGAAGATGTCCCTGTTCCTTGCAGGGTGGTTGGACTAGGTGACCTTTAAAGGTCCCTTCCAACCCAAACTATTCTATGATTTTATGTTTTTATGATTTGATGATTCTATGATTCTTTATTTGTTCTTTGGGCATACTTTTTTGTGATACATGGAAAAACGTTGTTCTGTGTAGATTTGGAGTACCTTATGGAATATGGTGATGTGAATTAGAAGCTAGCTGCATATTTTTCAGATTACCTGATTAAATGATATCTCTGCATGCCTTTACTGGAAGATTATTAATGATGTCATATCATGTAAAATGTTCTCTTCATAAATATGCCTGAATTTGTCAGGTGTGTTTAAAAAACAATTAATGTAATTTTGTTTTTTCTAATGAATCAGTAGAATTTATTCAGCCTTATCATTTCCAATTGCTAAATAACCTTTTAATTTTACTGATTAAAAACTTGAGTTTCTTCTATACATGTGTGAATGGTGTGTATCACATGCACCTGTACCACTTGATTTCCTTTCTCTTCAGTAGAAGTGGACAAGTTCTTCCAGAGTTTTTATAGCAGCAGACATGCTCGGTCCTCTTCTCTTTCTCCTCAGTGATCTTCAGTGCCTGTGGGACTGGGGTGAGGCCCTACGGAGAGTAGTCAGTACTGAAGGCTGAGATTAGCTTTTTTAAATACTCTATTTGCTAGCACTGAACACTATTCTGGTATAGGTTTTCAATTAGATAGGGAGTATTTTCTTGTCTGATAGAAAATTATTTGACAATATTTTGGTGTATTTGGTTTACATAGAAAGCTCTGGGTAGCTGGGGAGCGCTGCAGAGGAGGGTTCAGTGAGAAAAGTCCAGGGGCTGCCCTGTGCTGGACAGATGGTTCCAGCCAGCTCCAACTGCAGGGCGTGGCTGAGCCCCTCAGCCAAGATGGTAGTGCTTCTGTGATAATGTATTTAAGAAAAGGAAAAATGCTGTCTGGAAGTGTGAAGAGTGAAGGAAAAAAAAGTATGAGAAACAGCCCTGTGAACACCAAGATAAGGAAAGAAGGAGGAGGAGGAGGTGCTCCAGGCACTGGAGTAGATATTCCCCTGCAGACCATGGAGAGGACCACATCAGAACAAATATCCACACTGCAGCCTATGAAGGGCCCACTATGGAGCAGACTTCTCCTGAAAGGAACTGCAGTCCATGCAGAGGACCCATACTGGAGCAGGCTTATCCTGAATGACTGCAGTCTATGGGAAGGAGCTACATTGAAGCAGGGGGAAAGTGTGAGAAAGAAGTGGCAGAGAGGAACTGTTACAAATTGACCATTACCTGCCATCCCACATCCTCTCTGTGCTGCTTGGGACACAGGGGGATGGGATAGATGATTCTGGAATGAAGGAATGTAGTTGGGCCTGGGAAAAAATGGTGGGAGGACTAGGGAATGAAGGAGTGAAGTTGAGCCTGGGAAAAAGTGGTGGGTGGGGGTGGCAGGAAGGTGTTTTAGTTTTTTGTCTTTGTTTCTCGCTACCCAACTCCATTTTAATTGGCCATAAATTAAATTCTTTTTTCCAAAATTAAGTCTGTCTTGCCTGTGATGGTAATTGGTAAGTGATCTCCCTGCATTTATCTCACCCCATGAGCTTTTTCATCTACTTATCCCATCCTGTTGAGGAGGAGGAGCGAGGCAGTGTCTGGATGTGGAGGTCTGGCAGCCAGCCAATGTTAACCCCCCACATTGGGGAAAAAGACCGCAACAGGCAATGGAAAGAATAAAAGATGTCTAACTTTTGTGAAAATGCTTGTTTTTCTTTAGCAGAGATTTTGCTTCAGCTAAAATAAGTGAAACACTGCGCGGTGTTTCCTTGGTGGTGACAAATTTTCGTCAGAACATGTTATCAAGTGTGTGGGAGGGAGGGAAAGAGGAGGAATAAGCCTTTTTTAGAATTACTATATAACCGATTTTGCAAAATGAAAGAGTGCATAGATGACTTGAAAGACCTTTTCCAGTTTCAGAATGGACCTAAAATTAACTGCTCTTACTGTGGTAAGATGTTCATGATTATCCCAGATTCAGGCCTCTTAGAAGATTGTGATAATATACAGGCATCTCATAATGCCTTAGAGGTTGCCTGATCTTAGTATTAATTTTATTCATTGTATTTCGGTGATACTTTCAGTGAAAATGTCATAGTTTGCTGCTGAAGGAAACTTCTTATTAGAGAAAGTAAGACATGTGAAGTCACCAGTAACCTCTTAGAGCATTGGTCTGAAGAATTTCAGCACAAGATTTTGAATCTGTATCTCAATAACTATGCTAGTTCTCATGCAAAATTATTGGAAAGGTCTTGGTTTTGTATGGTACGAAACAGGTTAAAACAGAAAAAAAAAAAACAACCCAAACCCAAACAGACAGAAGAAGCATTCCCAGCCTTTAGGTAAGCAGCATTTAAATCAAATGGGGTGGGGGGGTGGGGGAATTTATAGTTTTTTATGGGTTTTAAGAATTACATATTGCTTGAAAGAAATCACGTACGACAGCTGGCGTATTGGCCTGTGCCTGTCATTTCATATTTTCATTGCCTTGCATTGACAAGAGAATAATTTAGTTGTTATTATTCACTTCTCCTCTTTCTCATCTCTTCACGTGTGTTTTTTCTTTTCTCTACTATACTAATTCAACAGTGCCAAATACTAACAAAAAGAAACCTGGTAAAATGTTGAATATATTTCTGTCAAGGTAAAAAAGCTAAACAAACTGGAAATATTTCTCTATGCTATGAAGAAAGGAAGAATTTTGATTTGATTATCTATGCTAGATATGAACTTTAAATATTTTTATTGGTCTTAAGGAATCACAAATATAAAATATGGAAGAATGCCAAGTTACATTTAGAAGGAGAATGAGACGAATGTGTCCTGTCTAGTCAATACCCTGAAAAACTTGTATGCTATCCACTTGACTACATATAAACCTCAGTGGCATCAGGGGGAAAAAATGACATTCCCAGAAGCCATTAAGTGAAAAATTATACTATGTTTTAAGTTCAGAGTACAGTACTTATTTTAAAATGCTTGCATAAAGTGGTTCATTAATATGGGCTTCAACTGGAGATACAGAAATTTATGCTAAGCACTGGGGATGAAAAAACTAAATGTGAAGACTGGTAAATAATGCAATAAATTGTTTAGGGAATTTCTATTCGTTGTGATCTTTGAAAATAATTTTGATAAATCCTTCCCAGATATGGCAAACTATATTTATAATTATTTGGATGATAGAATGAAGAAACTCAGTTTTTTGATTCTTCCTCCCCCCTCCAAATTTTTTATTGAAAAAAAATTGACTATTGGTGAGTAAAAAATCTGTGGCCTGAACTATTTCTCTTTTTTTTCCTTTTTTTTTTTCTTTTTTCTCTTTTGAAGAACAGAGGCAATCAATCACTTATTTAACATTTAATTAAGAATATTGTTCTTTGAGAAAAAAAAAAAAAACTTTATTGCTACAGCTAAAATATTTTTAAATAAAATGATAGTAATAAACCTAAATTGACCTGCTTCCTGACAGTGTCTCCTTGGCAGACACTGTCAGATACTTGAGAATAATATGTAAATCTAAGTACATCTGGAATAAGAGTTGTCACAGAAAGGGTTTTGTACCAGGTATTTCAGGTGATTAACTAAAATGAATTAAATAAGCCTCTGGAGGTATTTGTCTCTCCTATCTCACTATGGAAGGAGCTTACATAGCTAGTTTAGGCGATATACCTAACTCTAAGGTAGCCAAAATTACAAGAAATGAACAGTATTCTACTCATGCATCATCTACAATAAACTATAACTTTTTTCTTTTTTTTTTCTGGTTTTTTTTTTCCCTCTGAGGAATCTCAGTAAAGCTGAACATCTCAACTGGTGCATGAGAAGTTTGATTTTGACTCTGCAGAGTGTACACATAAGTGAAAAGATACATATAGAAATTAAACCAGAATCCTGATCAATGATTCTGACAAGAACTGATTATGTACTGGAAAAGGAATTGAAATAAACTACACATGACTCCCAAGGTACACTTTATAAATTACAGCAGCATTTGTGGTTTTATATTATTGTCAAAACCAACAAATCAAAGAGATTCACTTCACAGATTTTTCTTTACAGGAAAACAAAATGTGTATGAGTTTTGATTCAGACTTTAGGCTTTATATGCACAATTAATTATTTTCCTTAAGATTAATTATTTTTCCAGGAAGGCTGCTTAACAAGATACGTCTCCCTTGGCTGACTTGAATATCGAACTTTAATCTCTGTACCACGGTATATGTCATGAACAAAATACATAATAATTTGCAAAGAAGTAGACCGAACATTGATGAGAAGGCAGATGCCAGATAGTCATTAGTGTTTAAATATACTGCTTTCTTGTGTTTCACTACTAATTTTCAAATCTACCTGCATATATTACTTTGAGACCAATTACAAAGTTGTAAATGTGAGAAAGTTATTTCTGATGAATAAAAGATCAGAAATTTATACCCAGAAGAATTAGTATGAGAGAGAAAGAGTACAGAGAAAGAGTACACTGCTTTGAAATAAAATTGGGCAAAAGCTTTAGTTATTTGCTACCTTACAGCTACTAGGAAAAAAAAATCCAAATATAGTAAAATTTACCAGAAATTTACATTTGCAAAAACAATAATGTAATTTCAGTCTGGTGGCTTCAGTGACAGCTGTGAAGTTCAGTTAAAAGCCATAATTACTACATTTTCAAAAGAGACCACTTAATGAAGCATATCAATTAATGATGCACTCAAGAGCACATGCAGATATTCTGTTCTGATAGTACATTTGTAATAAGGGTGTGTGTGTGCGTGCGCGTGTGTGTGTGTCAGTATAGTAAGTAATGCATTTATTTCTCAACTACCAAATGGTCCTGCACGTAAATTCCTGCAGTTATTAATTAATTGCCAACAGTGATCAAAAAGCACATAATATTTATGGTGTCTTTCATGCATTTTCTTATTCTGAGACAATAAGGAAAAAAAAGGTTTGTAATGACAGAATTTAATTTACAAAAGATATTTTAGCATAAGGGGAGGAGGGAGGAATTTATTTGTCCTAACACCAGCCATGTGCTAAGATAGCTAACCTTCAGTAGTAGTCTTAGATTGGTCAAGTCATAAGATACTCTCAAATGTCTGTCTTAAAGTTTGAGAGAGTAGTTGAAATAGATGTCTAAAATTTTAATTGCTCAAGTTGGATCAATCTTAATTTAAGGGTGAACCAAGTGTAATTATTGGGATTCAAACACCTACGTCTTTGTCTATTACTTCTTGGTAGTCGGATAAAAAAAAAAAAACCTGTTGGTGCAGAACATTTCCTGAAAGAATTACTGATCATAAATGTAGAGTCATTAACTTACTGCATGCCTGTAGTGGGTGGACACGTCCAGGTTTTGGTAGGGGAGTACTACAGGGATGGCTTCTGTAAGAAGAGGCCAGGGTCTCCCCCATGCCAGACACAGTTGGTTTCAGCCATCTCCACAATGGACCCACCACAGGACATAACCGAACCCATCAGAGAAGCTGGTGGTACCTCTGAGAAAAGATACTTAAGAAAGGGCAAAAATGATGGACAGAGAGAGGAGGGGAAAAAGGAGTGAGATGACAATGAAAACAGACTGAGAAATTCTTGCCTAGAGAAGACCATGCTCCTCTGTCAAGTTAACTCTTTTAGTGGTCTTAGTATATGTACTTTTACAGGCCATTGTTAACCATATCACTAAATTCATTCAGGTTAATGGTAAACATATTTTTTGTAAAAATTAGGTTTTTTGCACATATAATTTTAGTAATGTACTTTATGATGCTATTAATATGCTTGCTGACAGTTAATGGACAGCAAATTGTGTCACTGAGACAGAAAAGAGTGCTGGAGGTGGGAGGAAGAGCATACATGTCTTTCAGTCTTTCAGGTCTCTTGCTGAAAGTGTCTTACAACATCATGATCTGTAACTTCAGCAGGTGTTTTAGCTTAAACTCGAAAGCATCTTGATATGCAAGTATCACAAACTTAGCATGAGATCCAGTTACAATAGTTCATCAGTTATGTGTATTGCCATGCTTGTCCAACTGGACACATCCATTTCTTCTTTTAGAGAGCTTTTGATCAATGATATAAAGGGATGAAGAAACCTTAAAAAAAATTAAATTTATTCCATAAAAGGTGTTGTAAAAAAACACCTTGTTAGCTCTAATACTTAGATCTAATCTTATGGGCATGATTAGATGCATGGCTACTCATAAAACCACTTGCACAGCTAAAAACTAGATTAGATACATCTTCCACTTGAATTACAGAGCCTTTTAACCGTTTCACTAATCTGCAGTTATCTTCCAAATGGCACGATTTAACTGATCTAATTCTGTTTTAGAAACTTGTATTTCCCCTTTTTGACTTTTCTTTTCTATGTGCGTTCTTGTGAGAAAACAAGTATTTTGATTCTTTTGTAGGATTTGAGTATAAGATATTTCTTTTAATCTATATTATAAGCTTTTTCATGAATGTGCAGCTTTTTGGGAGAGTTTTTCTTTCGTCTTCCTCTTCCTCCTCCTCCTCCTTCTCTTCCTCTTTCCCTTCCGCTTCCCCTTTTGCTTTTTCTTTCTCTTCTTCTTTTTTCTTTTTTTTTTCTTTTTCTTTTTCTTTTTCTTTTTCTTTTTCTTTTTTTATTCTAACATCCTGAATCTAAAATAATATCTTTGTGATATAAAAATGAGATTAATAGAACAGATGTGACTGTGGAAGAGAATAAGGAAAACTGTTTATTTTTTAATTTCTTTTTTTTCCCCTGGCAAGAACAGAGCATTGCATAAGATTTTCTGACTGAATTTTCTGCTTCAACCAAAGGTAGTAGGAGAAATATTATCTCATTTATGGATTTCTCCTGCAAAAGTGCAAACTTCCACTGAAGAAAAACAAATGTTTGCTATGTGGAACTGCTATGAATAAGTTGCTTGAATTCATTCCAAAATACCATTAGGCCCACTGGAAATGACCACCAAATTATCATCCTGCAAAATAAACAACAAAGTCAAGAAAGTGAGATACTTAGTTTATCTACTTATGCTTATTCTTACTTCTATGGGGGACAAAAAAAAGGTAAAACATTTACTTACAACTCTTTCCAGAAGCTTCAGCAAGTTCAGTATCTTACTAAAAACTTGCAAGTAATAGCTGAGAAACTAATTAAAGCCTAAGGGATACAGAAATCACTGTGTATAAATATGTAATTATTAAAAGTTTTTTTAAAATATCCAAGTAATGCACCAAGTTTCCCTTGTAATTACAGAAGTTTCACAAAAACAAAAAGAAGCTAGCTAATATTCCTGTACTGTACATTTTATTCTAAGGATTTTGATCTCCAGTGAAAATGTTTATTCCTTCTCCTTTCTATCTTTTACAAGAGAAAGCTGAATATTAATCTCCTATTCTGCTCCCATCCATGACATTTAAAATTTAATACTATGAGGATCACATATTAAAAATGTAGAATAAAATCAACATAATAATTTTTTTAACTATTTATTCTGTGAAAAAATCAAACAATGTCTGTCAAGGAAAGCTCTGAAACACAAATTTCTAGCAAGATGCAGAACCTGCAATAAATAACCAGCAAGCAGAAAGTCCTCGTCCATGTTCTCCAATAAAGAGAAATGTAGGAATTATGTGGCATTATTCTTTTTAAACTGGCTTTCCAAATACCACTGCAGTAGTTGTTCACTGACACATTTCCTCTGAGAACACTGTGCCTACTTATATACATGGTATGTTCAAATGCCAGTGTATTCATTTTGAAGAAAAAAAATAAAATAAAAAACCCCAAACAAACAAAAAAAAAAACAACAAAAAAAAACCACACCAAAACCTGTTTATGCAGGAGGGTGATTCAGTATTATTTTGGAAGTTGTTTGGTTTAGTATAATTTAAATATGTTGCCCGTATGAAGAAAAATGTCACTGACTTGTGGCTGAGACTAAATTCACCTGAAGTGTTTAATTACATACCTTTTTGTGCCTTACTGTCCAAATCAGAGACTTCTTAGCTACTGTGGCTCAAGGTTGGCCCTTATCCAAGAGAACTTGGGGCAATGGAGTCTCAAACCCGCCTGGAATCCAGTCATGGCTGGAGCATGTGCTAGACTCGGACATTGATGGTAGCTATGGTTCCAAGCATACAGACATCAGTTTTGGACACATTCCTAACACTACAGAGACTTTTACTGGCTTACATCATGCTCCTGTAAGATTCTTATTCAGGTAACTCCTACAAAACTCTGAAGATTTAAGATTCATGTTAGTGATATTTCACAAATTGCAAGCAGGCAAAAGATGGCATATTGCACAATCTGAGAAGTGAAACTCCAGTCCTTTGAATTCGCATCTATTTTACAGATTACATTCTGAATTTCAGCCCAGGAGTGCACCAAAGACCATTGAAAGCAAAAAGATTACTCTGTATGGATTTTCCTAAGCTGGTCCCAAGACAGGGAATTTGATGATCAATAGAAATGTCATATATATAAAATATATTTTATGTCTGATAAAATGGGACAACCAAATATACAGTAATGGTAAGAATTCATTTAAAACTTTATTTTTAGGTTTTTTCTTTTTTTACCTACAGACTTTGCAGTGGGAAGTTTTAGGTTCACCTATCTAATTCTGGAATAATCAGCATCATCAAGATTAATGTAGTTTCTTTCTTCACAGGACTTTTGTCCAGATCAATTCACTGATAGTCAGGATATATTAAAAATTCTTCACTTTCTGTACTTCATGTAATGGAGAAAATAGGCAAGGACAAGCTTAAAACTGTCTACAGTACTTGAGGGGGAAAAATACAGAAACTAACAGCCTTAGAACCAACATAAGTTTCTTATCGCTGAACAATATTAAAAAAACTTCTCCCACATTCAGGCCACAATTATTCCATAACTTTTCCCTCTGGGGCATTCTGAGCACACACTTGCAACCCCAAAACTGTATGATTTGAAGGACTTGCCAAGCTATCTCGTTCCAAAGACAACTCACCCCTAATTTTCCATTAAATACTGATCACATGAGCTTGAGCATTTCTACTGAAAATAATATCTGTAAGAAAACACCATAATATAGTCTCCATGGCCTTACATTGGTTGTCGGTAGACAGAAAGAGCAACTCAGACAGGGACCCTCATGTCAGGTGTTCCCTGAAAGAAACAGGTTCTCTCACACTAGAATTAACCACTTTAAATATTCTATGCCCATAGATCTTTTCAATGTTTTAAAGGGGGCCCAGAGACTTACACATGGAATTACACTACAATGTCACAAAAGCTACATTTAGGCCTTACACTAGCATTCTGAATCAGCCTAAATTTGCAAAAAAATGTATTTTCATAATATCAGTAATTCAAATTATATATATTTTCTGAAATAACAGATATCTCCAGTCCCAAATTCAGTGGGAAAACGGGGGCAATGCAATTTTTTAAAAAAATATGTCTCAACTGAAGCAAAAAAAGGAGACTTTGCAATGCAGCAACTTATCTTTGAAACTATTAAGTAAGGAGACATTGAAAAAAATAATTTCATGAATTTTGACACAAGCCCATGCATCAGGGTTTTGGCATATTATTTCTAGTTCAAGTCTATTCCTAAGTAAAATTTACCAAGAAATATTTTGGTGAGCTGAAGAAAAACAAAAGCTCTCGATAGAATTTACATTTAGCTTAGGCACCAAGTGCACATTATCATGATTTACCTTTTAGACATGAGAGAAATGTTTCACATGAAACCAACTCTCAGATGAGTGCAATATTTCCGCATACACTTAACAAGGAGAAATGGGAATTAAAGTTTCATAGTGCATTTACCAGTTTTGTTGAATACTCTATTTTTCTAAAAAAAAAAAAAAAAAATTAAAAAATGTCTTTTAGTAGAGCAGAGAATTATGTTCTTGTATCACTAAGCAGAACTGGTAATCTTCTCCTTAATATTTCATATTTAGATTTCTGAAAAAATCCCAGTAGTAAACACTTTGGTTTCAATCCTCTTCCATGTAGAACACAAGGGGGTTTTTATTTTTTTTAAATAAAGTGTATAAAAAGAATAATGAAAGTGTTTAATCTCTTGTCGTCTTGAAATTTTTCGTTATCCATTTGAAATACAAAGGGCCTTTTCTGACACTTCATGTCACACAGAATTATTTTGTATCGTGGTTGCTATACTGTGAAATTCAGACATATAACATAAATGTACATAATAAATATGGCATGACCTTGGTGAAATAAAGGTGTCATGCCTCTTTCAGAACTGTAATTAAAAAAGATCTTATCAGATACTTGCAATTAATTGCAAATCTCGTATTTGAACTTATTGTGAAGAAAATTATTTAATTGTATTATTTATGAGCATACTTAATATTTTTGTCTGCAAAATAACGTTTTTCTAAGAGAAAAAAACATTTTAAGGCTTTTAAAAATATAATTACTCTATATTATGAGTAAAAAAGGATCCCTTGTCCTTTTGCCTTTTGTCCATTTACACGTGAGAGAGGGAACTGTTATTCACTGGTTCAGTTTTTTTTGACATTAGAGGAAAAATGGTTTCACTTCACTGATATTTCAGTGAAAACCTGAAAGAAGTTTCAGTGAGGAGCAAGAAGGTTAGTCACATATTAATCAAACAACTTTATTTGCAAAAGCAATGCATTTTAAGGGATCTTTGGAGGGCAGGAAGAAATATCTGCTGCTGCCACATCATTTCTGACTCCCTATAAATGTTCTTGTAAGATTCTGCAATGTTACCAGAAACACTCGTGACCTCACTTGGACAGTCACTCACAGAAAATCAGATCAGTTTACATGACTGTTAGTAGGGATCAGTTTTCATGACTGTTAGCTAAGGAGTCTGTGCAAAGTCTGTCTCATTTGTTCTAGACACCTTTCTCAAATTTAAATGCTTTCCTTTTAGACAGCTAAATTTATTTAAAACAGCTCTTAGTCTAAAGTCCCTAAATTCAGAAAGGAAGAATGGGGACTAACTGTTTTCTCTATCCAAAAGAGATAGTAAAGAATAGTGAGAGAGAAAATACTGAAATGTAAATATCAGCTACTGCCATTCATATTTGTGATGTAATATGGGGATGCCAGCCACAGAGATGTTTCTGCTTGCCCATAAGCATAGCTAATATGTGTTGTTTGTAACAAGTGCAAATTATTATCTGCCACACCCCAAGATTATTTTTTTTCCCATTATTCGTTTCTAAGTACATTTTCTGCCTGTGTTTTTAGGTAATACTGTTCAGAATTATTTGCTGACCCTTTTCAAAAGCTGTCCATTTCAGACGTGCGTAGTTCACAGTACTTTATTATCCATGCTGCTTTATGTTTGCAACAATTTTCTTGAAGTATAGTACTATTGCTTGCTGAGCATTGAAGCATTTATTTTCAGAAAATCTTTAAGCTTGCAGGGTTCTCTTCATAATGTATTCAGTTACCACAGATAGGGACAACATTAGAAATTCATTAGAATAAGTATATAAAAGAAAACAATTGCAAGAGACAGTCTAGAGTCATTCAAAATAATTGTGTAAAAGTTAGCAATGACTTTAAAAGGATGGCAATAAAGAAAGAAAGAAGTTGAAGTAGTTACATATTTACCAAAGGAGATTATAAAAAGTAGAATATTCTCTTTCATAAATGGAACATAAAACCTGGTGAGGAAAATGTAAAGCTATAAGACTGTACAAAAAAAGAGATTTTCATAAGCAACTTGCTATGGGCGTTAAAACTAATATTAAAAACTTATTCCAGCACATCAGAAATAGAAAATTTTCCAGGGAGCTGACAGAGGTGATAGATGATCATCTCAAAAATGGAACACTAAGGGAAAGATAAAACATAACAGAAAAGCTAACTGAGTTATTTGTATTAGCATTCACAGCAAAAGAGTTTAGGGAGAATCTTATTCCACATTCTGTCTTTATAGGGGAGAACCTAAGAAAAAAACACACACATGTTAATAATATAGTTTTAGAACAAATCAATAAAAGGCAAAGAAGTATATTATTTCACTCAAGAGTTCTAAAAGAAATTAAATATGGACTTACCAAACTGTTAACTGGTATGTTAATTATCATGTAAATTGGCCTTATTTTCAGGTGATAGGGAAGAGGCAAGCAAGGAAATGATTTTTAGAAAAGGCTTCAGTGTGGATATGAGGAACAGACTGGTAGGGAAAACAAGGAAAATTGTTTTAAAGTGTAATACAGAAAAGAATTTGTATATAAATGGAGAAATAGAATATATGGGAAGAATCAACACTGATTTTTATATCAAGAATTTATGTTTTAATAATCTTTCAGAGTGCTCTGAAGTAGTCAATAGTCATTCAGATAAGCTTGATATTATTGATAGAAGTTGGATTTTAAAAAAGGTTTGACTTTAAAAGTTGCTCTCCTAAGACACTTTAGGGAATTAAACTATTGCAAGATTTATTAAATGTAAAATTTATTGCCTTCTTACAGATTTGTAACTCTATTGCAGGAAACAAAGGGAAACAATGGACAAGTTTTGCAATAGAAAGAAGCATGAGTGGTGATCTGTACTGAAAATTGTCCTGTTCATCATACCTGGAAAATGATGTAAAACCCAGGATGAATAGCAAGGATAGTTCTAGTATTACAACAGCAAATGAGTTCTAATATTCATCATTGTCAAAGTAAAGAAAACTAAAGTAAACTATGATAAAATGAGCTGATGAGAAGAAATTGCCATGAATTCAAATGATGCATATATGGAGAAAAGGCTTTCTAACTGTACGTACCTTAGCGATAGACTTTAAAACTTCATTTGTACAGTCAAAGCTATACTGATGTTGTTAAAAAAAGGAGGAATGAGATGAAGAAAAAGAAACTCGACTGTTAACTTATTCCAAAACTTTGTTTTGGACCATTTAAAGAAAAGAAAAATCTAAAAAGCGTGGGGAGGGGAAAGCTTGTTCTAAGCATTGTGAATGTGGTGGGTTTTGATATTTTTTACCTTTGGAGCTAGGAATTTGAACGTTGTTCTATTTCATTTAGCAAAATAGACATGGTCAAAATTAGTTAACATTCCTCAGAAAGAAATCTTAGAGATAGCCTAGATAGTTCTATGAAAGCATAAGTTTAATTGTTGGTAGCAACAAAAGGGATGTAAAAATCAGGAATTACTAGTTAAGTAATAGAAAAATAGCTATGCCACTCAGTATTTTCATGTGTCATTCGTTAATTCCATGTTTCATTCAAGGCAACTAATCTCAAAAGTAATTTAGTAAAACTGATGATACGAAGTAGAGGCAACAAGGATATCTGGATGTATATTATGGCTTCCATATGATATGGGATTAAAATTAATTAACATAAGCAACAATTGAAAGAAAATATGATTATAGGTCATAAAATCATAACTGGCAGAAATAAGGTAAGTTGTAAAAAAAATGTTCATTATCTTTAAGGTCCCTTCCAAGCTAAACTTTTATGATTCTGTGATTATTTCTTCTTACACAAGAGTTAGGGGACTGTTTAAGGTTATCATGTTGGTGATTAAAAAAACACTCAAAAATAGTGCTGTGTCACATAACATGTAATTGAATTCTAGTCAAGTCATAAGGTACTTGAGTGCCAAATGTGTTATGTCAGGTAATAAGAATGATTACACAAAATCAACTTCTAGTCCTAAAACACAAAATGTCCACAGGTACAGTTGTTTTGTTCTCAACTGTTGGCCTTGTCAGAAACATGTTACTGGACTAGACAGACTTTGCTCTTGCAGTATAGCTATTCGTACTGTAAAATTTAGTATTTCTTCAATGCCAATAAAGAAGAAAAGCTGTGATAATCCATTCTGAAATACATTTTCAATAATTTTTCAAATATGATGTCATGAATTAATAAAATGGAGATGCTTGCTTAAAGGACTTCACTTTACAAGGCTTGGCAGACTATAGTACAGATTGAGAACTGCAAAAGGGTTAAAACAGAAGACTTCTCATTTCACTGTGTGTGATTTTTCTTTAACTTCAGAATTTGTATGACTTTCAAATGTGAACTTCCAGTATAATTCTCAATTCTCAGTTCACTTTCATTTAATGCAGACCATCTCCTCTGCATTTTGAGTTGACTATACTTAAAGCTGCTACTTCTGAAATCCCAATAATAGATAATAGAGTTATAGAATAGTTTGGGTTGGAAGGAACCTTAAAGATCATCTAGTTCCAATGCCCCTTCTGTGGGCAGGGACACCTTCCACTAGACTAGGTTGCTCAAAGCCCCATCCAACACTTCCAGGGATGGGGCATCCACAGCTTCTCTGGGCAACCTGTTCCAGCATCTCACCACCCTCACAGTAAAGAATTTCTTCCTAATATCTAATCTAAATCTCCCCTCTTTTAGTTTAAAACCATTACCCCTCATCTTATCACTACACACTCTGATAAAAAGTCCCTCCTTATTTTTCCTGTAGCCCCCCTTTAAGTACTGGAAAGCTGCTATAAGGTCTCCCCAGAGCCTTCTTTTCTCCAAACTCAATGACCCCAAGTCTCTCAGCATAGGTGAGATGCTATAGCCCTCTGATCGTCTTTGTGGCCCTCCTCTGGCCTTGCTCCAACGGGTCCATGTTCTTCTTATGTTGGGGGCCCCAGGCTGCACACAGTACTCCAGGTGGGGTCTAACAAAAGCAGAGTAGAGGGGGAGAATCACCTCCCTTGACCTGCTGGCGACGCTTCTTTTGATGCAGCCCAGGATCCGGTTGGCTTTCTGGGCTCCAAGCACACGTTGCTGGCTCATGTGTACAGGCCACAGCCCAGAGCTTTGTCAAATATAATAGACTTCAACAGGGGACGGAGCTGCTGGAAAGGTACTTGTTAAGCTGCCCCATGTCCTGGTTTCAGCTGGGATAAAGTTAATTTTCTTTCTAGTAGCTGCTGTGTTTTGGATTTAATACGAGAATAATGTTGATAACTTATTATTTTCGTTGTTGCTAAGAAATGTTTACATTAGTCAAGAACTTTTTCAGCTTCCCATAGAAGCTGAGACAGAGCATAGACAGGACAAGCTGGCCAAATTAGTACTCCATACTAGAGATGTCATGCTCAGTATATAAGTGGGGGTTGGCTGGGTAGCAGGAATCTGTGATCGCTGCCCAGGATGGGTTGGGCAACTGATCATCAGGTGGTGAGAGCAACTCGTGTTACATCACTTTGTTTTGTATATTCTTTTATCATTATTATTATTATTTTCCTCTTCCCTTAGTGTTCTATTAAACTGCTTTTATCCCAGCCCTCGAGGGTTTTTTCCTTTCTCTTTCTTTTTTCCCTCTTCTCCCTACCCTACTAGGGGGAAGAGTGAGTGAGTGGCTGTGTGCTCCTGGTTGCTGGTTGGGGTTAAACCCATTATTTACAAAATTATTTACAATTTGCACACCATTATTTACAAAAAAGGAATCTGATAGTGTCTGTTTAGATCTGATCCTTCTTTCACTGATGCCTTAACCATGATCTGCATGACTTCTTCCCCACAACGTCTCATCTGAAATCTCTTTCTCTGTCCTGCTCATCAACCATTCTGTTGCATTCCCTGAAATTCTGCTCCTTAAAGAGGTTGGAAAGACATGGGAACAAAGTAGAGAAATATAGTGATGGCCTGAAAAGCAGTTGCTGTTCACCATACTATACTCCAACAATTCCTGCCCAGTGGAACATAATTGCACAGTTGATGCAGTAAGAAAAGCAACAAAACTCACTTGATCCCAGTAGCAGAAGCACTGCGTAAGGCAGGGCAACTAAGACTTTTGACGTAGTCTGTTTTCTGACTGATTCAGGAAAGTTAGAATGGTAATGCTCAGTATCTTCAATAGCATAAATGATTTTTCATCTGGCTTCGCCAAAGCCCACAGATAATAGTAACATCACTACTTTCTGCTTAGGGCCTTGTCGGTTTCCCCGTGATGAGCTGTAGCAATTTAGACTTGCATTTTGAATGGTATTTTTTGAGTAAGCTGTACTAATTCTGCTTAAAAGATTAATCACAGTAACTACAAAGCATGATTGGGTTTATATTGTGCTTAGACAACTGTAAAATAGAAAATTGCTTAAAAGAAACAACAAAAATATCAATGAATTGAAGATTAAGAAAAGAGAACAGTCAAAATGAAGGAGAAATGGTTAAACAGATTCTCTCCTCTCAGTTTAAAAAACAAACAAAAACCAAACAAAGCTCCCCCACCAATCTTCTACTCCGTCACCTGTTTAGCAAGGCGTACATTGCTGGATATTACTGCATCAACAGATGGAACTCTTTATATTAACTTGGTGAAACAGAAATACTAAAATTTGTGAGCAAGAGGTCCCGCTGGAGCACCAAGCCCCACAAAGCTAAGATCTTGAGCGGAGCTTTGTTACTTCCTATTGGGATAGCACAGAATTAATGACGTATGAAAGAGGTTAATTTACCATTAAAAAATAGCACGGCACCATTGCTTGCTGGAGACTATTAGTTTGATTAAGGTGTTCCCTTGGACTATACAAGATAATAAGACTTTGTAACTGGGTAAGTCTGCCAATTTATTTCCTTTTGGGAAAAAGACTAATGGATAACATAATTGTAAGAAACTGCTACGTAGTAGTATTTACTATCCTTTTAGATACTCACACAGACAAGGAATTCTCCAGAGAAGGATCATACTCAGTCACAAAAATCTCACGATCAGACAACCCTGGAGATACTTTACATTATTCCAATTCTCTTGCATAGGAGCTCATAAATAATGTTCATAAACACCGTGAATGTGATGTTGATGGTGAGTATCATTGCCAATATTATAAACAACTTACTATGAAAATGATAAAGGAAGATGAGGAAGATATGGATTGCTTTTTAGTGCTTTTTGCAAAATATTGCAATACTTAAGAAACTCCAATCAGAGTAAGGAACTCAGAGTGGATGATCAAAAGGTTACTGTTTTCTGTAATTGTCTGTTTGAAATAAAATAAAAACATGTAGTGGTTTCCTCCTTGTGATGAAATTACAAAATCAGTTTTGAATTGCCATATTATTACCCTAGCAATTCTGTGTTGGGTGCAGAATGACTTATTCCGCTGAACTGATGAGAAGACTATGAAACAGAACTATTTCACTTCTGTCTCCTCACTGGTTTCATGGATTCTTGAATGCAATTCAAGGGCTAGTAGTAGGGCACAAAAAGAAGGAGAAATAACTAGTGGATCTGTATAACGGTGAATTTGGGAGTGCTAGCACTCCACATTCAAAAAATTACCAGATATATTTACCTATTTGCAAATATCTAAGTCTCCTATTTAACATAATCATATCAAAACTAAGACATATGGTGCATCTCCAAAAAGAAAACAGAATTTGTAGACATGATTATGTAATGAAATACTCCTGGTTCACGTCTCCTATTGTATTTCACTTTGATTTAAAGTTCAATGACAAACAGGAGTGCATTTTGCAGTGTCAATTAATCTAGATTGAAGAAGAGATTTTGGGTCCTGTTTCCAAGGCTACTTTAGACTGAGTATACAAAGAATGTAAAATACTCAAAAGTTTCCTGTCTGCACCAAGAGAGCTAATGCATACAGTAGTATTGTTTGTGCCAGTGAAATCGACTTGGCTGCATTCCTTGCTGAAAGTAACCATATCTGCCAGCATATTAAATATCAAAATATAATACATAAAATTAATTGAGAAAAATATCACTCTATAAAAAGGATTCATCCATGAAGCTCATCATTTAAGCTGGATGATTTGGATGCATAGGCATGACTGATCCCACTATCAACATTTTCATAGCTATATAGAGTGACTGAAGAAACACAAACAAAATGAAAATTGTTTGGTTTTTTTTTCAGTACTGTTCCCATTCCTTTATGCCTTTTTTGACAGCTCAAATTGAAAACATGCTGCCCCTCCTCTGCAGCTGATGTACAGCAGGTACTATGTCAAGATACAGGGCAGCTGTGAGAGGTTGTGCAATTGCTGTGAGGGGAGTGGAAGGGAGCAGGAGTAGCTGCTGCTGCAACATTAGTCTCTTGTCAGGAATTCAGAGAAAACTGTATAAAACAATGTCAAAGATTGCTATTTTTGCCTGTTTCATTTTGAATGCTGCACAAACGCCTCATCCACACGGTTTACACAATCCCTGCTGCGAACGTCTGCTGTGCAGCAGTCTTCACTCTACTTCTCAAACTGTAACACAGGCATTCTGGAGGTATTATTCCCATTGAGTTTGCAGGAGTATTTCATTCCTATTGGGATGCTCAATCTTTTATATGGAGTTTATGATCAGGTTTTGTGACTATCATACTCAAATGTGAAGACTAATACTCTTATGGTATCCAAAGATTTAACAAAAAAATCCAAAAGCAGTTCTAACAGAAATAATGTTAAATAAGAAAACACAAATATTAAAATAATAGATTGATTGGTAAAAATTATTTGGTGTTATTCTCTTTCTACAAAAGCTATATTAACATTTATTTGGTTTTGGTTTTGTGTTTGATTTTTTTTTTACTTTAATTTTCTGTGTCTATATACTCTGCCACCATTGCAACCATATTGACTTGAAGTAATTTTTTCAACTTTATACTCAGAACACCGTATGTTTTAAGGTTAAAAATGCTAACATATATCCCTTTCTATTAGGAGCAGAGTTTAAAATCAAGTCTAAAGTTTAAACATTGAAGCATTTCATAAACAGATAGAACTCCTACTTCAGTCTTGTGTCTTTTACTTGTTGCCATTTTTCACTGACTAAACAAAAGAAGCTCTCTCCAAAACACCAGAAAGAGCAGTCAGCCTTTGTAATTTGTGTTTGAACTCTAGATACCCCAAATCCGTAACCTAGTGAGGACAAAGACGCTTGCCATTACTGTAGCTTGATTGTCACTGTTAGACTGTGTTAGAAAAATGGAAACACCGGGGTAATGATAATGCTTTAAATTTCCTGAACAAGGAGTAAGTTTCTTCCAGCAACCAAGCATCCTGTAATTTTGTGAACCGTTTTGAAAATGGTTCATGTATGCCATATCCTCAACAACAATCCTGAGGTAATTTTCAGTGTCTCTCTCTCTGCAAATATGATTTAAAATTTAAGACATCACTGTATTAGAAGGAACTGTTACTTAAAACTACTACTGCTTTGACCATAAGTATGGGTTTTTTAGTCAGACTCACCGCAAGATGAACTTGGTTTCAGCTTTTTTTTGATAGGAATGCTTCTGGTGCAATGTCAATGGGAAAACTCTGTTTGTTTGTTTGTTTGTTTGTTTGTTTGTTTTAAATTCTGAAAAAAAACCAACCAAACAAACAAACAAAAAAAACC
>VYZM01023851.1:5123-23960 GCA_013398915.1 Dromas ardeola | reverse complement strand
CTCTTGGAAAAATTACATTTCATTTGTTCTACATTAATTATACCCAAACTTTATACAATTCTATGATTCTATGATTCTATGATTTGTAGTTACACTTTGGGACTATGTTAAAGTATGTGTATATATATATCTGTATTATATATATATTATATTTAATATTCATTTTTCTTAGATGAGAAAAATAATTGTAATCTTTCCACAGGAAGTATCTGCACAATGATATCAAAAGAACTTTGAAAAATGGAGACAGCTTTCTTAGAGGAATAGTTTTGATAAGTTTTATGGTATTGATGCTAAAAATGCATCAATAGTTTTCAACTATTCCTAATTGATTCACAGTTTAATAGTTTATATCTTAAATATCGTAACACATGAAGGAAATCTGTAAAATTCTTTGTTTATTTTGTTTTCTATTGTTAACTATAATTTTGAAGAGTCTAGATACTTCTGAAAACAAACAAACACAAAAATTTTTGGTCATACCCTGATATTATTTCCTCTCCTGTCAGCTTTCTATTTATTTTTGACTCCAATTTTTGTGTTGTTTTTTTTTTTTTTAATAATAAATATTTTACATAAAAAAGCTGACCTGTGGAGCTGGAATCAAGGAAGAAGATGGGACTTGTCTAATATATCAGCTCTTCAGAAACTATAAACTATTAAAAAGCCTAAAATTCAAGGTCCACAAATAAGATGTTTGTCAACTGTTCAGTATGTATTTGCTTAGTCTTTGATAGGATTTATTTTTAAGACTGAAAGTATTTAGCAAAANTTTTTTTTTTTTTTAATAATAAATATTTTACATAAAAAAGCTGACCTGTGGAGCTGGAATCAAGGAAGAAGATGGGACTTGTCTAATATATCAGCTCTTCAGAAACTATAAACTATTAAAAAGCCTAAAATTCAAGGTCCACAAATAAGATGTTTGTCAACTGTTCAGTATGTATTTGCTTAGTCTTTGATAGGATTTATTTTTAAGACTGAAAGTATTTAGCAAAAAAGAATAGTAACTCAGCAGAATCTATTTCAGTACTCTGTGACATATATATGTATATTTATATAAAATAACTCAAATCAATCTAGTTGCACCACATGACAGTATACCAGAATGTATCATTAAGAAAGGTGAAAGTCTGATTCAGAAACAGTGATATAGCAGTAATGAATGCATACTTTTTCATCGGTAGTTCTGCAGTTAATTATTGATACACTTTTGCTCATCTTCATTCTGTGGCTAAAGACTGATAAGATTCTACGAAGAATTATCAAAAACAGCGGAGAAGACATGTTACTTTTGTGAACATAAAGGGCTGTTCAAACCTGGGCTCAGAGATAAGGAGACAAAGGCAGCTACTCAGACGGATGAGTCTTTAAAATAAACAAAGATGTATTTGTTCAAGCACAAATCCTTTAAGTGTCTGCATTTCTAATGGCTAATGAAAACCTTTGAGTGGATTTCAAAGCAGCACACAGAAGCATAGGGGACTGTAGGTGGCACCTGGTTTGAGTTCATTACAACTGAAAGCCATTCACTGGAGTTTAGAAAAGAAGGTGCACTCTCAATTTGTTAGTATGATGATTCCTGAAATCGTCTCATGTCAAAGCACATGTTAATCTAGGGTCAATAAAACATTGCCTTTTTTCTTGTTTTTCCATTTCCTACTTTCCTCCTTTTCTCTCCCTCCTTTTCTGGATTCCTTCTCTTTCCACGGTAGTTTTTTCCTCTCACTTTTGTAATGTTATCAGTGAGACTTTCAAAAGGTCTTGTTTTCTTCTAGGTTGGGCTGTTTGTTTCAGCAGCACCATTTGACAGTGTATGTCTGAATTATTCACAACTGTACAGACATCTATTGGAGATGTCCAGTTGAGCAATACAGTACCTGTAGTCTTGATTCTGAAAAGCAGAAATAATTAGGGAATTCCAGAGAGTGTTTCTGAGCTTTAATGACCTAGAACATTTTTATCAGGCCTCTGCAGGCCTTACTGGCCCTTCCCAGCTTCCTCTAGGGCCTTCCACCACCTTGCCGATTGCCCAGGACCCATTTCAGCTCAGTCCCGAGCCCTCAGTCCCTGCCCCAGTGGCACCACAGCAGTGCCAGTCTCCATCTCATCACAGCCCTGCCCTGCTTGGCTATGGGCCTCGCTGAGGTCATGTTATCACCACGTTGTACTGAACTCGTTATTTCTATGCATTACAAAAGTGTAGCAATACTTTTCAGGATGTGCTTGCTGCTTTGTCTAATAACAGCTCCAGTACATCAGTTGTTCAGGGCTATCAGACAGTCAAGGGATACAGAATCATAGAGTCATAGAATATCTTTCTTTACTCAAGAATATAACACCTTCGTTTCATAGAGATATTTTTATAAACTTTGCTTCTTTCCAAAAACTTTTGAATGGCAATCTTGCTTTGCAAGTATTATAATTAACCGTAAAGCAAACTATATATCTTAGGGGAAAAAAACAACAAACCACACTAAAGATATGTCCCAGTTTCATTCTACACATTACTTCCTCCTTTTCCAAATTTTCCCACTCTTGTCTTCTGTTTCTAAGTACGTGTCTATTTCTTTTATTTAGTACAAACTTTTAAAAATAGGACGCCCTTCTGAGATTCCAAGCATTTGGATATTAAAGAAATTATACTAAGGGTATTACCTTAACTGACCACTGTTTTCATCTCCAAGGTATAATTAATTTGATGAAATCCTCACGTATAAATCAGAACACAGGAATAACCCTTAAATAGGTCAGAGAAATGTATCTGTATTAGCTACAAAGGGCACAGTGATTAATAACCTCCGATTACATAAGAAGAATGTCACCTTGAATGCCTATAAATTATATTAAATAAAATAGAGTTCTGGATGTATTGAAAGTATCTCATAAGCAGGCTTTTTAATTCTGGTGTAACATCCACTGACTGCTGTGAATAAGCATGCTCCCTTTAACAGTTTCAAACTCTATTTGAAGTTCTGCCCTCAGAGTGTACTGTTAAAACTTAACCCTGTGTGGATTACAAAGATATCGGTAATAATCAGTTTTCCCTGTGGTTCTTTATACCCAAAAGCCTAGTGTAATTGGTTTGAAACAAATCTATCTTTAGAAAATGACAGTTGCCTGCATTGCACTTAAAAATTATAAGGAGGATATATAAATCCTTAGCCTTGCAATCTCTGTGTGTCCATTTATGCAATTCTCTGTTCCTGTCTGTCACGGCTAACGCAATAATATATTAGTAGTAATAAAGTATAATGAAGTTGTTAGTAGAATGTTGCTATTTATTATGGTAGGTTGCAAGCCTAATTTTTTTATGGTTTTTATGTCTAAACTAAAGCTGTAAAAAATTGTTCTATAAGACTTGGGGTTCAATGTTTGTTATTTTTAGTGTTAGAGTGCACATTTAAAATACTTTCAGCTAATTCCATGAAAAAAACCCAAAACATATAAGTCTACTCCCTCCTATTTGGGTGCTTAAGTACAAATCTGAAAATCTAAAAAAAAAAAAACAAACAAACAAACAAACAAACAAAAAAAAAAAAAAAAAAAAAAAAAAAAAAAACAAAAAAAAAAAAAAAAAAAAAAACAAAAAAAAACCAAAACCCACTTCAGTGTTTGCATTGTCTAGGAGCACGTGAAATCTATAAATGCCTTATTAAAGCTCTAATTTGGTCTAGGAACACTATGGGGATGAAAGACATTTCTCCTCTTCTTCTTTTCTGGGCACTCACCTCTAACCAAGTAACTGCTATATGTATTTTGTCATGTACAAACTGTTCCTTGATACATGATATTTAAAAGCCAGGATCAGATTTATAAGATTTCTATTTTAAATGTTTTGTAATTCCTAACCATAATGAAGCAGAAGTTCCCAGGTTTAAGTAAAAGAGAAAGTGGAGGACTCGCCTTATAAACTGTTCGGTGTCTTCTGAAAATGAACAAAAGAATCATGAAAACTAGGCAAGACAAAAACAGTCTTTTAAACAAATGATTCAGAAATTGATGATGATTTCAAGAATTAAGACGCTACATTGAGTTGTCTCCTTTTAGTTTTGAATCATGTTGGCCAGCCTCTAAAAATGATGTCTTTGGTATTCTATGGCATGTAAAATGGCACAAAATGCTAATAACTAAATCTTACCTATGAGGATGTTATGGGAGACAGTGTCAAAAGCCTTGCTGAAGTCAAGGTAGGCAACGTCCGCTGCTCTCCCCTTATCCACCCAGCCAGTCATGCCATCATAGAAGGCTATCAGATTGGCCAAGCATGATTTCCCGTCAATGAATCCATGTTGACCTCTCCTGATAACCTTCTTTTCCTCCACGTGCTTAGAGATCACATCCAGTATGAGCTGATCCATCACCTTTCCAGGGATGGATGTGAGGCTGTCTGACCTGTAGTTTCCTCAGTCCTCCTTGCCCTTTTTGAAGACTGGAATGACATTGGCTTTCCTCCAGTCCTCAGGCACCTCTCCTGTTCTCCATGACCTTTCAAAGATTATGAAGAGTAGCTTTGCAATAACATCCACCAGCTCCCTCAGCTCTCATGGATGCATCCCATCAGTGCCCATGGATTTGTGGGTGTCAGTTTTGCCTAAATGGTCTCTAACCCAGTCCTCCTCGATCAAGGGAGAGTGTTCCTTATTCCAGGCTCTGTCTCTTACCTCCGGGGTCTGGGATTCCTGGGGGCTGGCCTTAGCAGTAAAAACTGCAGCAAAGGCAGCATTCATTAACTAGACCTTCTCTGCATCCTCTGACACCAGGGCACGTACCTCATTCAGCATCAGGTGCACATTTTCATTAGTCTTCCTTCTACTACTGATGCATTTGAAGAAGCCCTTCTTATTGTCCTTGACATCCTTTGCCAGATTTAATTCCAAGTGGGCCCTAGCCTTCCTTGTATCCTTGCATACTCTGACAATGTTCCTATACTTCTCCCAAGTGGCCAGTAACTTTTTCCACATTCTGTAAACTTCCTTCTTCCATTTGAGTTTTTTCAGGTCCTTGCTCATCCATGCAGTGTTCCTGCCTCCTTTGCTTGATTTCTTACTCTTAGGGATGCACCCATCTTGAGCACGGAGGAAGTGGTGCTTAAATATTAACCATCTCTCTTGCACACCTCTTCCTTCTAGAGCCTTAGACCATGGGATTCCTCCAAGTAGGTCTTTGAAGAGGCCAAAGTTAGCTCTCCTGAAGTCCAGGGCTGTAATTCTACTTTTTGCCCATTGGATATTAATACAATACATTAAATATTCCTGCTCCTCTGTTTTTGAATGGTTTTGATTTATTTGACTTGCTTGTCTATGTCTGAACAAATTAGAATGTACAGAAAATAAAGGCAGATAATGTGTTTTATCGTTCCTTTCCCACAAAGTTGTATAGCTAGGGTACTATACCCAAGAAATACATGTTTTCTTCCTGAGTGACTGTATCTTGAAAAATCTCTGAGACTGTACTACAATGGGGAGTGCAAGTATAAAATTCAGACGGGAAAATATTTGACCTAAATCTTGCCCTACTTAATTGACACTGGGGCATTTTCAAAAATAGAAGCTCAGTAGTAACTTTCCATCTGTAAATAAGTAGTTGACTGATTTTCACAAGTACTGAGCATCTTGACTGCTCACCTGTTTTTTCCTACTAAAAGCATGTGTGATTCATCTGCCTCAAATAAGGTACTTTCAAGTTGGATCTCAAAGTCTGAGCTAGTCACTCAAAATTTTTATTATAATCTGTGGAGGCAAGTACATACATTCAAAAGAAAATTCATTCAATCATATGACAAGCAATACTAGATGGATCAGATTATTATCTAGAAGTAGCTATTTCTTTCTTTTGCAATAAAAGCATCCTTATATAACTTTATCAGATTCAGAAGTCAGCCTTTTAGATACATAAAGCTAGGGTTAGTGTTAAATCTAAAGTCAAGGATGCTATTTTTAAATTTTTAAAACAAGCGGCTTAATACTATATTCATCTAGCTCAACGAAAACCCCAAGCTGATCTTCTGTTTACTCAGATTTTTACTGAGATAGAATTTTGGAAATCTTTGCACTGAACTGATCCTAAAATTTATCATTAAAAATTTTGAAATAAATAATTCTCATTTATGAAATGCAAAACACAAAGGCAAGGAAAGGGAATATTTGATTCTTCAGTATTAAAAAGTGTGAAGAAAATCAAATTGTAACTAGAGTCTTGCTGCAGGACTGAATTAAAACCTGACTGGACAAGTCAAGAGATTTTGAAGGATTGTTACAGAAGGTTTTATGAACAGGTGAAGGAAATAATTCTATAAGCAGCTAGTATACATAAATTTGGATCAGTGGAATTATACATGCAACACTGATAGAACCTGTGTGGCTATGTAACCACCATACTGTTGGACAACAATGGGAAACTGTCTTGTTTTTTTAAGATTAACTCTTTTTTTTTTTCTTTTGTAAACAGAACAGAAAGCAGTCTATACAATAATATGTGTGGGAGTGACTGAAGATATAAAATCAGTGTTGCACACTTTGCTAATTGGACAAGGGGAACAATAAAAGAAAATCCATAATGGAATACGCAGGTACAAGCTACTTTACATTTTGGCTCAAGTAGATCACTGCCCATCAGTGAAATGATATTCCATGTTTTATGTTTCAGTGGAGAAGAAAAAAAAGTTATGCATTGTTCATTCTATTTTGAAAAGAAATTTGATTGGGTAGCTGAATCAAAAGTAAGACCTGCTCATGTAGCTCTCAGTCTTTCAGACAAATAATGTCTACATAATTCTTTTCGATTATTTTTCAGAGATTTCTTAATAACTTTTTCCTCTTCCACTACAATCCCACTTTTGTGTTAGTAGTATGATGACCAGAATCAAATCAGCATTATGGATATTGAACATTCTTCTGCATATATACAGCATTGAATTTAGTTACATCCCTTGCAGTATAACATCCTATATGAGTATCAAAACAAGCTCTTTAGTACTTCCAGGAAATTTGTGAAAATATCTAATAAAATTGTAATTAAAAGTGTAGTACTTCATCACACACCATCTAGTTACCTTTTATCTAATATATTGTTTATGGGGTTTTTCCCTTGAATTCAGATTTTGTTTTGCAATAGTATAAATTAATATTTTTTCAGAAATACAAACTGCAAGCTACATATACTCAGATACTTTCTCGTCAGTATGTCTTAGTATCTGTAATAACAGTAACAGTGGATAAAAATGAAACATTATTATTTTATGGGTATGCTAGCTTCTTTTGTAGTTAGAGACAAAGATAATAGACATTGTAGCTTAATATCCAAGTTTTCTTATATTTGAAAAATGGATGCATAGTCTCACAAGCCAAATGAATATGAAGTTCAATTAGAATGATGGGTGTGGAATGAGTATAGAATACATTATGGAGAAAATTATAGTATAGGCCTATTACTCATATGTTGCATTGAGAGTAAAAACACACTTGGAAGGGGATGTATGAACATATGAATGCATTTGCTGTTCAAGTGTGAGAATAAAATAATTTTGAAATAATTTTGAAATACTAAAAAGTCAAACAGGCCAAAACCATTGGTTACCACTTTGTTCAGTAACTAGGAGAAAACCAGATATGGGTTGCTATAACTGCTGCACTAAAAATAGAAGACAGGGAATCAAAGTATGCTGACAACTGGCCTGTTTTTCTTGGATCATTCATAGGTTCCAAATAATTAACAGGTCCTAAGAAATAGCTACTTATGATGGAAGTTATGCAGAGTCCTTTTCATGAGACTTTGCTTCATAGAGCAGTTTCAGCCCAAGAGAATAAAATATTATTTTATGTCTAAATAATGTTAGGAAGAAAACAAAAGAAAACAGATTCTGTGTTATCTGTCTTAAATACAGCATATTTGATAAAGATGGTCACTTAAATGCTATGAACCTTTTATTTGTAGATTTTCAAGTTTATTGTATAAAAAGTACCATTTGTGATAGAGGTTGTTTTATTTTATCGTGCCTTTGTATTATGCCATTATATTTCCATCAAGTTATATTTTAGAACGAGATAGGCTGTTCTAAATCCTTTTGGAACTAACTCTGGACAACTTAATAGATGTTACTTTTTGCTGATATTTTGTGTTTGTAAATTACATTTGTGTAGCATCAACACTGTGAAAAAAATGGACATACTCACCTGTATACAGGAAAAAATAATCCAAAGAATCTATCAATCACATTTAACATTGGCATACATTTTTTAAGGTTTTCTGAAAATCAGAAATATATGGGATTGGTTTTGTCACAGGAAAAATGTGTGTGGTTCAGTTTACAGCATAATCAGATATATCTTATTACAAACCAGATCATAGCATATGTTAAATTTGATCTTGAAATCATTCTGTGGGATTCAAGTTTCTTTTAGGATTGCACTCACATGTGACAATACTCAATAAAGAAGGTAATAAAACTGACATAATGCAATAAAAATACTGTAAGACAGCGTAAGTCAAACAAATACATACTGGATTCCTGTGTAGTTTCTGATTCAGAGAACCATTAACTTTTTATTTTAAATGCCAGCTATCTTAAAATAACTCTGAAAGTCCCATGTAAAAAAAAAAAAAGAAACAAAAAACAAACAAAACCCAACCCAACCAACCAACCAAACAAACAAAAAAAACCCTCAAACTTGTAAAATATGTCTACATAAATTCTTGCAACCTCTTTCCTTAGTCTTTAAGATAGAAGGAAGAAAACAGGAATGAAGGCAGGAAGGAAGAAGCATGGATATGTACGTATGTACAGAAATATAAGCTAGTTTAGGGTTTCTGGAGGCTTTTTTTCATTCATTATGTGTAATAAGAAGCCATGCTCTTATAAAGGCTTTATTTTTGTAAGCATATATATTTTTCTCCACACTGTCTAAATTTTTTAAATTCAAGATGGCAGAATGCAAAGCCCATGAAAGCATGAATGAAAAAAAAAGAAAAGTAAAGACTGTGACAAGGTAGATTATTTTGAGATAAAAAGTAGAAATAGATGAATGTGAGGACAGAAGGAAGAAAACAGAACTTTGTAGATGAGGACAAAACATTCAATCTTTCTGCCAAAAAGTAAGACCTGCTTTCGAAATGTCTTTTTATAAAAAGGGAATTAAATGTTCTGAGCAGTCTGACATTTTGAAAGTGAATATTTACTATTAATAAACAGACAGATCAAAGAGAATACTGTACTGGAGTAAGAGAAGAATCAGAAAAACTAGTAAGTAAGAGTTAATGATTATAGACAAAAAACTAGTTTCAAGCTTACTTTATTGTACAGGGCACTACAATATAACAAAAGAATGGTGAGGAGGAGTAGACCATGTTGACCAGTTCACTCAGTTCTCTATCTAAATGTTCACAGCTGGATGTCCCACTGCTTGAGGGCTTGGCAAACATACAAACAAAGATGGATAATATTGCTATGCAAAGATATATGGAATAAGTATAAAATTGCTCATATTTAGTGCCTATATTTAGTACATACATAAATCATTTCGCTGACAAGTCATTGTATGCCTATGCCAGAGATAACACAATCCCTCTTTAGGAGAACACCTTAGAAATTTGCAGCCGCTGGAGCCTCAGCCATGGGTTGACAATCTGCCAGGCCTGGGTCTTCCCTGCTGCCTCCCTGCAGGGTGATCTCAGGGCATCCCCCAGCTGGGGGATTTGTCAGTATACAGAATGAAAGAATATTAATCTCAGCATTGTTGTTCATTTCTGAATGTAAATCCATTCCTGATATTTCACACAATTGGTGAGAATGGAGAATAAAAGCCACAGTAATTCAGCCACTACAGAAAATAAAATGCCAAGATTTTCAGAGTGCTTATTTTGAATTACAGAATGCCAAGAAGTAAAGAAAAAATATTCATTTTTTTCTGAATGAATCGTAAGGTGAATTCTCAGACTGTATGTGAGCAGCTACCAAATGATAACTTGAGTTATCTACCTGAGGAAGCTGAAGAACATTCATATGGAGATGCTACCGAACCTGGAAAAGTATGAAAATGTACAAAAAGGAAGCGAGCTGAATGAGGAGGAAGGCATTTGGTAGCATCATCCATAGGGATATATAAAGGAAGTGAATGTCACATGGTGGTGCTGAAGAAGTGGAAAAGAAAATCCGTAGGGAATACTAACAAGAAGGAAGAAGAAACATAAGGGAAAGCATCCAAAGAATCACTGAAAAAATGCAAAAGACAAGGAAACATCAGTTACAAGATCCTCCAGAGAAGAAGAAGCAGCAGCAAGTTTAATTGCACAGGAATTTTGATTGGGCAAGAAGGTTGTCATGGCTAGACTAAGGGTCAATTTCAGTGAAATGAAAACCTGCTTATGTGGGAGACAATCTGGTGCTACAGGCTGTCTTCTGTGCTGCTCAACAGAGTGCAGCAGATATAACTCTGGGAAGGCGACAAGGAGATGTGAGCAATTATAGAAAATAATTTAAATGGTTTAATAAAGAGTAATAATTTTGCAGTGATTGTACCTGGTCTATTTTTATTGTCTACTGGAAAGCAGGGAAAATACATTGTTTATGTAATGTGCATACTTTCTCAAAATGGAGAAGACATATCTAAGAAAATGAAACAAAACAGATGGTAAGTGTAGCAGAAAAATTGCAGTTGCAAAAACATTTTCCTTAATTAAGCAGCAGGTTCATTACAAAGACAGCTTTAGAAATATTTTGAAATTTTTTGAACTAAATTGTATGTGAACAATTTTCTAATTAAATGTATTTTATCATGCACTTCAAAAGTATGATTTCATAATGTAACTGACACTTCTTTTATGTCCAAAATAAAAACTTCTCAACTGTCTTGATTTATATCGGACACAGTAGATCAGTAGCTTGTCATTTGTTACTATATGGTACTGATAACACCTATATTGCCCCCATATTTTGGAGCATTCCACCTTTTTGATTTATTATTTAGCAAAATACAATTTTCCAATTTCAAATGAAAATGCTGATGGTGAATTTCTCTGTTCATCCATATTTCATGTGATTTCAGTGTGGTAAAAATTTCTTTTAAATGATATAATTTGTAGCAAATTCCATTCAGATAAGGAGTATGCAGATTCACCTCAGATTCACCAGAAGAAAATATTAATAAACAATAGCTGTGTGTTTTGCTAATGAATTATACATCTAGAGGAATTTTTTAGTAGACTTTAATTTTATTCTTTTGTATATTTATTTTTAGTATATATACATCTAAGTATGCAATATGCTTGCTGTGGAATAAATTTATGATTAATATTTTTACCTGACTTTTAATATTAATTTGTTCCTGACATATACTTAGAACTCTTTGAAGCACTAGTAGCTCCATCAATGGAAATAGTTGGTGAGTATCTGAAAATTAAATAGGGTTTGTTTGTAAAAAGATACATTGAATTGCCTTAAAGAATTATTGCTGATCATTTTAAGGTACTGGAGTTCTGACATAGGAGAAAAGGTTGAGAGCATTGTGATTTTTCTGGATGTAGAACAGAAGGCTTGCGGGGACTTAACAGTGTGTGTAAATACCTGATGGGGGAAAGTTAAGAAGACAGAACCAGCCTCTTCTCACTGGTATCCAGTGAATAGACAGGATGCAAAGGGCACAAATTAAAATACAAGAAATTCTGTTTAAACATTTTTCAAAAAAGCTTTTTTATTGTGAGGGTGTTGAACACTGGGACAGATTTTCCACAGGGAATGTTCCATCCTTGGAAATATTCACAACCTGACTGGACATGGTACTTGTCACCCTGCTGTGGCTGACCCTGCTTTGAGCTGGGGGGCTGGACAAGCCAATTTTCAGACTTCCCTTCCGCTCTCAAATATTCTGTGATATTGTGTTTTGGGTTTGTTGGTTTTGTTGGGTTGTTGGGTTTTTGGTTTTGGGTTTTTTTTTTAAGTGTTATATACAAAATGGCTTAACTTAGCACAAAATATTTATTTTGAACTTGCATTTTTGTCCATATAGAAATACAGGAAATAGGGATCTAATCTAAATAAAGTCTACCAATTTAAACAAGAGGATGTCCACTGACATAAAAGAGTTCTTAATTAAGCTTTCACTAAATATTATGAAACCATCCTACATACAAAACAGAATCACAACAAATGATTATTAAGTAAAATGATCTAGAAATAAATGAACAATGCCTTTTGTTCATTTATTGGAGCTTCATAAATATTTGATTTTTGTAATTGTTTTTGCAAAAAAAAAAATAAAAAACTTGGGTAACAGCTGAGCCTGTATTGTTAAAAGGAAACGTGAATTTTTACTGGGTTTATTCTGTTGCGGTATGAAGGAGACATCGATTTGTCATCACAGCTTGTATAACACAGTTTTGTTCACACTTATTGTGACGAGATTGAACTAGTTTTAATTAATGACTGTTGTGCTAAATAATAAAGTATTTCAACTGAACAAAAAATTAAAGAGGAGAGCAGTGTAGTTTGCTTAAATAGAAAAATGCTGCTCACTAGAAGAAAACAGAGCTTCAGTGAATTCAGCCCACAAAAATGGATGTTTTGAATAAGATTAAGTAATCTTTATTCATTCCAGAATTTTTTATGTAAGAAATTCCTTTGAAATAAATTAAGCAACTAGAGATTTCCAGCCTGTCCTTAGGAGTGTTCCCCTTAGGGAAGCAATTGCAGCACCACCCTGTTGTAATGTGCCTCTGCAGAACAGATGATTTACCATAGCTAATAACCAAATGGAGAGAAATTGACACAAAACTGTTTTCTCATTTCACTTTTTCTCTAACTGGTCTGAAAGGCTTGGTAAAATATGAGAGACCATGTGGCACAGAAATAATGCCTCACTCATGGCTTAACTATTTCACAGAGGGATTAATTACAACAACCAAGAGGTTTACATCATATAGATTTGGATGACTATAAATAAATGTTAGATTTTGCATCTTTCACTTTAGGCTCTTTTTCTAGGCATGCCATAGCATACTAGACTTCTTATCCACAGATGCATCAATCCTGGTTACCAAAGCTGTGAAGCTAGCAATAATAATTCCTTATAACTTGATATCCCTTCTCTGTTTTTACAGCACACTATATTTACTGTTGAACAAGTAAGAAACATCACAACTTTTTGCAAACACAGCTAAGATATGAAAGTCTGTGCTGTTTCAGGTTGGTTAAACAGGAAATATAAACCACTCCCACAAATGGGAATTATGTATTCCTGCTGATACTGCAACTTATCTTCCCTCTGTAGCTCTGCTGAAGATTTCAACAATTTTTGCAGTACAGATTAAGTAACTGCAGAGTGTGTAGAACTGTTGCAGGGTTTAAATGTTTAATCTCAGTCTATAGTGCTAAAACTAATATTCACAATTATTGAAGAGAAGACCTATGACTGAAGTGAAACATAATAAATTCAAAAGATCTGCTGACTTTAACAGATTAGCATAAAGAAATCTCAACCTCCTAATCTGCATACATAAGTATGTAGACAATGCATTTCTGACACACATTCATATAAGGAATTATTTATTTATGTGAAAAATCTGTGAAACAGTTCCTCGACCTGTAGGTAGTTAGCTACTCCCTTATTTCCTTCTTAGTTCTAGTTACTAATTCCATTAAAAGATAGATATAATTACTTTAGATTTTTATTTTTAATATTAATCTTGGGTTTTCCATGTAAAGCATTATGCTGTTTCTGACATATGTAATGAGATCACCAGTGACAGTAGTTATTCATGAGGCAATTTTTGTAATTAAATATAGCCTTCTGCATTTAAAAAGTTCAGATTTGTGGTACAGCATCTTTATATTGAGATCTCTGACTAGCAGTCTATAAAAAATTGAGTTTGGGATGATCTTCTTAAGAGGATAAAAAGAGACTGTGTCTGAATTGTATCTTGTACTATATGCAGTCACTTAAAGAGAGAATTGATGGCATAGTTGGTATAAAACATTAACATTCTGATTTAGTAGACTTTCAAATCCATTTTGCAATGAGAGATATTACTATATGCAGTACTGAGCAAAAGATAATCAAAGCCTAAATTTAAATACAGAGGTATTAGGGATGAAATGAATTATTTTTTTTTGCTTATAAGCAAAACAAGAATACACTCATGACATGAATCAAGAAAGAAAATTACCAAAGTAAGATTTTAGATTTTGATAAAGATTTTATTTCTCCAAAGAATACAGGCCCTTAAAAAACAACAAACCAAACCAAAACAACAGCAACAAAAAAGCAAACAAACAAAAAAACCACCAAACACCCCGAAAAACTAAACCAAAAAAATCCTAAAAACTGACCCCTCCTCAAACCCAGACCAACCAAGAAACCCCAAATCAACCCAAAAAAATTGGAACCTAAAGAGTCCACTGAAACTATATAAGTATCTTTGTTAATACTACTTTGTAGTAATGAGCAGGGCAAACTACCAGGCTGGTTTTGCTTGTTTGCTTTTTTATGAATAAAAAGTGAAAAGGCTACCTGTATGGTAAATATTACTGAGATAGAAAGGAGAAAACGTGCTGAGATTTTAAACTGCTAGATAATCCCTTTTTGGAGAACAAAATTGAATAACTACGAGGCAATTAGGTAAAGATTTTATAACACCTAAACAGCCTTAAAGCATCTAGAAAAATACTTTCACTGTATTTCTAACTCTTCCTCTACTTTCTTTTTAACTCCAATTCTTCTGATATGTGTCCCATCGACATCCTGCTTATATCTCTCTGTATTGTGTATCTCTGTGTATAAAATCTCTCTGTATTGTGGCATGAGAGGGCTCAAATTAATTTTGAAGACAAGTGTCATTAATGTTATAGAAGTGAACATCCATGAGATTAATGTTTGTTACATCTAAAAGAAATCTTTACGTGTAGTAATATGAAATGTACCAAAGGTGGCTGAAACTAAATTGTACATAAAACTTTCTCTCTCTGATTAGCAGATTTTCCAGACAAAATAAATACATCAGATTTAATCTTGTTTGCTTCAAGACAAGTAAACCAAGGGGACTAAAAAGAGGAACTGTGAAAGTACAGGAAAGTTACTAGGCAAATTTCTCAATTATTTGTCGGTAGATCGATTTAATGTGATATTTCTATTAAAAGCATTGACATTAAAGACAATCCTTTCCTGATCACAAAGGACGGAGAGGATCACTGCATAGGATGACCAGGCTATCTTAGAAGAACAACAAATAGTCTTGGCAGTTGGAGCTATATAAATAAGGTGAAATCCCAAAATACTAACAAAAAGCTATGAATTACAAATAAATTCATAAATAAATAACAGAAAGCTCTGTTCCAAAGTAGAAGACCATTTGGATGAAAATGACACCAAATGAATTTATTATTTGCTCATCATAAAAAAATATATTTTTATAGTAATATACTAGTCAATAGTAAAATTTGGGAAAATTGATTACTGTATAGCTGTAACTCATTCGGAAAGGAATATGGTTGGTTCAACAATTTTCAGAAAAGATGGATTTGAACAGATGCAAGAGTAGTTTATGTATATAGTTTATCCATAAATTTATCACTTGGTCTTTACTATTTGGCTTATTCAAACAAAATGCTGCTTATTGTGGGCAGACAGCTCTGTGTCTTGTAGGGGCTACACATCCACTGTTTCTCCATGCAACAAACCAATCCTCACAAAGCATTTTAAGAAATGAAAATAGCTATAAAACTCTCAGACTTGCTACCAAGTTGAGCGCATGAAAATGTAGGGAATGAAAGAACACAAGGACAAGGTATTTAGTATTATAATATTTAAAGGATGTTTTTAAAGAACAAAGAACTTTTAAAACTCATTTTTTTTCCAAAATTAATTCATCCAATTTCAAACAAGTACCCTTAGCATGAATCTGTCTCTTTCTTCCATTTAGCTCTTTTCCAGAACAGCCTCCCATTGTCCTTGACCGCTGCCCATTAATCCTACTCTCTATAAATCTTAATTGCACACAGCAGTGCACCACTTATAAGTCTCCAAAAAACTGCTTAACTCTTTAAGCACTGGTGCATAATATTTTTACCAAGTCCTTCACACAATAAGAGGGAAATATAAATAGGAATGGGAGGAAATTTCTTAAAGGAAGAAAGGAGGCGATAGCTTTTCCTGGAAAAGACAAACATAAAATCTCACCATCAATTTGGTATGTTTGTATGTGTATATTTACATTTGCATATTATTATTTTTGTGAGGGTAATATTCCAAAATGCTTTGGTTTAAATCTTGGCTTGGTTCTACTGGTATCATGCACGTAACTGATATCAGAACACATATTGACACTTTAGAGGACTGAAGCGATTTGCCTACATCGACCACTATGACAGTTGTCATATTTCATGCATGCCTAGTAAAGAAGCGTACACAGGCCTCTCAGCTCTCATGGCCCTTCACTAAACTGTTTCTTCTTTGAATGCTATACAAAAAAATATGATTAATGTAGTCCACAGACAAGAATGCATACATAATATTGTCAGTAAATGATCACACAGTTTTTATTTCATATTGTATCTTTCTTGACCTAGAATTCAAACCTACCATATCCTTCTTCTGTGTGTGGAAGAATGCTACTTTCATAAGTATAAAATGTATACCCTGTCATTGTCATACTGCTTATACCAATGAATCAAACACAATCTGCAAAAGCTGTGTCTTTGCCTTGTGAAGACAATTTTTCCAAGACATCTCCAAAAATATACTATGGATAGCTAAATGTTAGAGAGAAATTATGCAGCGCGTAGATACTGTATGTATAAAGTTGAAAAAAAAAATTAATCTGAAAATAAAATACTGCTAACGCAAAGAAAAACAATCATGTATTTTCTAAGCTACTTCTGTTTGCCTGAAAGACTCTTCTTAATACAACATTGTGAAACAAAAACTAAATTCTTTAGTCCCAGACTGTGTCTTGTACATAGTCAACATTCATATTTTTTCTATGCAGTTCTTTTTAAACATGTGGAAGCAAGAACTTTCTCCCCACCCTGGAAATAGACTTAAAGACCAAACACAACAGAGCTTCAACTCATTTAAGTTCTGCGGAGAATATTGCAATTCTATTTACAGCCAGTATTGATAACCCCTAAAATAGCATTTCCAGTTCATCTGACAGCTCTCCAATAGCTTAAGACTGCATCTTATACAACACCTATGTGCACTATTCAGCATGAAGGCCCCACAGGTTATGTATACCATACAATGTTCTGAATGTCCTCCTGCTCACTTATTCTTGTGTCAATAAACAGACACTTAATGAAATAAACTGGAAAGTCACAAAGCTGTCCCGAATGACTTCTTCCACCTCCTTCAATATTATACATGTCATAGAGGAAAGCAAAAAGTAAAATCTATATAGAATTTATGCAGAGACATACCAAACCTGCAAGGTGCTGATATTGCCTCCTTGAATCCTGTCTGCTCCTTTCACAATTGGATAAAAGCTGAAAATACATAAAAAGACATCAGCAGTCCACAGGCAGCAGAGTTAGGCTGAGCCTAGCCAGTTGGCCACTGGATGCTGCTGTTGCCTCAGAGAAAAGTAGCAATAAACTCATTAAACTGGCTGCTGATCCTATAATTCATGAAGACAAAAAAGTTCAGAACAATTCTTTTCCGGGTTTTTGATTGGTTTTAATTACCTTAATCTTGTAGTGTAAGATGCCACACAGTAAGTTTTGAGAGCATGTAGTTTGTCTGTGCTACAGGAAGATATTTTATCAGCCATGATTTTTTCTAACTGCTAACACCATGCAACCTTTGACTTTCTGCTGGTTTTGATACCTTCTATTTAGGAAGGCAATATTTATTCCTGAAGGTACACACACACAAAAAAGAAAAAAAAAAACACCACATTTTTTTTTTATTTTAAATCAGTCATGTCTCAAAGGCAAAGCATTAATGCTCTATTTTATTTTTTTTCTGCCCTATTTCCCTTATTTCTACTGTAGTAAAAGTTAGATTAGTATCTATTAAGATGAATTATAAATGGAACATGTAGAGACTGTGTGATAGAACATTAAAGCATCTATTTTTGTGATATGACTCTATCACTCTGATGTATGAATACTGAGATATATGATTGAATTTGATGTGATCAAGCTGTCTGCTTTTTCCTTTATTATAATATTTCAATGCTACGTTACTACGTAATGTACTTATGACCCTTGCTATCATCGTTTATCAAAATGTCTCTGTTCCACAATAACTAAAAAAGAATGCAATCAAGGATCCTAATTCTATTACACCAAAGTTAGAACAGCTCAAATATCTTAGATAACAAATCTAAACTTCAGTTACAGAAAAAGGAAGATTCTTTAGATATGTTAACAAAACCCATTGATCATATTTATAAAAAACTTAATTCTCCTATTAGTAGATGTTGTTTCTGAAAAACAGAGAAGTAGGAGAATTGTTCTACCTAGAAAAAAGCACATAAAGTGGCACATTATGGTGTTTGATTTTTTTTCCCATGAATACTGGGGAACCAGTCTGCTGCCCCATACATGTCCTTCTTTTCTACAAGTGGCTAAGGCTTTTCAGTTAAAAGTCAAATGAATTAAACACCTATAAATGCAATTCTCTCTACAGCTCTTCTCCCCAGCTATGGTCCCACCACCAAATCAAATTTGGTCAGTACCGGATCACTGCTCTTAGTTGGACTGTCCTTTTTTGACATAGGTAACAAACAGGTTCTCTCCTACTTGCACTAAAATTAACTGAAAAACAGTCAAATCAAACAAAGCCTTTGCCAAACATATCACAAGAAAGACAATTTCTGCAGAGAAAGAAAACATTGACCAAACTGAAA
>VYZM01023830.1:78719-127799 GCA_013398915.1 Dromas ardeola | reverse complement strand
CCTGTAGCAGACCCCTACTGTAAATATCGCCTTCTCCTTACTTCCCTTTAATCTTAGCTCATACACTCTCAACCAGCTCATCGTCCTTCCCCATATGGAGCTCATTATCCCACTTTTAAGTATTTTCATGTAGTGTTGTTATGGCAATGCATGAAGATTGCAGCTGTGTGAATTTATTTTTGTGAATTGCTGGTTTGAGAAAAATGTAAGGGCTTTTTGTTTGGTTTGTAGGTAATTGGTTTTTTTACTACACAGAACATACAACATACTTAAGGGAAACTGCTGTAGGACCAAGGTAGGGTCTTCGCATACCCTATTCATGTAGAGAATAGCAGAGAATTAACATTAAATCAAAGAAATACAGTGCACAGTCATGCATTAAAATAACAAACTTTTATTAGCACAAGTGAGATTGTTTCATTGATGTGAACTTCCAATCAATCACTGTAAAAAGATAGGTAACAATTTTCTAAGGATTTGAGAAGTTTCACAGTATTCTTGTCTTCCATCACATAAGCAGTCATCAACTTGGCTTTTCTTTCTCTCTTTTCTCAGTGAATTACCTCATTGCTGCTCAATAAAATCACTGAACCGCTCAGCTGTATCATCACTAGTTGGTCTAGCAAGGAATACAAAGAAAGAGAAAAGATTCAGTGTTCCAGACCCTGTAACTGGATTGACTTCTCAATGAAATCCTTTTTTGCTAAGACTGATTCTTTCCGATGTTACATAGAAACATCTGAACCTTTGGAAACCTTTTTTTTTATCCTTAAAATGCATTACTGAACCTGTTGTTTGTATTTATTTTAGTAACATCCTTATTTATGAACAAATATTCTTCTGCAAAACAGGCATCAATTGTTTAACAATATATACAAACACATGGACGGACCTTAGTACTAAAATTACTATATGATTTATTGTTGTGTTTTGTTTTTTTTAATTAAGGCCCTTCAATAATGAATGCGATCAATCAGGAAGATTGCCAGATGGCACGTAAACTTGCTCACAACTTAAAAATTCCCATCCAAAGTTCTGAGATTCTCAAAGCCCAGTTGCTTTAGTGAGAAGAAAGCACAATATCTACACTGTAAATGTGAGGTATCCAGAAGAAACTGAAATCATTCAATACTGAGAGAGAAGTGCAGTAATCAAAGTTAAATCAAATGCTGCAGTTATTCTTTGGATGGGGTTATACTTCTCTGTCTAGTTGGAACATGAACAGCTTTTTGTACCTTGCCATGGACAAATTCCATCTAATGCTGAATTAGATCAATGAAAATTCCTTGAGAAAAATTAACAATTGTGTATGATCTAGGTTTTGGGTTTAAATCTGCATTTGAGCATGCACATTACTGCCATTGGTCTAACAGGATGTGACAGTAATTCAACGCTGCGTAGTACTCTGCCTACTTGTCTGTTAGCTACAACTATAGTCACCTCTGAAATCCCCGTTTCTTTTCTTTTGAGAGAAAAATGTTGGTACTTGACTAAAACTGAAAAAAAGGCATGTTTTTGATAGACAAATTCAAATATAAAAGGTATGATAGAGGCCAGCCTGTGTCATCACTCCATTGAAACAGTCTTAGTCGTCAGAGAGCCAAAAGTTAATCAAGCAGAGAACAGTTGAAAACCTCATTTAAAGAAATCACATCTGTTTAGGGAAAAAAAACCTGAAGCATATGCTTCAATTTCATTTATACTGTAATCCATCCAGTGGTTTACATCTGTTAAAAAATATGGAACTTTTCACACCTCTTTAAAGCAGAATTAAACTGTATTTATTTTAATACATAATGTGTTCCGAATATGTAATACCTTTTCTGAAATGACTCATAGGTGATTGATTTCATAATTCTTTATCATATAGCCTTCCAAGTCCTTTGAATTAGTTTGTATATTAACCGCAGATGAAATTTAAGGAAAAAGATGTGGAAATGGTGTAAACTGATGCCAGAAACTTCAGTGGAACTGTCAATTTATACCACCAAGCCAATGAATTTTGGGAGGGAGGAGAGTTTTCTTAAGCCGTAAAATAAAACATTACAGATAAGAAAATCTAGTTCAAGGACTTCAGACACAAAAATTTCATCTAAGTTTAGCCATGCTGTTCTTGGATGTTGCTTATTTAAATGGATGTCTCCCAAAAAGACTGTTGTTAATTGGGCATAATCCTGACAATCTGACCGTACTGCCTGGAGTTTGAAGCACAGTGGTTCCAGTAGTGTCTATGAACTGTAGGGGACAACCAGAAATATTTCACGTGATGATTCGGGGGGTTGTATCTCACTCTTTTGTGGATGAAGAGGAGCCTGGTACTCCACTGTGTATCCATAATGCCTATCTATAACGACTATAATGTATTTTAAATTCTAATTGAACGTTGCCTCTTCTGATTTTAAAATTCTTTGTGACTTTTCCCCATCTCATGTTGGGATTTAAAGTCTGCCTTTATGCGCTTTCTGCTCCATTCAGATCCTTTAACATCAGGTTTATTTTGTAAACATAAATATATGAAAATACATGTGTATACATTATCTGGAAGACATTTTAATTAGATGATCACGTACTGTGTACCATAAGCCGCATGCATCAGAGAAACAGAGACTGAAAAAAATATGCAGCAGTGTTTGAAGTGGAAATCATACTGAATGTTTTTCAAGGAACTCCTTGTAGCAGGGTGATAATATATGTATAAATAAAATCCTCTCAAATGTCTTTTCCTATTATTATACAAGTAACCATGTGTGTTTTCTTACTGATTTTTGAGTTGATCCGTTCTTTAGTGATTCTGCAGGCGAAGCACCTTTATTGCTACAAAATTTAATTGTGTGTTCATCCAGTCATTCTGTCTTGTTGCAGAGGATCTTGATGATCTAAGAATGGAAGGAGTAACAAGTGTGATGTCTTCTGGGAGCAAATTCAATCAAACTCGAAGTGCTCATATGGCTGAGCCTCAAGCAAAGGTCACATTGAATATCTGCGCAAGATGTGCCAGGTAAAAAGCAAAACAAAACCAGATCATGCTAACCAATACATTCTTTTCCCCAGGTTCTCAGCTATGTATTGTTCTTATAGGCCAGGTGATGACCTCTCCTGTGCTAAAGAAAAAATAATTACTTATCTACTGGCTGCCCTGTGACCTCTGGCATTTGGGTTGTGCAACTTAGGCTTATGCTTGATATGTCTCATCGACAATGAATCAAAGAGCATAGTTAGTCTTAGGCCTTACTTCACAGCTTGAAACTATTTTAAGCCTTTCTGTCTCTGAATTTCATTAGTTATTTGAGCTTCTGTGGTTTTTCGGGAGATGAATCAGGGAATTTAAAGGTTCAAATCCAATTTGAAAAGCACCTGTATAAATGGAGATTTAGTTGCACAGGTGCAGTTCAGGATTTCAAATAGTTGCGTCTTAGCACTTTATAATCTCATCCTGTTTCACCTCTGAGAAATAATTTAATCAGGTTGAACCCCTTTTGGTTTTGACAGCTGGAAATAATTCTTGCATTTACAGTATGAGGGCCAAATAAACAGGTTGGTATTCCTGTAGCCAAGTCAAGTTGAGAATGCAACACTAACAGAAACCCCTTAAATTTCCTAGATGCATTCTTCTATGTAGACAAAAGCTCATTTGGAGAAAGGATTTAAGCCTGTTTAAATGACAAAACTAGCCTTCTCACCCTTCTGTTAATGGTTCAGATTAGCAAGAACAATAGAGAGGCATGCCAATTTTATCTGCCTGCCTTTGCCAATGGCTGGTCTATTGTGTAGTTTGAGAGGGGATTAGCCGTTTGTAAATAAAAAGCAACCTGTGGTGAAATTAAGTCAAAAGTTTGGCCATATGCCACCCTACGTTTCTACTTTTTTCCCATTTTGCTTGTAAATTATTACTTTTAAAAGGCACTTATGTAGGAAGAGGGGCTTCAAAACATTTTCTGATGCTCAGGGAGCATAACTACAGGCATACTGAATCACCCATGCAGTGGCATCTCTTTAGCCGGGTTGTGGAGCCTCAGGGAACTTCTGCTCACGTTACTGTCAGAGCAGCAGTGGCTGGATGGCCTTGTAGTTCTAGAGAGTTTTGCTGTCAGCAGTGTGGCCTTATGCTTTAAGAAAAGAGCAAACATGTTAGTCGTGGGATTCTTCCCAATTCACTAGAAACAAATTGCTGCTGTAAAATGTTTCCAAACAACTAGCTACATGAAAGTGTGTCATCTTTTTTCAACTGGCATCGATTGTCCATGGATTAACAAGTAGAAAGGTAAGGAAAATAGAAATGTGAAGTTTCCTACATGTCCTTTTTGAATTTACATAGAATCTTGTAGGGATTACTATGAAGGTTAATTAAATTTTAAATTCCCTAAAGTAACCACTAACAGCAGGTGCCAAGATACTATATATTCTCTCAGTCCTGCACACCAGGGAACAAACGGCTCCGATCTTGAGCCAAACCTAGCAACCTTGGCTATTGCTATTGTCTTTCAACTGGCTGTACTATATGTCTCTACAGTCTAAAATATGAGTTGTGAGAGAAAGATCTCATAAAATCCCCTTTTGTCACTTCACTTATCAGAGAATGCATAGTAGTGCTTTATTTTACCTATACACCTTCATTTCATTTCCTACCCTGTTTAAAGAAGTCGGTGAGGAACTGGATGATACCAACTTGACTGTGGTTCTTTTCACTCTCGTTGCAGTTTAGCAGTTTCTTTAAACTTTGGAGGAATTAAAAAATATACCATCTCATCAGTAGCAAGGGAAGTCAAAAGACAGAACTGGGTATTGCTATTGTATTCAGTTGAGAGGATACTAGCATTTATTCTTCAAGATGATGAAGTCAGTCTATTCTTTAGGAGCGTGTGTTCCTTCCTTCTTACTGAGTCTGACGACACCTTTCCTCTCTTACTTCAAGACAGAGTTATTAGTGCAGTTAGCACTCTCTTTTGATACCTTTGCAGTGGATTTGTCCAGTACCTTCTCACAGCAGCTGAAGTAGTGAGTAGAGAGAGTTGCATGAAGCAAGTAGCTTCAAGGACACAAAGAAAAGGGTTTTTTCCTATTTGGTGCCAAGAGCAATTAAGTTTTCTGTTACTCAGTGATATAGACATTGAAAATAACATGCTATAAAATCACAGCCTGAGTATTTGGGTCATCTCTATGAAAGTTTCTCAGTGTTGGCATTTATCTCCATTGTTATGACAAAACTTAGCATTTATTTTAACATCATAATACAGAACCTATTGGTATATTTATTTGTTTTAGAAATTATGTTTTTATTTTTTCATATTCTCTTCTCTAAGTAGTCTTGTGTGCTGTATTGTTTATATATAGATATTATGGGATTTGATTGAAGGCACATTTGAATACAATTGAAAAAGAAGTCAATATAAGTTGTTATGCATTCTTTTGGTTACAATTAAACAGGTGTCTTTCGTCTTAATTTTAGCCATTTTTTGGTTGTATAAAGTGATTTGAAATGACTGGACCTATTAATGGCAGTCGGTGTTCTGTAGATAATCAGACATGTCAAATCAGATTACCAAATCAGGTTTGCTGAAGGTATTTTGGCTGTCCGTAGGAGGAATATGACTTTTTCCTTGAAATTTGAATGGCAGAGTTCCAAATGTTAGGAAACGTGCTTCTTGGCTCAGACAAAAAGTTTAATTTTACTCTTGCATTTGCATAATCTAGTTCTTTGACCTTGCTGTATTTTTTAAAAACTGCTCTGCTCTGATTACTCTCCAGTCAATTTACCTTCCATGATACCTACTCCAGAAGGTTCCTCACTTTCTTGGACATGTTGGGGCTCTTCTGAGAGGGATTTATTTAAACAATTGAAGGAGTTCCTCGGTACTAGTTTTAACTTAATTTGGCTTAATTTTTTGTCTCATTTGGAAAGGACAAATAGTCTTAATTGAAGTTCCACTCTACTACTTCATTAAAACCCTGTGTAGGTTTTAGATCTTCCTGCTACTAGGATTACCTTTTACTGTGCTAGATCATTAGAGCTCCCTCATTATTTGAGAATTAGAAAGAGCAGGTCTATGTCTATGTGTAGGTTACTTTAGCCTGAGAGGAGTGCTGGTTTAATTCTGTATGCCCACTGAGAGCACCTGCAGTAGGGTACAGTGCAGCAATATGTCTTAACTCTTCTGTGGCTTCTGTAGCTTTCTACAAATGGGCTAAACATGGGAGTGTGGCGACTTGTGAGAAGAATGGACTGAACCAGCTGTTTTGCTAACGTTGAGAAATTTGTCATTGAACTTCATTTAGCTCCGGCTTAGCTCTGTCCCGTTGTACCACTCAAATATACGAGAAAATCAGGACTCAAATTCTAGAGTGTAATAATAAGAGGACAACACTAGCAGCTTCTGGTTCCCTCTTTCTCTGTTGGTGTAGCCTTATTCCTTTGCTACTAACTGGCATTTAGTTCAAGCTAGTATTAAATGCCTTGTGTAGCCGGTTTTCTCTGACTGTCACTAGGCTGTTACTCTGCAGAGTTACAGTTCTTCCCTTTGAACTCCCCTATTCTCTCTTTGATGCAGTCTTTAACACAGTGTCAGAGGAAGATCTTAAAAAAGAATGCCAAATGGGACTGACGATAGTTAGAGATAAAAATCTACTTTTTACAAGGCAAATTAAATCCAGTTTATATTATGGGCCAAACCTTCAATGCTATTGAGGTGCTGCATTTTGCAAAACGTTCTCCCTTGCCTTAATTCTCTCAGACAAAAGTAAGAGCTTTTTCATGAATCATAAGAAATGAAACTGAGAATGGACATAATTTGAACTAGAATAACCCCCCCAAACTTTTAAGTTTTTTTTTTTTAAACTGGTATCTAACCTTCAATGCTCATAATTTCACCAATCATCTTCAAATCATAGATAGATAGAGTTATCACAGCCCAGGTCAGTAATTTTAATAAAAGGTATAGCTTTCCACCCTAACATCTAGGAGGTAAAGATGGGGGATTCTTTCAAGCTATCACACCAAGTTGTTTTTTACGGCTTATATTTAAAAAAAACAACCAAACAAAAAATATCCCCAGAGCCAACCAAACGAAAAGAAAAAAAAACAAAAAATGAGAGAGAGAAGGAGAAATAAAGGAGGGGTTAATTCTCCAGGAGTATAAATTGGTTTGTAGACTGGAATATAGCTGTAAGAAACAGAGAGCTTACTGTTTTCTGTATAGATGTTTCACACACGATGAGCGAAATGCAGATGGATAACAGCTTTAAGAGGTTTTTCGAATGGGAATGTAGCTACAGAACAATGTTATTCCCATAGCCGCTCTTGGACTACAGTGCAAGTTAAGCAGCATATTAAGTCATCTAAATAAAGGGGTGACATCATTCACAAGGTGGAACAAAACAAGGTTTATAGATACAGAAAAAAAGGCTGCAAAAACCCCTGTATTTGGAAGGTTTGCTTTTTGCTATTTTGTCTGGAAAATTAGCAAAGGCACTTTTATTGCAGCTGATCTGGATTTAGATCATTTGAGCAAAACTTATAATAAAAACTCCTTCTGCATCTCAGGACACAAATAGTCTGACTGAGTTAGAGAATAAACTGACTCATTCTATAACAAGATTTTGTGAATCCTTTCTCACATACAGGCAAAACAAATGAATTTCAGGTTTAGCCGATGAATCATAAGACACCCTCACACATAAGCAAAACTCATATGGGTTAAATAAAGATCTAAATGGCAATTTGTAAAAGCCAAACAACACTTCCATATTTTCTCATGTGTTGTGACTTGCACATTGAGTGTTTTGCAAGAATTTAATCAGGCGTAAGGTATAAGATAATATTAATGTACTATTGAATGAATTTTAGGGGTTTTTCTTTTTTCTTATTTTTTTTTTATAAGGACCACCCATTAGCCTTGTATGCCCACTGCCATGCTCAAAAGTTAAATCTTGTTCTTGTGGAGTCTTGCCAATGCATTCCTGGAAGTAAGAAGCTTTTTGTTTTTAATAGCGCAAGGGCTGCATTCATTCTTCTTAACATCAATAGAATACAAAAAAGGGGTTGCATGTGATTAAAAAAGAAATGGGATTATAGAAAACATACTGTGCCACAAGCTTGAAGGCTTCTGAACAAGAATGTTGGGAAGGAGCACTAGTCGCATACAAATGCAGGTTTGAGATGCAATATTTTAGTTAATATTTTAAGATTAGCTACAGCTAAAACACAATGCCCTAAGGCCTTTTAACATATTAGAAGAATTGAATATATAGATATAAACAAACAAAGTACATCTGTATATTAAAAAAACAAATTTGTCTTTTCTAACTGTCACCACTGCGATGTGGATTACAGTTCAAGTGTAGGAACTTGTGTGCTTGAGCTGCTAATGTAGAATAAATTAGATGCTCTGTGCATGCTGCCATTTCAGATGCTCTCTGAAAATTTACTTTGGAAAAAATACTCAAAAATTTGCATGTCAGTTTGTCTTGCCTGTGAAATCTTCATTGTGCCCTGCTCATCATCTGTATTTCTTGACTCCTTTAAGATACCTTGTCCTACAAACAATCTTCAACTTAGCTCGCTTAAGGCTAGTTAACTTTTCTTTATCTATCTGGATTTTTGCAATATTTTAGTAAGTTTTGTCTTCTACTGTGTGGTCTCCACCACTTCCATGCCTACTTGGGACATAGTCATACAAACTGCGTAGTACTATGTGAAATTTTAGAATCATGTGTAAGTTCTCTGAAATACACCACTGAACTTTAAGCAGATCATGACATAGAACCATGAGGACCATGAATGTGTGGGGAAGGACACAAGAGAATTGAAGGAACCAGCTATAATTTGTCCTAAATTGCACAATAATGGTGGAAAGAATAGAACTGTTGTCTGAATTGGCCATGATATATCTCTCTAGAAAAGAACAGGAGTTAATTGTTTGGTCAGGGAATTCTCTGGTGTTAATCTAGCTTCAACTATTTTAGATTCTTACAGAGTAAGAGTTTGTATGGAGATGCTTTATCTGAGTATCACAAAGCTACAACAATACTAATGAGACATGAGGTCATTAAGAAGCATTTGGTGGAAAATTTGATAATGAGCTGTGCAGAAAATAGCATCTGAAGCTTGACAAGTGTGTCTCATTTAACTATCAAAATCAGAAAGGCTTATGACTGTAAATAGAGAAAAAACTGCTGTTAAGCCATATTACTCTATGTACTGTCCACAGACAACACCTGAAACTTCAAACAACAAAGAGACAAATGCATGAAATGAATTACCCCTGTGAGGAATATCATAAATACTGACAAAAGACTACATTTAAAAAGCAGTTAAAGCTGATGGGCTCCTGGAAGTTTTCCTCAAGCGAAGGAAGGAAGCCTACTGACCTTCCTCAACTGCTCTGGTCTGCTCTTATTGTCATTGTGTTCCCTGCACAGAAACCATTGGGATGGCTGACTTGTCTTTTGAAATGGGGTGGGTTCTCCTATCTTGTCTAGGCATGTAATCCCAGACTGACTTCACAGACGGGGACAGGAAGGTGTCAGGGAATGGGTGCTGCACCATGCAACATTGGGACAGAGTCTGATCGGGTAGGGTGAAGAAGAGGGGCAACCTGTGACATCCCATATAGATGCCACAGATCCTGGAAGAAGGGAGGATGCAGAGTTTGCTGCCGGTGTGGTTTTTAACAGGTGGTCTAGGGTTATGTTCTGACAAATTAGGCCAAGCCATCACTGTAGGTCCTTCTGCTCTGTTTTCACTGACTGCTGTTCAAAAACTCCATGGACAGTTTTCGCCTTATGCTGAGCATAGGTAAGAGTACCTGGTGTCTGGATGAGATGATAAAAGGCTATGCCTACATTAAATCTGGCAGGGAGATTTCTGCTTGTGCAAAGATTCCATAGCTGCTACATGAATTGTCAAAACTATTCCATGATAGCATCTGCAGATACCAATTTAAAGGCAGTTCAGGTATTTATAGGCTGTTTGGGTATGTTTACATGAACTATAATCATTCCTTTAACTGCAGTGTTCATATAAACCAAGAGGTGATGGAATTAGATAGACAAGAACCTGATCACCAAGGGTATAAAATTATCTGTTCCTAACTGTGTTAGGTGTAAAGCACTGTGTATATGACTTTAAAGGATGTCTTTAAATCCTTATTTTTCTTTATAGACTTTAACTTCCTTCCTGATTTAACGTTTCCTGGGGAGTAACCTACAAATAGTAGATCCTGCAATGCATATGACTAGAAATTGGGATTTGAGGAGAATAAACTCTAATTTCTGATATCAAAATCGTGATATAACATGATATATCTTTGGACAACCTAACATGACATTTCCTCTTTAGACCTGGCCCATAGTTTTGATTCCTTGTTTTCCTGGCTTTCTTTGCTACTCCCCAAAGGTGTGTGTAAATAAATACATAGTGAGTGTTCTGTCAGAGCAGAAGGTGCAGAGCATCCAGATGACTTGTATCTGAATCTTTTATTATGTTCGCCACTAAGTTCCATTATTTTTAGGTAATGTAATTTTAGGTAAATTTGTCCTTTTCTACATTTAAATGGGTTTTGATTTGTCTAGAGTGCATCCTTTTACACAGAAATGTAACAAAGAACTCCCTAGGATTTGTATTTTGAGGGTTTTTTGTGGGTTTTATAAAAGTTTTTAGTCTTTTACTATGTGCAAATACCTTTGAAACATGTAATCTTTTAAAGGAAACTGCTAATTTCTGTCTAATCATGCAGCAGAAAGGTAGGAAAGAGGAGGATATCATGTCATACAATTTATATTTCTAATTAAACAATGGATGTGTCAGAAAGAATAACCTCTCAGATCCTCCATATAATCCCTGGTTTGGCTCTGTACACTGTGATGTAATACCGGGGAATGGATACAGGTATACGTGTGGTTTGGTACATGTATTTACATAAAGAATAGGTTTTGTATGTCTGCCCAGCAGTGGTAAGGACAGCTTAGTGACTCAGTTTCTGGCAGAAGCTTCTGGTTTGTTAATATTCCTGAAATTTGGCAACAAACGACTTCAAAGTACCAAGGGAAAAAAAAATGTTTCCAAACCAAAGTCGTTGGTACAAAAATAATTTTGGGGGATAAATTCTCAGATTGAAGTTCATGCACAGAATATTAGGAAGTTTATGTCTTCAAGTGTTACCAATCCTTTTGATTATATATACTTTTTTTTTTCTTTCCTGTCTTGCATTTCATATCAGTTTTCTCTCTGTGTACTATTTCTAAGTAGCTATTCTTACAGAGAAGGAAGTACAGATGATTCGTGTCACTATTTTTCATTCTTTTTTTCCTTTGTTTTCTTTTTTGTGACCTTAGTTTTATTGGACCTCTTGTTTCAAAGAGCTGAATTTTCCTGATGTTTGTTTGTGCTAGCTTCACAGACTTTGTCCAAAATGAAGTCTTTTATTTGCATCTTTTTCCTTTCAAGAGTGGCAAACAAGCAAATGAAACTCTATATAGTAGTGCTTTGTAACTTTTAAAACTCTCCTTTCACTTTGGAAAATTGTGAAAAAAATCCATATTTTGCTACTTTTGCTACCTAGTACTTCTTGTCAGGTAGAAAACCAGAAAGAATTACAAGAAAAGAAAAAGTTGTTGAAAAAAAAATTAGTAAAAAAATTTTCATTTAGACTTTTGACTGACTTGAATCTGGATAGTGATTAATTTGTCCAGCTTTGATGCATAAATAACCACAATAGTGTCTCCATTGTCTTGTCTTGATTTTGTAAGTGTTAAATACAGCTAAAACAAACCACTTTATCTGTCCTTGTCTGGAGTGGTGTACCACTTTGGTATTTTACTTGTTCTTTCAAAAAAATAGGAAAACACTAAAGAAAAAAATAATTCAGAAAATGTTTTTACTGATCCTAGTGGTTATCAGAGACAGAGAACATAAATTAATTTTTAAGAGTTAGTAGGTTGATTTGCTAAGTTGTCAGAGTAACACACTGGCTTGCCTTTTCTTTCACTGACTCGTGTTTCTTTTGAACATCTTACTATATGCAGAATAGAGAATATCTCTGTGATTTCAAATGATTTTTTGAGTTCATGGATCTAAGTTTGACCTCTAAATGCACAAGATATGATAATTTTTAATCCCAGACCTTAATTACTTTTATGTCAAACTCTCAATGAATGTGTGTTTTTAAAGAATGGCCAAGGTCTCTCTATTTTCAAAATCTTAACCGTGTCTTGGGAAGGGAACAATGTAAGACAGGAGATTTATATCAAGTGCTCAGACAGAAATCCCGGAAGGATCAGACTTCTTTCCTCCTTCCCTTTTACCAGAACTTACCACTGGATAAATCCTCCAAGCAGTAATTTCAGACCTATCAGAAGTTCCACAAAATACTGTGATAATAAAAAACATCGTTTGTTATCAGAAATTATGTACGATGTGAAGAAACCAGTATTTTCAGATGTAGCATATATATCTCTTTAAAAGGAACAGCGTGTGTCTGTGTCCTTGCATTATGCAGTATCTTCAGAGACAAAGAATTTCCCTCTGAGTTTGATTTAACAGCTATTTTATTTCCTTAAAGGCTGCACGTGTGTGGTAGACTTGTTGGTTTTGACCTAAATAACTGTCAATCAGCATAAGGGAAACAGAAGAACTCTGCTTGTTTGAAGAAAGATAAGTGTTTGTATGTTAGTGAAAATAGACTTATACTTGAAATGTGTACACTAGGTACATAGAATTTGCATGTGAATTGTATCTTATACATATGTACTAATGTATTGTTCTCATGATAGGACTGGTTTTGGAAATGTGGCGCTTAGTGTGCCAAGTTCATCTGGAGATAGCCCTACTGTAACTTTACTGACAGGGAATTAGTATCTGTTTTTGGTTATGAAGGAAGAATACAGTTTAAGATGCTGTGAATTAATGGCGTGTCACTAGGACATCTTTTCTAAGAACTATTGTTCAACAGTAGCTGTATTTTTTTTAATCTCAGGCTGGTTGTAAAAAGATCAGTGTGAGGAGGTTGGCACACTTGTAAACATCTAAAAAAATGCTGTTGAGAAATTCTAGGAAGAGTAGACAGCGGATTTTTTAGTTCTTTTGAATGTACTAGTCTTGGTCTGTAATAATGAAAGCAGTAGGAGCATATTTGAAAATGAAATTAATATTACTTTGTCCAGCCCTGAAAATTATTGTGCTGTCTCACAATTTAATAGAGAGTAACATCCATTTCATCCTGTCCTTCATTTATAGATCTTGTCAAGACATCTTTTTCTCTTTTCCCCTACAGAACACTCAATAATTTAAGAAGACAAGTGCTTTCCCAAGCCTTTCCCCCTTCTTTTCCCTTGCTCTCTTTGATGTGTGCTTTGCAAGCTAATTCTTTATTGCAATGTTTATAGATTCTTTCTGTTTGGTGCTGCCCTGTGATGTATATCGGCAATAGCAGTTGCTTCTGGATGCAAACGGTATAGGGAGGAAGCCAGGAGATCATGAGCTTGGGGAAGCTTGTTGGTCATAATTTGAGGCTCTGGATAACAGTTTAATATAGCTCTTAAAGACACACATGCACACACACACACACAAAACTCTTTCAGAAGTCCTAGAAAAAATGGTTCACAGGGGAAAAAAGAGTGTTAAGTCTGAAAAGACTGACAAAGACTGTAATTTTTCTCCTGTGAGATAATGGTTTGAAGCCAGCAGCAGATAAAAGATTGCCATAAGAATGGCTTAATTCCCCATCTTGTAAAAGGATTAGATAATTCAGCCTCTTTATGGATTCCTTACTCTGGGAAATATATTTCCACTTTTGGTTCTCCTCAGAAATAGCTGCAGAGTGTACTTATTTAAATGCACAAAGACCTGCATTCAGACAGTTTGAAAAGGCAAACAGCACACAGAAAAAGATTATTTTGCAGGCTGTGTCAATGTGTAAGTTTTCCTCAGCAAGTGGATATTCTAGTTTTACCAACTGAAAACATTATGGCTGTGAATTACGTATTGGTGACATGGAAACTTTCCACAAAAGTCTCCAAAAGTGACTGGAGAATAATGCTTTTAATTTGCAGAAAGAGAATGGACTTCAACCAAAATCTGTTTTTAACTACAGTTTTTATAAATTTTCAAATCATTTGCTGTTTTTTATTGTGCAAGCACTGAGAAATAGCGTTCTTAAGAAAGTGAGTGCAAAAGTAAGAAACAGACTTTGATCTGAATAGTATCAGTGAAAATGGAGGTATTTTAGATTAACTGTACCTTAGATCAGGCTGAAACTCAAATAATACAAATGCTGTATATCTCACATAAATAGAAGTGGTGGTAGTAAGAACATACTTGTGCCTGAGAGCTTTGCACCAATTCTTTAAAATGGATTTAAAGGAATTATAAATCTCTGTTGGGGAGCACGCTGAATATGTCACTAATTTTATATTTCTACATTTTATTCAGAAATTTTGTAAGCATCTGTATTTATTCATGTAGTCTTATAGTTTAATTTTGGAAATGTCTGCCTTCCTGGATAATGTTCCGCAGGATAATCCAATAGTCCTCATGCTTCATTTCTCTTCAGTGCAGATGCTTCCTGTATTTTAGTCTATGGTGACAACAGAAGCTGTGGCACTGATTTTTTTAATATAACAAGGTGACATGCTGCAGAGCTTTCCCGTTATTACTTCAGAACCGAGAGGTGCCAGCCACTCTCATTACTCACTGAATTCACAATCCTCTGTTGTTTGCCCCCATAGATCTCAGACATTTTTTCTATAGTTTATTGATCTGAAATTTGTATAACTTCTTTTAAAACCTAATCTTCATTAAGAAGCTAGAGTACGTAGCTAAAGCAGATGGAGAGTTTTACCAGCAAAAGAGTACTTTTGCCTGTATATTGCTTAACAATATTTATTTAATATAATTTTACCATTATATTAGCTGACATAGTCTATACTGGAAAACTGACATCCTTTTGTCTCTGAACCTGTGAATACACTAAGAATTTTTCTGGCACAATTTTAACATTTTTATTTTTGTAAAAGACATTTGTAGAACAAATGGAATAGGTCAGAATTTCCTGGCTTTATATGTGGGTGCTGGAGAAGCTTCGGATTTTACACCAGTATAAAGGAGTGCAGGACTTGTGGAGACAGTAAGTCAAGGTACATGAGATCAGAAGTTGGATCAGTATGTTTGAGAACAAAGAATGAAATAAGCTCACCATAACATAGGCAAGTCAGGACAAACGATTATAAAGCTTGGAATACTTTTACTGGTGTGGTGATGAGGTTGCTAGGGAAAGGTGCAAGAAAACATTCAATGTAATCTAAAAGCATGTGGGGGCTTTCAGGACTTTTGTTGTCTGATCTCTGTTGCTATATAACTATAACTGTATAACTTCACTGGAGTTATGTATTTGTTCTAGGGAAATTATAATTCCATATTACAGTGATATCAGAGAGAGATGTTAGAAGTAGATGTAATGTTTTAAGTTACAGAAAGGAAGCAGATGATTTGAAAGGAAAAAAGAAAAAAAAAGGAAGTCCAGTAAGTCAAATTTATCCTCATCTCATCTCTGACTGAAATTCCCTTTGGCTGCCAAAAAACCATCATCATGTTGTATTTTTAATAAGTTTATTTTGTTAATAACTTAATGATATTCATTAATCTTACAAAAATGTATATTACATTTTTTGATCTAAATTAATGACTACTTCATAAAGAAACTAACTGTAAATCACTCAAGTATTTGTTAGGATCTTTTCAAGAGTTAACCTACTTTTTAATTTCAGCAAAATTGGTGATTCAACAAGCCAAAATCTCCTTAATTAAGATTCTAATACAAACATGACACTACCTCTGTTTTTCAGAGTTGAGAACTTTTCTTTGCGGTTGTAGCCTTGAAAACGTACACTGATCTTGGGCAAACGTGAAAACAGCTTTACTGCTCTTTTTGCTGAAAGATTTAAAGATTCTTTGCTGAACTTTCTCCCACTCCTCACCATGTTTATCTAAAAGAAGTGAGCTGAGTCTTCAGCAATGCAGATCAGTAATTTTCCAATGAAATGTGTGTTCTTTAGGAAATAATGATTCACAGAAACCAAAACGTTTTACAGAAATTATCCAGGTTCAACAAAATTTAGCTGACACAGGGCAGAACAGAGAGAACGGCTGGAGCTGCAATTCTCAGGCATGTAATTTCCCACTTCCTCCTCGGGGAGTGCCCTTTACTGTCTTGGAGACCCTGGAGGAATTTTTCTTCATTACTAAAAAGCCAGCAGAAGCATTTGTAGTGTCTTGAAATAACGTTTTCAGGATTTTTTCTCAAGTGGAATTTCAAAGTTTCTGTTGTTCACCTCTGGGGAACATAAAAATTTGAACAAATTTATACAGCTCTGGTTTGCTATGTTTAAAAAGAAAAAGAAGTCCAATAGTCATGTACCAGAATTTGAAGGCCAGCCATGTACACAGTAATTATCTAACTCTTGCCTGTAGCTGTTTACTTGGGAATTAAAGGAGAGTTTGTCCAAAAAATGTTAACCCTTCTTCTGTTAGTGGTTTTTTGGCTCATTTTTGGAATGAATAAAATTTGGTTATTTGAGTTAAGAGACATGTTTCTGATAGACTGTGTCAGAATATTATTAATCTAAATATAATCAAAATTCCTCTGTGAGTGAACAATCACCCTCCTCTGAAGGTGAATCTCCTCTCCTGTTTAGTATTTGATTTGACACAAAAATTTCCTAAAGTGCAACCTCTACTATACACTAGAACAATGCATACTAGTAGCCTACACAAAGAACAAGTACTAAAGTTCATCAGTGAGCTTTATTTTTTTGGTAATATTCTGCTATGAGTTTACTTTAATTTCATTTACTGCTAATTTTAAGAATACCATAGAACAACAGTGTTGACATAGAGGACAATCATAGTGCATGTCTACATTTAGTGCACTGGAGGAGTTCTTAGGTAGGAATTTGTCCTGCATCTGTACTTGCAGACATGTACGTACTCAAGTATAGACATACCCATAGTTGCCCTCAAAGCAGGACTTTGTTTTACCTCTTAAAAATCCACTTTGCCGAAGCCTAATTTTTTCCACAAATTTCGAATCTGAAAATACATGCCGACTTTAAATCGTGGAGAAAAAAACCCCAACAACTATTTTAATTCAGCTTCCTCAACTGTTCCCTGTTATTTTTTCCCCGGGATATAGTTTAATTCCAGTGTCCTATTGTCTAGAAACTCTGCAGCTGCACGAGGGCTACTGCATTGTTTTAGAGGTGGTGCAAGTGGAGAAATCACATCTCCTCTAGCATTACTCTCTCCTTCCATCCCCACTATACCCACACTTTATTAGGTACCCATTATAATTAGTCATTTTAGGATGCTGTTAGATGGATTTTGGATTCATATAAGGAATTGTATTGTAGGATCACCTTGTCACTTTCTTTTCAGCTTCTAAGTGAGGTCATAAATCTGTCATCTTTCTAAAGCAACAATTGCCATAATGTCAAGAAGGTGTCCTCTTAATAGCTTATTGGATTGGATATTGATGGGTATTGGAGAGATTTGAAAACAAGACCATTAGTTCTGTCACACAAAAAGAATGGGAAAGTGTAATGACATGCCACATAGCTGATTACAATAAACAAGAGCAATAAACTCTAATGGACCTTGGATACTGTCAGCATTTATTTTCTTGTCAAATAAGTCGAGTTTTGGGAAAAACCAACTTTCAGATAGTAGTGACAAGTTTCACCACACAGTCTGCTTAAGTAATATCACTCTGATTAGAAGAAAAGATCACTAGGAAATATGTCCTAGTGAACTGTGTTTGAAAAAGTAGATGTCATTTCAAAGATTTGTGTATTGCAGAGAACAGATCTTCCTTAGGTAAGGGTCCTTTCTTGTGTCTACTTCTATATACCTGTAATTAGATAAAATTATGTAGATAGCTCCAACTGTAATATTTTTGGCATAATTAAGTAGCATGTATTATAGTATCAAAAGGACTTACCGGTAAATTCCAGAAACTAAAAGGGAAATGCTCTTAGTTTGTCAGAGTCATCTAATGGGGAATATGTTGCTGCTATGGAAAACTCATTGTTGACTTAAAAAAAAAAAAAAAAAAAAGAAGCCTTACAGCATGCATTCATTCATACTACTTATTCATTCCTTCTTTAGTACTAACAGAGTACTCTCTGCTTTATGCAAATACGTGGAAGAATCTGACTCGGTAATCTGATTCAAATAGACAGTACAATCTAGAAACAAACAATATGATGGATGACTGTTCAAGCTCAAAGCAAAGCTGATCTTGCAGAATGACTGCTCATGCTGTGCCAATTTATTTCCAGCTGCTAAGTAATGCTAGAAGAAAGATCAAGATGCACTCAGTTTTTTCTCCTGCTAGTAATGATTGGATTGCCACAGAGATGTTATTCTGGCTTTGAAAACAGGGTGGGGGGATGAGGAGGTTGCTGTGAAGGGAAATAAAGTTAGTCCATGAGGCATTTCCTCATTAAGTTGTACCATCGGAAATGCTCAAGAGTCTTTCTTTGAGCGCTAGAATGGGTCTTTATGAAAGATCAGGCACAAGAGAAGCTTGAGACTTTGTAGCACTCGATCATCTCTTCCAGCTGGACTCCACCAAAGAGCCACTCAACAGAGCTCGTCTACCAGGCAGGAAATGCAGATCTGCACTGAATCCTTAGCCCACCTGCAAGGTGTACAATGTCCCTGTCACTAAATTCATGTTACAGATACTTACATGCTGCATATTTAATCCCTCTAAAATTCCCCTGGAACATTCTGTCATCTTGAAAATGGAAGTAAGTTGAAACATTTATGGCCGTTAGTCTCCTTTATTTCACTTTTTTTTGCAACAAATTGAACTAGAGTAGGAACTAGTATCTGATACTTCTCTAGGGTATGGCTTCTTGCACTGCCTGCAGGATGAAATCAATGTCAGTGAGTTGTTTTCCACCTCTGCAATCACAGGGATTTACAAGTGTTTCATTAAGGCTATTGGTAATTGTGATACCAGAGAACAAGGTGTTCTGAGCTGTTGTTGGGCATTCAAAACTGCCAGTGAAATATTGAAGATGTTCAAAAAGAGGTTGTCATATTAGTCAGAATGGGGTTTTATGTAGGTTATTTCACACAGCCTCGTTGGTGAGAGGTTACGCAACGTAAATCACGGAGTTAACCTCATTTGCATTTCAGTTTAGCAACTGGGATTCAAATAATAGTTTCATCTTAGTATTTTTTCATTTGGTAAAATTGGTGACTTCTGTTGAAATATCGAATTGTAATATCCTCATCTTGTTGACATGCCCTGTTCTCAAACTATATTTTAAGAAATAAAAATAACCTAAGTACTTGAGTTCAGCAATGCACTTAACATGGGCATGATTTTAAACCCAAGAGTAATCTATTTAGATAAATGTGTTACTGAATCAAAACTGCAACGTTTGTTTCATATCGCATTTGTGGACGCTGTAGTAATTTTGCATTTTTCTAGTGAAAATTTAAGATGGCTGAACTTTTAAACAAAGAAAAAAAAGAGGTTGGGGTTTTTTTTAGGTAGGTTATTTCTGCTTCCAAATACTCCACCATCACTAATAGAATAATAAACATAGTAGATAAGGGCAACTTACACGGAAATAATATAAAATCTTTGATAAGGTGATAAATCTTAAACGTTTGTAGAAAACATTGCTTTTTCAAATATCAAGTCAAGAGGAAATGTTTTCCTAATCTGAATCCTGAAGGAATCAACATGGGGTTTTTTTGCTGACTTTAGTCACTGCCATTTCTAAGAGAATACTGTGTGTGCTTATAGATTGTTCAGGAGTGTGAAAAGACCTTTTCAAAGTAGTGGATGAAAAAAAATAATCTATCATTTCAATCTTGACTCTATTTTTCTTATTTGCTGTTTCCTTCCTCTGATGAGGCAATGTAGGATTTTATTATGCTGTGACTCATTCAAGGAATGTAGATGAAATAATTTTGTCCTGTTTTTGCATATTCTTATAGTATCATATTTTCTAAATCATACTGGCAGTATGACTGTGTTTCTCACACCCACAAGCTTGTTTGTAGTGATAGACCTGGTATAACGCTGCTGCACCCATCCTGTAGAACTTACTCAGAATGTCTTTGGTCCTGAAGTCCTTGGCAGTTTTCTTGGAACAAGTCCTACAGAATGTGTTTTTGGGTCAAAGGAAATTGAAATATTTGCCCGCAGGCTGTTTGCCTTTGTAGCTCTTGAAGCTCCAACATGCAGCTGTTTGAATGTAACTGAAACAATGGCCTCTAAGCAAGAGATCACACTATAAACAGAAGTATATAGAAAAAAATGTTTGCTACCAGGTATCAAGTTCAGACTCCCATTAAAATAATTAATAGCTGAAGTAATGTTTGAATTAATAACTGAAGCAGTCCATAAAGTATTAGTTAAGATGGTATTTTTAGGTAACTTGGTTCATTTTTTGTTTTTGTTTAAGAGTACACAGTAAAAATAACAGCCAAGATTTTCAAAGCTAGCCACCAGTTTGGAAAAGCTCAACTCTTTTTAGATAGCTTTGCAAACAACGATGTGACACTCATATACATATAAACTGCTCTTTTCATAATCACCTTTCTCAAAGCTGTGGATTAAAAGTTCCAACGTAACATTTTGGTCATCATTTTACTTTTTGTTGCTGAAGGAATTTCTATCTGGTATCTGGCAATAAAGAATCAAGTCTATCTTGGAGTTTGCACTAGTCCACAAGAGAAAGACTTGGAGATTAAAATGCTTTTGTACTACCAGGGACCAGATAAGTGGACCTCATAGCTTAGTCCTTCCAACATTAATGGTGCTTGCAGCATGGTACAAGACACTTTTCTTGGAAGACACTCAGCAAGAATGAACCAGGGAAGAAAGTAACGTAAACAAGGACAGATTAGAAAATCCATCTCTGATTGTATAATGAGCTTCTGAAGCATTCAGAAGCTTTTCTAGATGTATGCTTCTTTCTAGTCTATTGCTTAAGAATTTTTAACTGTTTTCATTTTACTGTGGAGGTGTCATGAATTACTATTGAAGAAGAAATCAGAATAGTCCAAGTAACAATTCTTTTGGCATGCAATAGTGTTTGTGACACTTTTTGTTGCTTGAATCACATGAGAATGTATTCCAATATGAATCCACATGTAAGAAATACATAAATAAGTTGAAAATTGGATGTGAAAACGAGGTCCGGGTATGTCAAACATCTTATTCACCCATCCACCCACTCAGTTCACCCAGCCATTTCCTCCTACAAAGGGAAATCATACAAAATGGCTTTTTTGACCAGATACATTGAAAAGATGGTTTTTTGCATGTTTTTCATGAGGCAATGGGCAACTTAAAGATATGTAATTTCTAGAATAAGTTGAGAATAATTTCAGTTGTTCATGTATGGTGTGGATTTATGAAAACTCAGAATGGGAGTGTATTATAAAGTCTTGAAAATTCTGATGGGATAAAAGAAGCAGCTCCCAATTCTAGAGATAATTTTTTTTAAGGACTGCAATATAAGCAGAGAAGGTTGGAGTAATTTTCCTTTTAATTAAACACAAATAAACTATCAACATGGCTGCAGCAAAGAGTACATCACTTCTGGTTCCTGCAATTCTATGCATATCCGTATAAGCTTGAATACGTGCTTGCAGTAATCATGCATACGTATGTAACGAAGGAGGACAGGTCAATTTTAATGCAAAGGAAAATGATTTTTGAGTTCTTCCTATTCATGTGGTTATTTCATTTGCAATTTGTTTTCTCCCAATTTTAACATCTTTATGATAATGGTAGGAAGTTATTTGCTTCTGTTTAGCTGTCATCTTTAGAAGAGCCTGTTTGACAAGCAAGGCTTTTAAAGAATTAGTAACTAGAGCATTACAAACCAGGTATAGAGCTATAAACAATTCATAGAAGTAATTTTCAAAATTAGGTTTATAGCTTCTAAGTTTTACACTTTTGTTGCCTTGAGGAGTTTTGTATACTATGGAACTGCCTCCTCAGGTAAGAGTCATTATGAATTTACATTGAGCTTTCCATCATAAATAAACTGTTCCAGGGGCAATAAAAGGAGACCAAGTAGTTGTGTGTGTGGAGGGAATGGTTTTGAGAAGGTACAAACAAATAGATGACTTAAGATTCAAATGTAGTAGATAACTGTGAGAGTCATAAAATGTGGAATTCAGATAGGGTGGATAATGGGGGGTCTGCTTGGTTTCAAAGGTTAACTCAAAGTTTAGTGTAAAGCAACTGCAGAGAGTACAGAGTGAAAGAAACTTTTTTTTAAGAGATAAATTATTTTTTTCCCTAAGGTTTTACTTCAATGCATTTTTATGATTCCTGGGCTTTGCAAAATTGAATTGCATTTTTCTTACTCTTTTCATGTCTGAATAAATTCAAAGGAAGATAACCTTTATGTAAATGGCAGCTATATTGTGTTAAGAGATGCAAACCATTTCTTCAGAGCAGAATCTGTACTCAGGATTCATAAGAGCTTGAAGAAGGATGGTGGGACTCCTGGGATGCTCATTTAAAAGAACAGATACAAGGACTATTTTTGTAAATCGCTGTCAAGGCATTGCAGTCAGCTGATGCAGGTGTAAAGCCTGAAGACGAAGCCTGCTGTAATTACTGTATTTTTCTTTTAAAAGGTACCAAAGGAGGAGAAAATATTCTTGTATGTATTTCCCTGTGGTGGGTTAACCTTGGCTAAGGGCTAGCCCCCAACCCAGGTGCTCGTTCACTCACTGCCCTCAGCAGGATGAGGGGAGAAAATAGGATGAAAAAGTTTGTGGGTCGAGGTAAAGACAGGGAAATTGCTTACCAGTTACTGTCACGGTCAAAACAGACTTGACTTGGGGAAAATTAGTTTAATTTATTGCCAATTGAAATAGTTTTAGGTAATGAGAAACAAAAAGACAAACGGTAAACCCATACCTTTCCTCCCCCCTTTCCCAGGCCCAACTTGTCTCCTTCACTCCAGATTCCTCTCCCAATCCCCTGAGTGGGGAATGGGGGGTCGGGGTCACTCCATAACGGCTCCTCTCTGCCCTTCCTTCCTCCTCACACTTTTCACCTGCTCTGGCATGGGCTCTCCCCACGGGCTGCAATCCTTCAGGGAAAACATCTGCTCCACTGTGGATTCTCCGTGGGCCTCAGCCCCTCCAGGGTGTATCCCCCAGCTCTGATGTGGGTCCCCCGTGGGCTGCAGCAGATATCAGCTCTGGCGTGCTCCTCACCATGGGCTGCAGGGGAATATCTGCTCCTCCGACCCTGCTGTTTCACACCCTTTCTGTTCCCTGCTCTTCTGCCTGTGTGGCATTGTTTGCTCTTCCTTAGCTATGTTTTCTCCAAGGCACCACCATTTTGTCTGAGGGCCTCAGCTGTGTCCTGCCATATGTCTTTTGGAGACGTCTGTGCCCGGCACAGGGCAGCCCCGGTCTCTCCTCACCAAGGCCACCCCTGCAGCCCCCCCACTGCCAACACTTTGACATGGACGCTCAGTACAGTCCTGTTCAATTAAAATGTTGTTGAATGTAGTGAAGCAAGCTCGCAGTTTCATATGCACATGATGCCACCAAAACCCCACTGTTGTTAAAGTAACTCTTACAAAAATACATAAGCTAGGATTCAGTTTACCATTTCTTAGAGGCTAGTTTTGGTTACTAGGCAATCTGGGATGATATGACTGAACCTTGGATGTTGGCTTTTCAGCAAAACTACCCTTTTAATTAGGAAAATGTGAGTAGAGTGTGTTGTCAGAGATAACACTCTTCTGTGTCTTATCTATGGAATATGATTGCAAATGTTTTCGTTCCGTTTTTCCACAATTTAGATTGCAAGGAGATAATTTGGCAGAAAGGCCAGAAGATGTCTCCATGGTATCTCAAACATCTGAGCCAGCAGTGTCAGACTCTGATGGTAAGTTATATAAATATTTGCTGCTCACTAAAAAAAACCCCAAGCGCTAACATCTTGAATTTAAGAGTAGAGGTTGTCTGTAAAAGAAGATTAAACACTTTCAGAGGGTGTTCCTGGGCATTTGAACTCGGTCATTTACATGCCAAATCTGTTAGAAAACCCCTAATGTGGTTTTTTCCATGGCCAGTCAGCACTCCATAGTAATTTCTAGGCATATTTTGGGAGTCTCTTTGGGCCAGGATTCATTCTTTATAGACAGTTTATATATTAACACGCTATTTTGGATGTAAAATAGCTTAATCGCTACAATGGCTATTAACAGCATGGGCTGTTCATTGCCAGTTGGCCTCTATGCCAAAGAATGGTCTTGAAATATCGAACTTAATACTACAAATGCATCCACAGGATTCAAATAATATACAGTAAAAATAAAAAGAGTTACAGAATTTCTCCCCTGTTTTTAAATTAAGTATCAGAAATACTTCTTTGATCTCTCCAAGCACTAGAATCAAAATACAATAAAAGACTAGAATCAAAATACAATAAAAGGCTAGAATCAAAATAAAATAAAACGGATTTTATACAATAGCTCTGAAGAACATTTTTTTTTCTTCTCATACAAACATAATCATACATTGTGCTAATCTGCAGTCAGGACACTCAGCCTTATTTCAATTTCTGCTCAGGTTTTTGAACAGAATAACACCTGAAAACTAATGGAAAATGCACTTCCTAAGGGATATCTTGCCAGAGAATGCCCTGCTTTCCTGTGAAAGATTACGTTGAGGAAGGTCAACTTTATCTTAGCTGTCAATGGAATGAAGACAGAAAGGAATAGAGGTTTGGATAGAGACTCTGCAGAGATAAATCTTTCAGTCCATTCCCTTACTGTTGGGCAAAAACAGCTGAGTTCTATTGGTTGGAGGATTTGATTTGCAGTTTAATCTTTAGCAGCCACAGAAAAGTTAGCTATGTTGATTAATTAATGCAAAACAAATCGGAACTAAATTTTTTTTTTAATTATCCTGCTAATTGTCTGCTATTTGGTGATGTTAGGTGTACTATTAACTATGACGGCAACCTGAGCTTTCATTCATTTCTCTTACCTCATTTTTAAACCGATGTATGTCAGCATTAGTAACTAGTATGTCTTTTAAGATAAATTTTTCAAACTGGTTTTGGGAGAATGCATGGCTTCATGCAGTCATGCCATTTGTTTTTCCTTTCATCTGCCATTGATCGCTTTATAAAAAAAAATTAATAGGGGACTCAGAATCTCAAAATACGATGTTCTTATGAGCTTGGTGAAGATTGTCAGCAAGAGAGACCCAGACTGGTGACTGCCCTCAAGCCCTGTGAAAAGAAGGCAAAATTCTTCTGTTAGGAGAGTAATCCCCAGTAAGGGAGGTGGTGCTGGCTTGTTTGGGATGGGACAGAGGTTGTCCAAGCATGAGATTATTGCAGCAGAAACAAGTAGAGGGGTAAGACATACATATAGGAAGAAGTTCTACACTTACTGAAACAATTTGTTTTGAACAGATCTCTGCTTTCCTTTTTCCTTCCCGTGTACACTTGTTCTTGACGTGGAAATATGCCCACTTTGCCATGCCATCTTCTGAAACTGTACACTTCAGTGAAATAGTAAGCTGTTGCTAAGTGGCAGAGGCACCAGGATTAAAGAAGGTGAAACTGTCAGAATGATGCTGTGTAATAATGAAGCTGGATCTTTCATTGCCACAGAGTGTGAAAGACATTGTAACTTGGACCACTTTACATGCTTCTGGATACTCTGTAATCAGTATAGATACAGAGGTGGAGAACGCTCTTCCTAAAAAAACATCTCCAATAAAAATGTAGGTTAGTTAGGTGGGGCAATGACATTCATGTTGTTATAAACACATCTATCTCATGTCTGTGAGTACACATGAACCTGTTAGTCATATAGCTAGAAAACAGCAAAGCCCCTAGCGCAAAAGGACTGAGGTCAACAGTGAGGTACTGCCAAATTTCTGTCAAGAAGCAGTCTCAGAAATGTTCAGCCTTTCAGAATATTTTTTTATCCTGAAATGTTGGCTAGTAATACATTGTGATTTGAAAAAGCACAACTGGATTTTACAAGTAGGCACAGACTAGAAACAGGCACAGAACTCAGGGAACTGCCGGTTCTATCAATCTTTCCTATAAACGCAGCACATTACTTGCTTTCTGTGCATCTGATATTTATTTCCAATAAATATTATGTATGAGAAGATGATAAAAGAGACTCCTAAAGATATTGTTAGAAAACCCTAAGTAACCAAGGCATCATATTGCACTGAATTTTTAGTTATGTCCTCTTAAGAATGTATTATATCATGAAAAAGTGACTAACAAGCTTCACTTACCAGGTTTATTTGAATTTATTTTCTGCTCTTACTTATCAGTACCAATGACCTTACTGAGAGAAAACTATGCTTTGGAAAGTGCTGATGTAAACCATTCGTTCAAGAATATGCAAGCAAGGTGCTGATGCACAGCAAAGTTGGAGATAGCTTTCTTTAGATAATGATCTGTTTCTGGGTTAGTGGGAAACTGTTAAGTTGTTAGATCTGGAGCATCTCTCTCGTGGATTTCAGATGAACTAGGTTCAGAAGTAATTGGCAGCACATCTGATCTAACAGCCCTTATAAATAAGCCTTACTAAAGCAATTCCACCTAATAAAGTCAAAATAATAGCTTATATAAAAAGATCATCTGCAGCATCAGGCACTATACTGACCACTGGCAAGGTGGATCTGGTTCTAATTAACCACTACGCTGATTTCCCTCTAGTATAATCCTGCTGAATTGGACAGAGTTGTGTTTGATCTAAGTAGTAAAAAGAAGAGATGGGAATCAGGTCTCAAGATTGGAGAACACAGGACACTTTAATGCTGCAGTTTCTTTTTACTGTCCTAAACTATACCTCTCAAAACTGTTTCTCTTTCCCATTGGACCACTTTACAGGAAAGAACTAAGGGAAGAATTTAATAGCTAGGTTCTTGATTTTGATTAGAAGAAGCAGCTTCAGTGACCACACAGCAAACTTCCCCTGTAGATGCCAGGCTTGTCAGGTTTGTCTCTTGGATCAGTCCTCCATTAAGCTTGCTCTTGTTCTGTACAGATAGATGGGGAGAACAGCTGATGCTTCAGAAGATAGACACTGCAACAGGATTGATCCTGTAAAAAAAATCTGCCTCTGTCAACACCCAGTCTGTTTTTCAAACTGGGGGGATTGTAGAGGTCATCTATTACTGTGTGGTTTTTTTTTTTTAATTTGGGTATTAAGAAATAATATCACTAAAGGATAACTGTTCATTTAATCCCAGTTACCTATAAGTACCTTAGGATCTTGTTTCACTTGTTTCAATCTCTTTTTCTGAAAAGTACCTTATCCTTTGAGTGACAGCCGTGATATAAGGCAGGAAAAGAAAACATTATTGCAAATAAGATCTTTGCAGTCAGTGCATTCTTGTAGAAGGAAGCTTAAAATACAATAACTTAGTAGGGAGTAAACTCTTAATATTGGATAAATGAAAAATGTAGCACTTCTAAACTTCTAAACCATTCCTCAATTTGTCTGAGAAAGGCCGTTCATAAAGTGAGTTACTTTGCAGTGTAGTATGCAACTCTAGATATTTCTGAGGTGTGGGAAAAGACTTGTTTCTTTTGTGGCTCTACCTGGAGTGATGTAATTGGTCTGAAAATGATAGATTATATGGTACTATGCCACAGCGTGTACATGTGGTATTTCCTATTCTGTTGTGTTATTAGATCTACAGATTATGCTGTGATACATAATATTTAGTTTGCTAAATAAATTTTACTAAGCAAATTTCACATCAGTAGCTCGTTCCCTATCAAACAAGAGTCACTGCTTTTTAGTATTTGCAGTTAGCCAGCCCCTGTTTGAAGAAACTTGAAAGGACTAGGATGTGTAACTTCTACATATTTTTTATTTTTTTTTCCTTTAAAGTGACAATATAGTAGAAAATTCAAAACAGGCATTTGAATGTAGAGGAAAAGTTTGAAACTGGGGATGTTCAATAGAAATAGGAATGTGTGAAACACATATAATGCTATTACAGATAGAACTGCATGATCAGGGTAAAAAGATTAATAAGGATGCAAATATGTGGGAATTAGGGTTGACAACTAGATATGGCAGTGGCAAAAATGTGTCATCACGTCCCACTTCCTGCACAGTTCCTGACCACAACTTTGCATCGTCATCACCTCTTCATCCTCCGTTTCCATTTGTGTTTGCAATGAGTGTGGTAACCATGGTTGCCGTACTTCAGTACAGGTCTGTCTTTATAGTTGTCAGAGATGTTTAACAAACCAGGGTACCCTGGAAACGTAAGAACCTCCCTGCTAAGTGTCTGAATAACAGCAGAACCTAGGAAAGATCAGCGCATCTTGTTTTCTTAGGCTACTTACTAACAGCATCTAAGGGCCTAGCAGACTGTCAGGCAGAGAGTGAAACTGCATAGCATGTTACTTGGAAATTGCTTTCTCTTACGTAGGTACATCAATTCTGTTTTAAGTCCTTATGTATGTGTCAAAGAGGCGTTCTAGACTTCTCACCAAGCATGTTTTACAAATGTGGCAGTATGGGCAAAAATTATAGCTTGCATGGCTTTTGAACATTGCCTAAAGTGACCAGAACTTCTCAATTCAAGGATTTAAACTATATTCTAATTAGTTTAACAGAATTAATTAAATTTAGTTTTATTGATTTTACTAAAGCTGACAATTCACTACTCACTTGTGTAAAGCACAAAAAGTATTTAGTTTTAATAGTAAAAGTAATAAATAACCTACAAGACACCCTGGCAGCTGAAGGAAGCTTGCTTATCACTCTAATCGTGTTAGAGATTTCCACATTGCATTAAGCTTATAAATTAAAATCAGACATAAATTAAAATCCATTGAAGTGTAACTGAAAAGCAGTGAGTTTACAGTAGCCACATATACCTTCCCAGCAGTTAATTTATAGGCATTTTATTTTCAAAGTGACTAATGCTTACTTAATTAGAGTGATTTACTTCTCTTCTACCTCTTTGGAACAGCTCAGGTACCCGGGGTTGAAACACTTACGGAAGATATTGATGAATTTCAGAGTGCCTCTCAAGTGGCAGTATCTGTAAGTATCTTCCCTTATGCATAATCCTGTAATTTTTAAAAATAGTTCGACAAAAATTAGATTTTGCATAAAGATAGAAGTTGTGCTTGCCAGCACTGTTATCCTAGAGAGAAGAAAACTTAATATACCTAACCCATCTGAATTTTCAGTTCTCTGTTCTAATTTTTTCATTCTAGGAAGGGTGATATTTTGAAGTAAATTATTATAATCTCATACAAAACCATGTTGTTGGATTTACATGTATAGTTCCCATTGAAAGTGCAGTCATTTTATCCTGTGTCTGTATGTTCCTAAAGGTTAGTCAAATATCCATTTTATCAGATAATATTCAATTTTACAAAATTAAGAGAACAAAATAACGAAAACTCTAAATTTCATTATGAAGTAACACATTATAATACCTCAACTATAATATAGCTTTTTGTTAACATTTGTTTGGATACTAATAAACAGGAGGTGTCTAATTAAAATGTATGCTTAATTTATAGATTTCTTTGAAGAATGCAGTATTATGCCTGGTAATGTTTTCATCAGTTCTTTTATTTTGAAATTTAAGAAAATCCTTCCAGATTTGCGGTTTGCAGAAAATATAGCCAGCAATAAAATAATTTTTTAAAAGTTATATAATCAGAATTTTGGCACTAATTGTATTGCATCAGAAATTTGAATATAGGTTAAAGAAAGAATTGCTTTTTTTTCTGAGGCAAATAACGACAGTAGTTGTTTGTTTTTGCAAAATTGTAGACAGCTGTAAAGAGGACACATTAATTCCTGTTCAACCATAGCAATACTGGTTTATAGCACACTTTAGTGTTGATAAATTGAAAAGAAGGGCTCACTGTTTGTTAGCTGAGGAAAAAAGGACAGTATTTAAGAAAAAAGAAAAATAGCTATGCAGACTGATCCTGCAGTCTTTCAGACAGCTGATTAAGTACTACTACTGCTAAAGCTAAATAATACTGAACATATTGTATTTCCAACCAGATTTATCAAAGCAGTTGGCAGATGCGGAATTCCAGATCAATTCCTAAAGCTCTTTGAGAGCACGGAGTGCAAGAACCTCACAGAGTATTTGCAGACATTGGTCAAAAAGAGTAAGGAGCTGAACTTTAGTTGCCATTGCTTTGAGCTTCTTTCTCAAGTCTCCTTTCTGCTTCACACCAGTGAACAGAGAGGTATAATAAATTTTGCAGCAGGAACCCATGTTTTTCTTATTGATTTGGACCCTTTGATTTTTCAGTTCTGCAGACATGTGGCATAAGGAAAGGGCAACAAATAAATTGAGATATAGAGAAAAATAAAGATACAAGGAAAATAAAAGATCGTTATGTTTGTTACCAAAATTGTGCTACAGAAATGTACAGCCTTCAACTGTGTATTTTTAGATATATGCTCTGTGTGTGCATGCTTATGAATGGATAAATGGTATGTACACGTATCATTTCGTGCTCTGCTAGTTCTAGACATTGGTAAGGTTGTTTGGAGCAGTAGACTGCCAGAGGCAGCAAAGTTGCCTGGGCTGAATCCCTGAAAGCCACACTGGCTGTTGTTATTGTTGCCAGTGCTGCAAGGAGAAGGCAAGAAGAGAGGCTGCAGCTATTGCTCTCGCCACCCAACCTCTCCCTAGGGCCAAAAGCAGGTAGCTTCACTTTCCTGAGCTCTTGGAAAATTCCTTTGCCTAAGTTACTAAGGAGCCATAAACCAGTAACTGTTAGTTCATCCGCTCTTGGGTGGTTTTTTTGTATCTTAAAGCTCTTGCTTAAACAGCATGTAGCTAGCTGATTGTGTACTTTTATCTCTTTAAAATGGCGTCTTATTCAGAGTGAGATTCAGCTATCCAACACTGTATGTTTGTCTGCAACTGTATCTCCTCAAAAAAGAAAAAAAATGATCCAACCGTTGTTGCCTTTTAGGGCTCTGAAGGAATAGAGATCTGTTTCATGGTCCCCTAGTAACTTCCAGTGAGACTTATTCTTTGACAATCTTGACCTATAAAATATAGAGGTAAAACTGAGGTTCCTCATAGGAAGGCTGTGAAGATAAATGCATTCTTGCAATGGATTCCCACAAATTCTTCAAAACAGTAAGAAATACACCTGTAAAATTACTTCAAGTTGATACCAAAATACGTTCTCGTGACTTGAAGTGATTTTCAGATATTATAGGAGATATGAGTTACTATATGAGATACAAGATGAGGGAAAAAGAGAATAAATATGATGTTGATCAGACATTTCTCATAAATTGTACAAATTGGTTCATGGCATTCACTCAAATGTGCATATTACATCTAAAAATTCCTGATCTGGTTCAAGGTGTGCCATGTCTAATACTGGTACTGCATTCCAATAGGGTAATTTGAGTCTGTTGCTAGTTAAATGGATCATTATCATAAATTTCTCTCTACTCATGTATATTTAACAAATTTTCTTTCAAAATGCCTTGGCCTTCAGAGAAGTGTTTTAAGAAAAAATGGGATAAAGCAGCAAGAATTATGCATAAGGATCTTTAGAAAAGAGCTTTTTTCATGTCCCATGTATAAATCCACATGTAATACCTTTGATGTGGAGACTAAAGCAGTCTGGATACCAGTACTTAGAAGAGATAGGCAACAGCTATGTCTATAACGTGGTTCACGTAATTTATACTATGGTTACATTATGATTTTCTGGTAACATTATATAAGTTTACTGTTATGTTTCTGAAGAATCTGGAAGTTTTTGTAATTAGACTTTTTTCCTTTAAACCTTTTTTAATAGAATCTTTTGCTATGCTTTATTTCTCACGCAGAGCGTTGATATTTGAAAAATTGAGAACTTACATTTTCAGTGCTGTGGAATCCCAAACAAGGCGTATTGAACGAATAAACGAGTAAAGCTAGCAAAAAACAGTTTGAAGTATTTACAGGAATCTCCAGTCTTCCCAAGTGTTTTGCAAGGATTCAAAGTGTAAGCAAGCATTCGAAATGTCCTTAGAAATCCTAGTGTATTGCAGGGCTCATTTTCCGACAAATGTTTAATGTAACAAAACATGCTAGACAAAATGCAAAGATTTTTTTTGATTTTTTTGCAGTGTGGTAAACTCAGAGTCCTTTATGTAAATGAGTTTATAAATATTTGTCTAGTAAGCTTTAAGAGATACTAGGCAAAAATGAGGTGGGCTGGAATTCTGACAGAAATAGGAAAGTAAGGTCTGACTAACAGAAAGAAGGAGCGCACATTCACTGGGCAATTCACATTGTGTAGCCTTTGCCTTCCCTCTGAGTTGCTTCTTTTACCACCTGGATCTAAAAGGACTCATGCTTATTATTTTTTTATGTGAATCTTTGCATTCACTCAGCTTGCCTTGCACATAAAAAGGTATATTTTTGTTTGCAAATTATCCATGTAAGGCAAACCAATTTAAGTGTAACAGAAACTGTGGAAGAAAAAAAGGTTGTCCAACTGCAAAAGGCACTTTGCATGAATTTGCCTTCGGTTTTTGTGGGGAAAATACTCTAATGAATTGTTTTATAAAGGTGTTTTGTTTTAAATTTTCTCCTGTCTTCCCAGCTGCTTTGGAACTTTTCAGTTGCTTTCCTAGAAGGAATACACACGCATGGATTTTCCGTGATAAATACAGAAATTCCTTAATGGTAACTCAATTTGTGAAATGAGGCTTGAGGCTTCATGCACAAGAAAAAATTAAGCTTTTGATTCTTTCTATCAGTCTATGTTGAATACAGCTATATTCTGGTGATACACGATTTAAATTGTAATTGCTTTTCCCCCTATTTTCCCTGGAAACAGTGCTGAGAAGTAACTTAATGACTTGTTCAAGTTTGAGCGTAATCGACAAAACTCTAAATCACCCAAACTTCAGTATTTAACTAAATCTATAAATTATTTGCTGGATTGTGGTCACTGCTTAGCATTTAGCGGGTTAGTCATTAAAATAAGTATTTTAAGGTTCCACTGCCACATCAGGAACAGCAGTGTGTCTGTGAGGTAGTATGAATTATAAAGGACATATTTATATATTGTACACACAAAATTAGTGTGTTTTGATAAAAAAGTTTTTCAATCCAAGTTGACTTTTTTAAAGTATGTGGAAATTCAGGCATATAAAGTTACATTTTTAAATTTTAACTTTAAATTTTAAATCTTCTATAAAACTAATAACAGATAATATTAGATTAGTACAACTCTTCCACAGCTAGTCCAAAAAACCATGCAAATATATAAGTTTAATTACTATTAGCTAGATTAACAATACAAGATAGTAGAAAAACATAATATCAAGGTTCTTGGGAAATAAGTGAAATTTCCTGCAAGAAGTTAAGCAGGTAGCTTGAATTACATACCCTGAACCTCTTTGGTTGAGACCTCCTCTATTGAAAAAAAAAAAAAAAATCCATAAAATAGACATAGCATTTTATACATACAGCTGCAAAATAATTATTTCTTACTTTTAAAATTCTCTTTGACTTTGGAGAGAACCTGAAGTACTTAAAAATTTTTTTCACTTCTTACCTGCTAGTATTCCTTTTGCTGGTATCATGTTGCATATTGCAAAACTTGAGGCCCCCTGGGTGCTTGCCTGACCCCTCTGGTGGGTGGTGGGGCTGCCCCATCTCCCTGCCTGGATCCCCAGGGATAAGGACTGTTTCCAGAAAGGCTCCTGCTCCTCACAAGTTCAGTTTATCAGCCCCACTGGCAGGCGTTGCACACAGCGTGTGGTTAGTGCTTCCAAGGACACTTTTCATGGGGCAGACAGAGGCACAGATGTCTTCTGGAGTGAAAATACTCTTATTTGAAAATATTTAATCCTCTAAAATGTAATTTTAAATTAAAAGAATTTTCTGAATTTAAAAAAAATAGAGGTAAAAAAAGATCAAGGAGTGCCTTGTTTTAACCTGTCTGAAATTTTGGTTTCTTGGGTATGACAAATTCAAAAATATTAGTCCAAATAACAGTAAATAAAACAGGTCTGAAGCTTAGAAAACAATTATTCTAGTTACATTTCATAAACTGAAACCAATGTGTTTCCCAGGTGCCCACATATTTCCTCCTTCCCTCTTGCCTGTAACCAGAAAAGCTATGTGTAAGTTAACTCAAACTACCATTTTTTTTTAGTGGAAGGTTTAGTGTAAAATGTGCTGGCTGACTGCCGTGGGAAGCAAAAAGCTTGTCATTTCAATTACATGGCATTTCAAGTAGAACAGGCCCTAATGTGGAAGGTGGGGATTAGAGATGGCTGCCAATATTGCAACAGAGCTCTGAGAATGTTATTTTTACAGTACCAAAACCCCATGTTGACTAGCTTACTTTATGTCCTTGAACAGACTACAGAAGCTGAAAGAATAAATATTTGGTGAACTTTTACAGAAAATGCATGTTGTGTGAAGATTCTTCAAACAAAATATTGCACAGAAAGTTCGGCTGGGTGAATAACAACTGTCTTTGCCAGCTGCTTGGTCAGAACGGAAAGGACACTTGCAAACAAATTGTTCAATAAAGGGGATTTTTTTGTATTTGGACGGATCTCTGTCAAATGTGTCTATTTAAGATATTTAAGCTATTCAGCAAAGAAATAGTAGGTTATACATAGAAAGCTAAGTGTGGTTTTCCTTCTTACAGTATGATCTCCTGCAGTTACTAGTAAAATTTGCACTTAATTAACAAAACTATGTAGAAGAAAAAGTTCAATCAAAATGCATTGCATATATTTACAGCTTGTCAGGAACTAGCTAATTAATTGGGTTTCACCTCCTTTTCCTCATTTCATTGTGATCATGCAATTCAGATAGTCTTTAAAATTGAGGAAGAGCTTTCTCTTGTGAGGTGGGGAGTGTTCCCACAGCTGCAGAGAGACTGCGTGTGTGCATGAATGTGCATGTGAGTACATAGGTGTTTTACTGTGAAGCAAGGCCAAAATGACATAGAAATATAATACTGCATTGTTTATTAACACTTTTTATGGTCAGCAAGAGAGAGTAATTCATTTTCTAACAAGCATTTCATCTCAAGATGATGTTGTAGGTAATTTGGAGGCCTTTCTCTTGGCCTTAGCTCTTCTGAAATGTTGCATGTCTGTAGAACTCCCCAGTGGGTTTTACACAGCCCATGTCAAGTCAGGTCCGACGGCAAGATCAAGATATTCACATCTGCACTGGGTTTTTTTTAGGGATAAAAGCTATACTGATGCATGCTGTCAAACTAACGTGAACAGGGCCCAGAGCTGTATCTACAAGTTAGAAAGACAAGGATGTCTTTCAGGCAGGAACATGCTCATACTTAGATCTTGTTAATCTTGTTAATGTAAATAGGCCATTTATGAATTTTGTACTAATATTTATAAAGCTTAATGAATGATCAGGGGCAATTGTAGTTTGGAAGATACAGAAGGAATTGGAAGGACTTCTATGCACATATTTCATACTTATATGCTGTATTTTTCAACTACTTTCAGTCTACTGTCATTCTGATTAAAGTCCAAGTTAACTGACATTAGTGTTTTATCACTGCAATTCCTGGCCAGTAGGCAAAGAATAGGTTTTGGTGAAGTGGAATAAGAAGGTTTAAATAAATGGCTTGCAAGCCTGAATCTCTTTCTTAAGTGACATATCTGAACTGCTGCCATTCATCCAGTGGAGAGAAGGGGCACCAGCGAATTCTGCTAGAGCTCCGCAAATTCATTTTTCCTTTCATTTGAACTGACATACTTCCAAAGCCTTCTTGATAACATCCCCTCCATTCAGCTTGTGTTTACCTTTTAGGAATAAGGCTGTTGCATAAATTGTGTGCTGGAGGATCACCGTCTGTGTTTATGCATTATTCACATAGATGAACTCATAGTCTCAAAATGTTAAAAAAAATAATTATCACGTTCAGTATTATTCAGATATATAGAAAAAAACATTACCTGATCCTGCCTCCAAAAATGTTGTTGGTTACAGCCCTGAAATATCTAGGTTCAGCGAAGGAACAAAAAAAGGTTACACTACAGTTTTAGTGCCTTAATAAACTCTTGTACTTTATTTTTTTTTCCCAGATCGTTATTGCTTTCTATCAAGTGAGTGTTTAGTTGGAACGAACTATTATAAGCATGTAGTTTATCATGAAATTAAATTGCTAATATGAAATAACTCATCTTCCATAACTAGTATTGTAATACTGTTCTGGTATTTTGTGAAGCTATTGTCTGACAAAATGCCATAAGCTTATGATATTACATAGAACAGAGAAATACACCAGAAGATTTACAAAATTTGGAGAAATAATTTGTCCAAAGTTACCTCATTAATTTCACACGGTGTTGGAACTGTGTGTCTGAAGGGGAGTTTGAACATACAACAATATGTAATGCTAGAGGCTGAGTAGATATAAATGTATTTGTTTTAAATCGTATACAAGATTAACGTATACATCCATGCTACCTCCAGAACTGAGCACAAACTCTGTATGTCTTTGTAGCTGTGTGTTAACAGGATGAAGACAGACACAAATATTTATTAAATATATGTGTGTACCTGCTTCGTGTTCCTTATACACAGGCATATCTATATATGTCTTGCCTGAACTTTGGTAAGATTTTAAATCCTGTATTGAAACATACAAAGGTATTGCTGATGTTTGATAATCTTTGTGATTTGGAGTCTCCTAATTGCAAGTGATTTAATTTAACCATTACTCATGGCTATATAAACGTCTAAAGCACTATCATGATGACAACCATTAAAGAATTTTTCTCTGTTTATCTTAGATTCTGCTACAGGCAGTAGAGAGCTGACTTTACTCAGACAGTTGCCTTAGTTGCATGTGTCTTACATGATTCCTGTGCTTAAAGGAAAGAAGCACAGTACAGGAAGGGGCAGAATGTAAGAAGAAACAGTAGAGATTTGTAGAAGAGAAAGATAACTCTGTTGCATTTCCAGAAAACAGGACATGGAGAGTGAAACCCTCTCACCAGGCTAACATTTGGAACTCTGTGGTTTTAGGGGTTAGGGAGGTATAATATCCATAAATATAACCCATAATAATTTGCTTATGATAAACTTGAATAGTCAGAGTTAAGAATATTGGAAGAGCAGTTTGGTCTTCAAGTATTACCATAGACCACTGCCTAGTTTTTATTCCGTATTTCATCAGAGTTGTATTTGTGCCTGAAATTGTATATTCAAAAGGGATTCACCCTTATAACCTTGGGGATTTTTTCCCCCCATAATCGTTACTGAAGTCCTGCTGGTTTTTCCTCCTTATGAAAATATACACTATAAAATGTATATAAAAATGGCCTTTTTCCACCATAAAAATCTGGGAACAAGAGTATATCTAAAAACAGATTGAAAATTAAAATATTAGAGTTTTGTTACAGGCTCTATTCCCCCTTCCCATCTATTTAGTTTTGTTTATTTCAGAGGAATTGTTCACAGAATAAAATATTCTTCCATCTAGAGGTGGATTTTGGGTAACTAATATCTATTACGAATAAACATTTAGAGATGTGAGTAATTTAATACAGATTAATATTCTGTAGTGACCTCAACAAGCCAGTTTATGACTTGGATGGAGAATTGACAATAAGGACTAAAGTGACAAATGCTCAAAATCTCTTGGAGGAACAGGTGAATCAGGTCTAGTGATACATCCGAAATAAATGTGTTTGCAGGATCAGTTCCACTTCTGAGTAACTTATTGTTTTATTCAGCTGTTCCTGTATGTTTACCTGGGATTAAATACGGGTTACTTTAACCAGAGCAGTACTAGCGTAGAAAACAATTGGCAAATCCAAAAATGTCATGAGTGTTCTAAAAATGTTGTGAGTTAATAACAACAGAATTAGCTGCCGCTTCGAACTATTTCATATGCTAGTAAATATGCTTAGGCTTTTTTATGTATGAATGTGCAGCATTACAGTATAGCTGTTGCTTTATAAATATGAATCTGTGTTAACGTATCTTAAAGATACATTGTTCACAATGATTGGATGCATACAAAGCAGTATTTATTTGGAACAGATTAAAAAATATACAAAATATATTTCATATAACATTTTACTTCTGCAGAATTATGCTCACTTTTCTAAAAAGGAAGGCAGCTACAGTGTTTTAGTGTTTATGGTTAAAGCAAATTGTTTGTGAATAGAGATGATATCAAACCTGTATTTCCGTGTTCATCCTTTGAACTGTCATAGACCTTTCCCTATGACATGAGAAAAGTACCATCACGTTCTGCAGCAACCCACGTATCTACTGGTGATACAGTTCCAGCCCGTGAGCCCGCGTAGCACTGGAGCTCCGTATGCTTTCCTTGAACGGGGTCACCAGTTTGGGTCTCCCTCCTCTGCTCAGTCATTCTTCTCCCTGAAATTACAACAGCTTAATGTCTTTGAAACTGTGGCCCCTCTCTAAATTTGTTTGGCATTTACTGAAAGATTAAAAAATTAGTAAGAGGTCAATGACAATGAGACCATTGCATAAGCCTTGTTTCTTTAGAGTACCTGGGAAATGAACAAAACCCCCTAGACTACAGATGAAATGTTTTAGTGAGGTAATAATATAAAATTTATTTCAGATAGGCTGTTAAGAATGCTTTAATTAATGTTCTTGTTTGTTGTTTTTATGACCAAATCTTGCACACTCAGTCATATATTTCTTGCGTCTTTCAAATAAGCATTAAAAAAACAAGTTTACCTCATATTATATTTTAAAATAATTTCTTGAAACTGTATTGAGTGGTAATTTTGAATACCACAGCATTCAATAGTGAAGTGACTTGGGAGGTGGTCTGTTTGCTGGCATCCCTTCCAAACTGCTATGTTGCCTTGATGATTTAGTTGTTGTTTCTGAAAGGAATGCTTCTTGCAGTGATAAAACAGCGCTGGCAATTTTGATTAGGAAATTCTGTGATATTCCCAGAAGCGCTGCTTTGCAGAGATACGGTGCCAAATGTTATGGTAATTTAAAGTAAGTGCAACCCCCACTAAGTAACGGGAACTGCACAGGAGGTAAATCATGGAAGAATTTGTCCTGTTATGATGTCTCAGCGTGGAACAAGAGCTTGCGTGAAGGTATATATTTGAATTATTTTAGAACTGTTGATTTGAAGTAATGCCTATTATTTATGTTATTTAAGGTAAGACATGATATTTTGTAATATTTTGCATAGTGTTTTATATTCTACATAAAAAGCACCAGATTCACTATTCTAAATGAGGGCATAGATGTTTTTTTTTATTTTTTCACATGTAAATGTGAAACTAGATTAAAAGTATTCCCTTTTCTTTTTATTTGTGTAAGTCTCAGACAGTTTGGACCCTGGATGCCATGGATGTCAGACCTGGAGGTTCCCCAAGGCAGAAACTCTTAAAGGACTCCTTAGCAGCAAAAGAACTTCAGACCATGGAAAAACACCTAGCTGGTATGTGTGGTAGCAAGGGATCATAAAACGCCAAGCAGCGCTCACCCAGCTAGCTCTGCTAATATTTAAATGAAGGAAAAAGTTCTCTCTCTCACATGCTGATGAAAACAGATAAAAACTTTAAACTTCCCTTTTTCTTCATTGAGGAGAAACAGCATAATTATTGTTGGGTTTGTAGATGTCATGAACTTTGCTGTAATTACAGTAAATACAGTAATTAAACAGTAATTAAACTGTGTTAAATATATTGCAGCCTGACAGCTTTTTTTTTGTTTTCACATTTTACCAAGACATGCAATAAGGAGGTACTGGTGCTTCACCTGCAGTTTAGTAGTCTTTAGAAGAGGCTGCAGTGGATCTTTGGCTTGAGAATAGATTACTTTTCAGGAAAATTCCGTCTTGTTCCTGAGACTTCTGAGAAAGTCAAGTCTGTTAACTTGCGTGCAGTGGAACATCTGCAGTATCTTTGATGGAGGAACCATTTCTAAAAGGTCAAACAAAGAAACTTTTTTTTTTTTCAGTGAAAATGTGTTTCACAGCTCTATAAAAATTGATGAGGGATATCCTAGGATACAATTTGCAATTTGTTGTTCTTTGTAATCAATATTTTCTTATCTTCAGCCTTAATTATAAGATATGACACAGACCTATAGCATGGTAGTCCTATATTATGCGTTCTATTTGTCATATGGTGAAAGCTGCACTTCATGGGCCAACTCTATGAAAAGTAATGCAGAAGTGGAACATAAAGACTGTGTATGTAAGGCGGGGGGAGAAACAAATTTTATCTGACCCTTCTTTCAAGTAGTTCAGAGAGTGAGGTTGAGAACTTACCACTTTCAGTGTGATTTTCTAAAAGACTTTGGACATTTATCCTACCAATAACATTGGTGTGAAAGGCTTGGGATCTGTATCCTCTTTAGGGAGTGGTACAGCTGTTGTACTTCTGTCTAGGGGTTGTTGCAGCTGAGGTCATGGCAGAAAACAAAACTGTGAGCACAATGAGGGAAGCACTTTAGAAAACATTTTTGCCTGGAATGGAGCAAGAACTAAAAATTATGATATCTACAAATGAAGACATTTTAGATGGTGTTTGCTTCTGACAACAGAGCTACTGTTTTGGCAGGTTCGAGTCACTGTTGCTATTAGAGATGTAGCCACTGCCAAACTAAACTGAAATCCATGAGCCCTCTCTCCCAGCTGAAACCACCAGGAACATCTAGTAGGAACCAGGAGAGCAGCAGGCCGAGCTGTGGTCAGCAGGTTTCTGTGGCCTAGCAGGGACCTGAATACGCCAGGGGCACTCGCCTTCCCATGTGTTGCTGCAGTTGTCGCTCAGAAGGCGTCTGGTGAAGATCGCCCTACTTTGATTTATGTCCTAACTGGTCACACTTCCATGGTTGTACAAGCTGTTCTTGTATGCAGTATGCTCTGAAACATGCAGTTCCTTTAGATCTCTCTTGACAAAGCTGACAGTAGCACTATATTCAATAGAATATGGAATTTTAAATACTTAATTGACCGTAAGCTAACTAGCTACATTCACTTAGTCTCCGAGGTTCAGTCTGCTGTTGTGTGACCTACAAGGTCTTCTCTCTCACATCAATGCTGCTGTTGTCATTTGGCTTTGGACCCGTTATTTCAGTAACACTGTAACACGGGGTTCAATCATTCTACCATTCAGTAATTTTTGTCTGCCTGAGAAATTCACAAGAAAGCAGCCCAATTATTAGACATTGGACTCTTGTATTCCTAATAATTCATGTCCTATTATAACTCCAGTGCTGCTTGAGACAATTATTCCCCTCTCAGAGACAACCATAACAGAATTTCCATGAAGAATCAGCTCAGATAATAATGCTGTGTTTTTGCTTAGCCTTATTTGTCTCATACATTTGCAAAAGTTGAAGTGTCTCTGATAGCAGCAAGTCTCCTTGTTTCAGTTTTTTCTTACCAAGCGCACTGGAACTTATCAGTTCTACGCAATACTAGGCACTCATTTAGATGCCTGAATTATGACTTGGATTAATTGTGTAATGATGAAATGGGGTCCCCTGTCTCAGATACACCTTCTTTCTCTTATGGACTACATGCTGGATAAAACTCATTCCTAACATAAGGCACAATTTGGTGCCTGTGCCTAAATTAGGGACTAGTGCCAACTGCCAGCAACTGCCTCAGTACCTTGATATCTGAAAGCAGCAATTTTACAAAATTCGATATTGAAGCAAAGGGTTTTCTTTTCCTTCTCTGTATATGGCTTATAATACTTTTGTCTAAGATCCGGTCTCTTATGTTACTGTGGCTGCTTTATATCACATGCAAGTGGACAATGTATTTTTGTAGGTAGTTAATTCCATGATCTTGCCAATTTGGTTTGTTACACTGATTCTGTGGCCATTGGATACTTCTGGAATATATTTTATCACAAGAAGAGCTGCTAAATGCATAAACAGTTTCTAAGCACATTATGAATCATATCCTTATTCTGGTATTTCTGATATGAAAGTAAAATGCCATTGAGTTGCTTTGTTGCCTGCATTTTATTTTCCTTTAAATGACATTGACAAGGGATTCAAAAAATCCTAAGTCATAATTCAGTTCTGGTATTTACTATGGATCAGATAATACTGTAAAGCTGGAGATGTGTGATTATTATTATTTTTTCTTTTCTTTCTGATTGAAAAGCTGATATTGAAGCACAATCAAAAAGAGGATGTGTGCTCAATAAAACTGAATAATTACACTATGGAAACATTTTAATTATATGTGGAGAAATGATTAGAATAATGGGTTTATCTGCAGGCTTGATTACTATATGGAATTAGGGAAACATGAGCCAGAATATAATGCTTATTTAAGTCTTACTAAATCATGCAATATTCAGATAATTCCTTAGCATACTGAATCATCATGGGGACGTTAGCGGTCTGTAATTTTGCAAAGACATAGGCTAGGCTGAATCTTTAAAAGAACACATTCCTCATTTGGTTTAAATCAGCTAGCCCATATTGTCATTTATTGGCCCCTGATTTTTTGCCAGGTGTATTACAAGTTCCAAAGTGATGTGTATTGATTTTTTTAAAAGAATAATGGAAAAGTAATTCAAGACATAATTACTTCAAAATGTAAATAATTAATTTTAAGAGGTCAGCAAGGTAGCAATTAGAAATATTTTTAACTGTTTGCTAGAAACAGTAACTATGTTTTGAAATTTGCTAACAGCAAAAAATGTAATCGTTAAAAAGCTGAGAGGGTTTTATCAGAGGCTTTCACAACTATTTCAGTTTTACCAGCTTTTCTAGTAATAGCATTTGAAATGTATAGAATATCTTGTATTAGACTAGTAGCATGAAATTGGCATAACTTATTTTACTGTTTCCAAGGTGTTATTATAAAATAAGTTAATGTTAAAGGCAGCCCATCTTTAATTACTTTACATATAGCATTCCATCTATACCTACTGGTAAGTGTAAGTGAAAGAAAATCCGATTTTCCAAGATGCAGTTTAGAATCTTTTAGGACTTTTAGAACCTGAAGTTATTGTTATCAAAATAAAGAATGAAATGCTTATTTTGTATAAGTTCACTTAATAGGTGTTTAAATAAGTAAAGCCTTGTTGATTTACAGCTTCTGAGACTGTGACTTATACAGTTTAATGGAAAATGGCACTGCTTTTCTAAAGATAACCAACTATCCATATCAAAACCAAGTTACAATAGAGTACATGCCAGTGAGAGTGAAAATTCATAAAAACTGTGAAAGATAAAATAAGCTTGAGTAAACTGTTCCTTAAGCTTGACATTTTTACTTGCAAGGACTTTTAGTATGTTAGTAATGCTAACCTAACTTCCAGCTACGCTCACCTCACTTTGTTGGATGTGTCTGATTTAATTCATTAGAAGCATTAATATAATTTAAATGAATTCAGAAGACATTTTTCATCACTACCCCTGATCTGTTCTGATTTTAAATAGGGTCTTATTCCTTATGATTATGTGAGGGGCAGGGACTGGACCACCAAATGGTGGCCACCTTTTCTCCTTAGATTCTAGGTGTTGGTGACCCTGTCACCTGCTGTGTCAGTAATGGCAGGCCAGAGCACAAAATTCAGATTCAAACAGGATCACAGATCCAGATGTGCCACAGTTCAAGGGTTATTTCCCCCAGAGTTTTGGTTGGGCAATAGACAGCGAGGCCAGAAACAAAAGTCTGGCCTTGAACCGGTTTTGGATTGCCCTTTGCTGTAGCTGAGGATGGCAAGTTTAGCTCACTGCTCCATCTTGGTTTGATACTGATGAGAATCTGTGCAAAAGCTAGAGAGAGATAGCTCTGAAGAAATGAGAGGGATTTTTACAGGTTGTATTGATGTTCAATGAAGTGGTAATGTTTCGTTTCTGTAGGATAGCTCTGTTTGCAGTAAATCAAATGTAAATAAACTTTGAGGAAATGCTTGTCAAACATTCAAACTGTTAATTCTGATGCCTTATATTTTAAGGGTGAATAGATTTTCTCTGCGCAGCTTCAGGTTGTCACTTGCATTGGAGAAAATCAATAAGAGATTTAAACCAGAGAGAAACAGAAAGTGAGTTTCTTTCTTTCTTTTCTTCTTTGTTTGTGTGTGTGTGCACAGATATTGAAAAGGACCTAGCACTGTGGGAAGAAGCAAGGCTCTCGAGAAGCCCCACTATCCAACATCATAGTTTAGTTACGTCTGACCATCAAGGCAATCTTCAAGCTACACAGGGCCAAAATCCGAGGCCTCAGGTGCCAACTCAGACGGGGAAGAACATTCAGCTTCAAGGAAACAAATCACCACCGCTGCCCAGTAACAGCAGAACACTGGTCTCCAGTGTTGCAAACAGTAGGCCTCCAACACCTGGTACAAAAACCAACAGGCCAGCAACTCCATCAGCTCCGGGGAGCAGGCCTGTGACCCCGAATAGCTTGCTGTCACGGCCTCTTACCCCTAGCAACCAAGGAAATAGGGAAGGCATCATTAGTATGCAAAGAAGCAGGTCTCTGACATCTAAGAGCCAAATGGGGAGGACCCTCAGCGCTGCTTCAGGGCTTTCTGTGCAAATGAGTGGAGACATTGTTGGAACTGTCACTACTCAGAGAAGCAGTTTATCAGAAGTAAGATTTTCAATTTGATGTTTTTGCTATGTTTAAGAGCTACTATAAGTGAAGACTAGACTGTGTTTTATGTTGCAGTAACATCAGTATACCTAATGTAACTTATTACTGTGAGAAGAACTTGAAATATAATGATGAGAAAATTAGCAAGGAAATACTGCTCAGCTTTCAGAGGTACTGATTAGAGAATGTTAGTATTATTACAGAAATCATACTGAAATACTCCTGCCCCTCAAATTTTCCATGAGGTCTGTTGAGTTTTGCCTGCGTAATGCATAGCAGTTTTATTAGCCTTACAGTTTCCAAGAGGTGTGTACTTCTGGAATATTAAACACAATTTTATCTTATCTTTATGATTCCAGGGTATTTTTTTTTTTTTTTTTGCTGCTGCTGCACTGGCAGTGCGTAATATTTCCTTGGTCTGCTTTTTCTTTCAATTTTTGAACACATTGGAATGATTAGTTAGGCATCGCGGAATGGACAAATTTTCCGAAACACAAAACTGAACTGCAATGAGAAGATGTCCAACATCATTGAATCACTCTCTAGTACTACATGCATGTTAACTAGGCTGATTCAGAGCATAAAAACTTCCTGTTCCATATTAATGGCTTTTACAGGATTAGTCTTTAGTTAAAAAACAAACCAAAACCAAAAAGTTAAAGTACCTTGTAAATTTTGAGTGGGATTCTCCTCTGCCAACCTTAGCTGCCTTAAAAATAACTTTAGTGTGCAGGCAGTGGAAATAAAAGCACCTGTGAAAGAACAGCCCTGCTGTCTATCTATCTCAGATACATGCCTTACAAAGGTGAGTTTTTTCTCAGGAAATGTCAGTCCTTCTCTACAGACTTGAGAAGGACCTATATGTCTACATTGCTAATTTTTTAATGGTTAAATAAGTTGGTTCCCACCATTTATTACCAATCTCTTTGTAATCCATTTGTCAAAGCCTGGAGAGCTTTTTGCGAGACTGAGAAAAGTATCATACCTGTAAGATAGTAATTTCTGAGAAGTATCATTTGTTTTAAAAATCTGTTGGATATGACACTTGACACAATGTATTATCAGTCTAATGACTTTTTAAAAAAATTAAAAAGTGTAATTTATAGTAATATTGTTTAGAGATGCTTGTAGGAAAATTAGATATTTGATACTTAGTATAATCTTGCAATTAAGTATATCGCCTCCATTATTTATTATGAAAGAAAGGAAACGAGGCACAGATAACTCTAAAACTAAAGAATTTGTGGAGGAAATCTTACTTAAATTTGGTGGTGGAAAAAAATCCTCATTTTGGTGTTTAAATGGCAGTGTGCTAATCCCATCACTTGAGCTGCTACTTCGCCTAGAACTGGATATCCAATTTAAAGACATGAGGACTGAAGGTGACTACAGTTCTGTTGAAAGTATCTTCACTAATAGTTGATATGTTTTCAAATCAGAAGTTTTCCATGTAAAAAAAATAGGTAATTGTAACAAATTTCTTTTTTGACAAGCAAAACCCCCTTTGTCTCCTGTTTTGAGGGGTTTGTGTTTGTGTGTTGGAATTTTCTCACATACCAGAAAACGAGAATTGCAATTAATTTTTAACTAAAAATGTTGAGAAGAAATGAAGGGTTTCGTTGTTTACCACTACTAAACACTTCACTCCTCTTTTTCTTTCTTTCTTTTTAAGCAGCCCTGTTCTTAACTGATACATAGTCATGTGATGCCAACTAGAATTATTGTATAGACTCCTGAAAAGTGCCATGTAATGAGCACTGTGTCTCCACCAAGGGACATCCAGTCTTTCCATCACTTCTGATCTTTCCTGTAACAAGGCAGGCATTTAAAAATGCTTTTTTCCCCAGCCTTTCTGTAGTTATACTAATAATAACCATGAGACCCATTTCATTTGCTGTGACTTGTTACTTCTGTTTGCCAAATGCCAAGCTTTGCTGATAGCTCTTACAACAAGTGTCCTGGTATACTTTTAATATATGTGTATATATATGTCTCAAGAACATTAAGAAATGAGCAGTATTACCCTGTTCTACAGTTAGAATAGCATGTCCAGTTTCATCCAGCAAGCCCACTGTAATGCTGGTGTTAAATGTCAGCATTTCTATACAGGATCTTATCCTCTATTATAATCTCTTCTAGAAGTGACAAATTCTTTTCCTTCTCTTTGCGCACTGGGTACAATAGTGTGTTGGCTGCTAGTGACCCAGCTCAAACCCTATTTATCCCTTCCTGACATGCACAAGTGACCTTTGACTTAATGGAAACTCATCTGCTTCCAAGGGAAAAACTGCTAATATGATATGTTCATACTGAAGACCTTCCTCTGTCGAGCTGTAAAGGCCCTGGGGTGTCAGAAAGTAGCTGATGGAGGTCTCTCCAATCTGCTGCTCCCAGCTCCGTGTTTGGGATTTATACTGGTAACTTTGGGAGCTCTTTTAAGCTACCTTTGCCCACTGAAGTTCCTGGTCACTTGGAGAACTGGGTTTAGACAGAACATACCCAGGAAGTATCTCTGTTCAGTGACATTTTTTGCCATGTTAGAGGTGTCTCTCTAGTTGTGGCCATGTCATTTCATTCTCTTGTGTAACGGTTTCTCTCTGACCATGGAGACAAATTTTAAAAAGTCAAAGGTGGCCTGGGGTAGAACAAAAAAGTTCTGTCTTTCTTTGTACTTTTACAGATCACAAACATAAACTCAAGGCTGATACTGTAAATTATTTTGCAACTTTCATTGTAGGTTTTGTATCCTCTTCCTGTATAAAAACAGTAAAATAAAAGAAGGGAAATTGCCTTTATTCTTCTTAGACTTATGGTATGAACTGGGAATCTCCAATAGATGAAAAGACACTGCGGTTATATTGCCAATCCTATAGAAGATACTATGATAAGATTTCGCAAATAGTTCTGCTTCCTTACTCTGAGATGGTTTTAATGGAATTAACCATTACAAAGTTGATACATATTTGATGAGAATAAGTCAGTTGAAAAGGATGCAGTTGCCGGGTCCTGGCATACCAAACTCCATAAGGAGTTTGAATTAAAGAATTCAGAATCTGCATGGGTTTACACTGTGTGCGCTGTCACTTGTTTATTTGTGAGGAATTTTAATATATCACTTAATGCCTTTTTTATGCTTCCTAGTTTGTCATGTGTTGCAGAGTAACATAACAAGTCTAAAATACAAAAAGTTACTGGTAAATACAATTCAGAGTTCTTCTTAAGTTTTAGTAAAGTTCATGCTGTAGCTCAGGATGGTTTAATCTTGTTACAGCACAAACCTTAAATAATTGGGCAAGTACTTAACATATCAGCTGCTAAAAATCTTTTGGATTTTTTTAATGCTCAAGACTTATCGTGATCTGAGATTTTGTGGGTGAGTTTCTGCCTCTTGGCACACATAATATTACAAAGTCCTAACAGGTGTGGTTTATTACCAGCTCTGTTCAAGGCTGAATTGAATTATAGCAAAGAAATGCTACCTAGAGAAATAGTTTTATTATCTCTATAAAACTAATAAATCAGAGTTCCAAATCCTTTGACAGAGATACTTTTATGCATTTTCCTTATCCTTTGGTGTTTTGTATAAATTGACAAAGGAATGTTGAATCCTGCTTATCTCTTTAGGATGGATTCCATTAAAGTGACACAATTCTGTGATGGTTATCAATAGCTGTTGAGATGGGAATACTACTGACTCCCTTGTTTGCCATTTCATCTTTTTAACACTTGGAATTTTACAATCGCTTTATTTATCCAGATAGTATAAAGGTATCCAGTAATCTCTATTGGTCTGACATTGTTAACAGCGAGAAATTTCAACTTATTTGAATACAGCATTGATTAACGCAAATTTTCCTTCTACTTACTGGAGTATAGAACATAACTCAATGTGGTGAAGACTCTCTTTTTGGTCAGATACTTCCATTCTGTTCTGCTGCCTGGCTTAGTTCTTTGCTCTGTGTTTTTGGAAGATTCAAAAGTATGCTGATCATAGAATCATAGAATCACTCAGGTTGGAAAAGACCCTTGGGATCACCAAGTCCAACCATCAGCCCCACTCTACAAAGTTCTCCCCTACACCATATCCCCCAACACCACATCTAAACGACTCTTCAACACATTCAGGGATGGTGACTCCACCACCTCCCTGGGCAGCCTATTCCAGTGTCTGACCACTCGTTCTGTGAAGAATTTTTTCCCACTGTCCAGTCTAAACCTACCCTGTTGCAGCTTGAAGCCATTCCCTCTTGTTCTATCGCTAATTACCTGTGAGAAGAGACCAGCACCAACCTCTCTACACTGTCCTTTCAAGTAGTTGTAGAGAGTGATGAGGTCTCCCCTCAGCCTCCTCTTCCTCAAACTAAACAGTCCCAGCTCCCTCAATCGCTCTTCATAAGATTTATTCTCCAGGCCCTTCACCAGCTTCGTTGCCCTCCTC